>CM032160.1:24595479-25023470 GCA_018901935.1 Pugionium cornutum
GTTAACCTATCTCAATTTTTTATATTGTGACAACCTTTGAATCAGAAAGAGCTATGAAAAAGCCTCCAAGTAATCCAATGTATCCCAAACTGCTTGATGCCATGCATTATGCTTCATTTATAAGCCTTTACTCAAGGAGCACCAATGATCAAGTTTAGAATGATCATTTTAACTGGCCTACAGACTTGACATGTCCACATTAAATCATCCATAAGTTTTGATTTAGAGTTCAAAATAAATCAAATCTAACACCAATCATCAGTTTAGAATGATCATTTTAACTGGCCGATCAACTTGACATGTTCACACAAAATCGTTTGTAAATTTTGATTTGGAGTTCGGAATGACACGAATCCAGTGCCAAGGTTAAGCTAGCTAAATTTTCCATATTGTGACAACATTTGAGATTGAAAGAGCTACGAAAAAGCCTTCAAATAATTCAATGTATCGCAAACTGCGGGTTGCCATTCGTTATGCTTCATTTAAGCCTTTAGTCAAGGAGCACCAATGATAAGTTTAGAATTATCATTTTAAATGACCGATCAATTTTACATATGCACACTAAATCGTCTATAACTTTTGATTTAGAGCTCAAAGTAACATGAGTCCAACGCCCACGTTAAGCTAGCTCAATTTTCCATATTGTGACAGCATTGGAGACTAAAAGAGGAACGAAAAAGCCTCTAAGTTATCCCAAACTGCGTGATGTCATGGATTATGCTTCATTTATAACCCTTTACTCAAGGAGCACTAATTATCAGTTTAGAATGATCATTTTAACTGGCCGATCAACTTGACATGTTCGTTACAAAATCGTTTGTAAATTTTGATTTAGAGTTTAGAATGACACGAATCCAACGCCCAGGTTAAGCTAGCTAAAATTTCCATATTGTGACAAAATTTATGACCGAAATAGCTAAAAGAAAGCCTCCAAGTAATCCAAACTATTCCAAATTGCGTGATGCCATTATAGAATGAAAGAGCTCGGACAAAGGCTCCAAGTAATCCAATTTATCCAAAACTGTGTGATGCAATGCATAATGCTTCGTTTATAAGTCTTTACTTAAGGAGTACCAATGATTAGTTTAGATTGATCTCTTTAACTGGCCGATCAATTCAACTGGCCGCACAAAATCGTCCATAATTTTTTATTTAGAGTTCGGAATGACACGAATCTGACGCCCGTGATAAGCTAGGTCAATTTTCTATATTGTGACAACATTTGAGACTGAAAGAGCTACGACAAAGCCTCCAAGTAATCCAATGTATCCCAATGTGTGTGATGCCATGCATTATGCTTCATTTCTAAGCCTTTACTCGAGGAGCACCAATGATCAGTTTAGAATGATTATTTTAACTTGATGATGAAGTTGACTTGTCCGCACTAAATCTTCAGTACCTTTTGATTTAGAGTTCAAAATGAAACGAATCCAACGCCCATGTTAATCTAACTCAATTTTATATATTTTGACAACATATGACACTGAAAGAGCGATGAGAAAGCCTTCAATTTATCTAATATATCCCAAACTACGTGATGCCATGCATTATACTTCATTTATAAGCCTTTACTTAAGAAGCACCAATTCTCAGTTTAGAATGATCATTTTAACTGGCCGATCAACTTGACATGTTCGCACAAAATCGTTTGTAAATTTTGATTTAGAGTTTAGAATGACACGAATCCAACGCCCAGGTTAAGCTAGCTAAAATTTCCATATTGTGACAACATTTGAGATTGAAAGAGCTATGAAAAACCCTCCAAATAATTCAATGTATCCCAAACTGCGGGTTGCCATTCATTATGCTTCATTTATAAGGCTTTACCCAAGGAGCACCAATAATAAGTTTAGAATGATCATTTTAACTGGCCGATCGATTTGACATGTCCGCACTAAATTGTCTGTAACTTTTGATTTAGAGTTCAAAATGACACGAATCCAACGCCCACTTTAAGCTAGCTAAATGTTCAATATTGTGACAACATTAGAGACTGAAAGAGCTATGACAAAGCCTGCAAGTAATCCAATGTATCCCAAACTACGTCACTCCATGCATTATGCTTCATTTATAACCCTATACTCAAGGAGTACCAATGATTAGTTTAGAATGATCATTTCAACTAGTCGATCAACTTGACATGTCCGCACTACATCGTCCATAACTTTTGATTTAGAGTTTGAAATGACACGAATCGAAAGCCCTGGTTAAGCTAGCTCAATTTTCTATACTGTTAAAAAATTTAAGACTGAATTACCTATGACAAAGCCTACAAGTAATCCAATACATTGCTAACTGCTTGATACCCTGAATTATGCTTCATTAATAAGCCTTTACTCAATGAGCACCAATTATTAGTTTAGAATGGTCAATTAACTAGCCGGTCAACTTGACATGTCCACACTAAATCGTATGTAACTTGTGATTCAGATCTCAGAATGATACGAATCCAATGCCCACGTTACGCTACCTGAATTTTCTACTAGCTCAATTTTCTATAGTGTAATAAAATTTAAGATTGAAATAGCTATGACAAAACCTCCAAGTAATCCAATCTATCGCAAACCACTTTATGTCATGCATTATGCTTCATTAAAAAGCTTTTACTCAATGAGCACCAATGATCATTTTAACTCACCAGTCAAATTGACATGTCTGCACTAAATCGTCTATAACTATTGATTCAGAGCTCAGAATGCCATAAATCAAAATCCCACGTTAAGGTAGCTAAATTTCTATATTGTGAAAAAATTTAAGACTGAAATAGCGATGACAAAGCTACCAAGTAATCGAATGTATCACAAACTGTTTGTTGTCATGCACTATGATTAATGAGCCTTTACTCAATGAGCACCAATGATCATTTTAACTCGCCGATCAACTTGACATGTCCCCAGAAAATCATCCGTAACTTTTGATCCATATATCAGAATGACACGAATCCAGTGCCCACGTTAAGCTAGCTCAATTTTCTATGTTGTGAAAAATTTAATACTTAAATAGCTACGACAAAGCCTCCATGTAATGGAATCTATTGCAACTGCGTGATGCCGTGCATTATGCTTCATTAATAAGCCTTTACTTAATGAGCACTAATGATAAGTTTAGAATGATCATTTTAACTGACCGATCAACTAGACATGTCCACACTAATTCTTCTGTAACTTTTGATTCCGAGCTCAGAATGACACGAATCCAACGCCCAAGTTAAGCTAGCTCAATTTTCCATATTGTGATAATATTTTAGGCTGAAAGAGCTACGACAAAACCTCAACGTAATCCAATATATCCCAAACTGCGTGATTCCATGCGTTATGCTACATTTGCAAGCCTTTGCTCAATGAGCACCAATGATCAGTTTAGAATGATCACTTTAACTGGTCGATCAGCTTAACATGTCTGCACTAAATCGTCTGTAACTTTTGATTTAGAGCTCTGAATGACACAAATCAAACGCCCACGTTAAGCTAGCTATATTTCTACATTGTGAAAAATTTTAAGACTAAAATAGCTACGATAAAGCTTCCAAGTAATCCAACTGTCGCCAATTGCTTTATGTCATGCATTATTCTTCATTTATAAGCTTTTACTAGGATCAGTTTAGAATAATAATTTTAACTCACCGATCAACTTGACATGTGTGCACTAAATCATCCGTAGCTTTTGATTCAGAGCTCAAAACGACGAATCCAACGCCCACGTTAAGCTAGCTAAATTTTTAATATTGTGACAAATTTTAAGACGGAAATAGCTACGATAAAGCCTTCAAGTAATCAAATGTATCGCAACCAGTGTGATGCCATGCATTATGCTTCATTGATAAGCTTTTACTCAATGAGCATCAATGATCAGTTTAGAATGATCATGTTAACTGGCCGACCAGCTTAACATGTCCTCGCTAAATTGTCTGTAACTGGATTTCAGTGAAATATTACATGCACATGACAAAATTGGTGGCCCAGTAAGACAACCGTGGAGTCTAATTGATTTTCAATACATGGTGTCCACATATATGATGTCGGATTTACAATTTCAAGGGAATAATATGACATGGGCGGGAACTAGTAATAATCAGCTAGTTCAATGTTGGCTAGATCGAGCTATGGTAAATGATGAATGGAAAGCCATTTACCCGGCTTCAATAGTCCATTATTTAGATATGATTGATTCCGATCATCGGCCAGGCATAATCAAAATATGTTGACAATCAGAATTCGGAAAATGGTTGTTGTGATATGATTCACGTTGGACAACTTGTGATGGCTTTAATAGTATTGTGAGTAATACATGGAATGATTATGAACATACATCTACTTCAGATTTGTTATCTCGACTTACGACTTGTCGGAAAAGAATGTCCTATTGGAAGAGAAATTCTTAGGTAAATGCTAACCTTAGAATTCAGCAACTTACCGCTGCAATCGACATTGCTAATACCAAGCATCATAGTGACCCAGCTACAATTTTGGCTCTGAAGAAGGATTTGATATTAGCTTATGAGGATGAGAAAAATTTTTGGAAATTAAAAAGTTGGAATCGATGGCTTAAGGACGGGGATAGAAATACAAGATACTTCAATGCAGAAACAAAAAAACAGGAGAGCTCAAAATCGTATTACTTCGATCAAGTCAGATAATGGTGAGGATGTGTTTGGAAATAAAGCTATTGCCCACAATGCTCAGACTTATTTTTCAGCTTTATTCAAAGCATCACCATAGGAAAACATGGAACATATCCTCTCGAATGTGAAGAAAGTTGTTTCCAATGATATCAATTCAGAGGATGTCAAAACAGTTACGAAAGATGAAGTGTTCAAAGCCATCTCCTCAATTGGTGCTAATAAAGCCCCAGGCCCAGATGGATTTTCGTCAGCCTTTTTCCAACAACATTGGCAGACTGTTGGGGATGCAACAGGACAAATGACACCGGATTTCAACCATACTAACATTTGTCTCATTCCAAAGATGGATTGTGGGAAATCTATAAAGATTTACGACCTATATCCCTTTGTAATATAATTTACAAAGTTATCTCTAAAATCCTCGTCATTCGTTTAAAGCGATACCTTAATACATTTGTGTCAAAAAATCAGGCAGCTTTTATACCTATGAGATTAATCACGGATAATGTGTTAATTGCTCATGAAGCATTACATTCCTTAAGGGTTGAGACATCCGCTGCAGAATCATTTATGGCTGTTAAAACAGACATAAATAAAGTTTATGACCGTATTGAATGGAGCTTCTTGGAAGCAGTTCTTCTGAGAAAAGGATTCTCGTCTCAATGGAAAAATTGGGTAATGCCGTGCATCACCACAGTATCTTTTTCAGTTCTCATTAATGGAAGCCCCTTTGGTAACTTTCTTCGAGGACGTGGTTTACGTCAAGGGGATCCATTATCCCCCTATTTGTTCATTCTGTGTGCAGATGTTTTATGCTCGACGATTCATACTGCTGTATTGAATAATCAGATTCAGGCTTTGAGAATTTCTTGGAATGGACCTACAATCTCTCATCTTTTATTTGCGGATGATTCACTGTTCTTTATCCTAGCTGATCGGAAAAATGTTACCAGTCTCTTGAGGCATCACATTCAATTTTAAAAGTTTTATCAAAGTTAGGAAGAGATAGCACCGGGGAGTGTGTAAGCTTGTCTTTCAAGGTTAGGAACTTGCGGCTGCTCCCACTTAAATCTCACATTCCTTTTTATAACCTCAGTGAGTGGTGCTGCTATAGTGCTAAAGCCCATGACAAATCTCCAGTAAAACCCAGCTATGCCATGGAAGCTCCTTACTTTCCCAACATTATTTGGACTTGGCCACTCCTTAATCGCTTTTATCTTTTCCTCATCAACCTTAATACCATCTGTACTCAGAAAAAACCCTAAGAAGACAAGTTTATCTGCTCCAAAATTACATTTCTTAAGATTGGCATACAAGGTTTCCTTTCTAAGCACTTCAAAAACCTTTCTGAGGTGTTCTACATGATCATCTAAGGTTCGGCTAGAAACTAGATTTTCATCAAAGTATACTACCACAAAATGAGCTATAAATTTCCTAAGGGCATGGTTCATCAATCTCATGAAGGTACTAGGTGCATTTGTCACGCGAAAAGGCATTACTAACCACTCATATAAACCTTGTTTAGTTTTAAATACAGTTTTCCACTCATTACCTTCTTACATCCTAATTTGGTGATAACCACTCTTAAGATCTACCTTAGAGAAGATTCTAGAACCATGCAATTCATCTAACATATCATCTAATCTAGGTATAGGATGGAGATACTTTACAGTGATATTGTTGATGGCTCTACAATCAACACACATTCTTCAGCTTCCATCCTTTTTTTGGGACAAGCAAAATAGGTACAACACACGGGCTCATACTTTCGCGGATATGACCTTTCTCCATAAGTTGAGTGACTTGCTGTTGAAGCTCCTTGGTCTCCAGGGCATTGGTTCTGTAGGCTGGCTTGTTGGGAAGAGATGCTCCTGGTAGAAATTCAATTTGGTGCTCAATTCCCTAGAGTAGTGACCAAAGCCCTTACACTTAAAACACTGAATTTCCCTAGTTTTGGTGCTAGAACCCATATCCATTCCCTTAAGTTTCGAATCTTCTACCTTAGGTTTAGTGAAAGGCTTGTAATCTTTGCTAAACTTATCCTCCTTAGATTGGCTAAACATAGTAGAACTAAATCCGGGTTTAGGGTTTTTCCTCTTAAGTTCTTTTTCGAACATGATAGCCTTATGGAGAAGTTCTTCTATTTCAACATAATGGTGAACCTCTAGCCTATCTATGAACATTAACCTAGCCATAGTGGCTTTACTATCCTCTTGAACATCAGCCCTAAGCAATAAGGTTTCTATCTCCTTAAAGTACTCCTGTACGGGTCTAGATCCTTGAGATAGGTTTCTAAGGTTAAAGTGAAGTTCCCTATGGTAGTGGCTAGGTATAAACCTTTTCCTCGTGATTAATTTCATCTGGTTCCATGAATCTATAGGCAAATCCCCAGCCCTTCTCCTAGAAGTAACTAATTGATCCTACCAACTTAAGGCATAATCTTTAAAAGCGGTTGGTGCTACTCTAAACTTACTATCCTGAGTGTATTCCCTACAATCAAAGACTATTTCTATCTTCTTTTCACACTCTAGATACTCCTCAGGGTCATTGGTTCCATGGAAAGAGGGAATCTTGATTTTAAGGCCAGCCAAAGGGTCGCGAGGATTGGGTTGGTTTTTCCTATGCGGTTGGTCGTCTCTTGGCCGCCTTCTCCCAGGGTGTTGTGACCTAGATGAGTGACTGTAGTATTGCTCAGTATCAAAAGGTGGCTGGTTTATCCTAAGTCGGTCATTTTAGAATGATCATTTTAACTCGCCGAACAACTTGACATGTCCGTACAAAATCGTCTGTAACTTTTGATTCAAAGCTCACAATGAGACAAATCTAACGCCGATGTTAAGATAGCTCCATTTTATATAATGTGACAAACTTTAGGACTGAAATAGCTACGACTAAGCTTCTGAGTAATCCAATCTATCGCAAACTGCTTGATGCCATGCATTATGCTTCATTAATAAGCTTTTATTCAATGAGCACTAATGATCAGTTTAGAATGATCATTTTAATTCGCCTGTGAACTTGACATGTCCGCACCAAATCGTCTGTAACTTTTGATTCAGAGTTCATAATGCCACGAATCTAATGCCAACATTAAGCTAGCTAAATTTTCTATATTGTGACAAAATTAAATACTAAAATAGCTACGAAAAATCCTCCAAGTAATTGAATATATCGCAAACTGCTTGATGTCATGCACTATGCTTCATTTATAAGCCTTTACTCATTGAGCACCAATGATCAGCTTAGAATGATCACTTTAACTCGCCAATCAACTTGACATGTCCGCACAAAATCATCCTTAATTTTTTATTAAGAGCACAAAATTACAGGAATCCAAAGCCCACGTTAAGCTAGCTAAATGTTCTATATTGTGATAAAATTTAAGACTTAAATAGCTACGATAATGCCTCCATGTAATTGAATCTATTGTAAACAGTGTGATAACATGCATTATGCTTCATTGATAAGCCTTTACTCAATGAGCACCAATGATGAGTTTAGAATGATCATTTTAACTGGCCGATCAACTTAACATCTCCACACTAAATCGTTTGTAACATTTGATTCAGAGCTACGAATGACACGAATCAAATGCCTACGTTAAGCTAGCTAAATTTTCTATATTGTGAATATTTTAAAACTGAAATAGATACAACAAAGCCTCCAAGTAATGCAATCTATCGCAAAATGCTTGAAGCCATGATTCTTCATTTATAAGGTTTAACTCTATGAGCACCAATGATCAGTTTACAATGATCATTTTAACTCACCGATCAACTTGACATATCCGCAAAAATTCGTCTGTAACTTTGGATTCAAAGCTCAGAATGATACGAATCGAATGCCCATGTTAAGCTAGGTAAATGTTCTATAGTTTGACAAAATTTAAGACTAAAATAGCTACGACAAGGCCTCCAAGTAATCCAATCTGTCGCAAACTCCTTGATGCATATGCTTTTATTCAATGAGCACCAATGATCATTTTGGAATGATCATTTTAATTCTCTGGTCAACTTGACATGCCCGCCCAAAATCATCTGTAACTTTTGATTCAAAGCTCAGAATGCCACGAGTCCAACGCCGACGTTAAGCTAGCTAACTATTCTATAATGTGACAAGATTTACAAAAGAAATAGCAACAATAAATCCTCCAAATAATCCAATCTATCGCAAAATGCTTGATGCCATGCATTAATCTTCATTTATAAGCCTTTACTCAATGAGCAACAATGATTAGTTTAGAATGATCATTTTAACTCGCCTATCAACTTGATATGTCCGCACAAAATCGTCCGTAACTTTTGATTCAGACTTCAAAATGAGACGAATTCAACGCCAACGTTAAGCTAGCTCCACTTTTTATAGTGTGACAAATATAAGACTGAAATAGCTATGAAAAAGCCTTCGAGTAATCCAATCTATTGCAAACTGCTTGATGCCATGAATTATGCTTCATTAATAAGCCTTTACTCAATAAGCACCAATAATTAGTTTAAAATGATCATTTTAACTCGCCGATCAATTTGACATCTCCGCACAAAATCGTCCATAACTTTATATTCAGAGCTTAGAATGAAACGAATCCAACGTCCACGTTAAGCTAGCTCCATTTTATATAATATGACAAAATTTAGGATTGAAATAGCTATGACAAAGCCTTCAGTAATCCAATCTATCTAAAACAGCTTGATGCCATGCATTATGTTTCATTAATAAGTTTTTACTCACTGAGCACCACTGATCAGTTTATAATTATAATTTTAACTCTCCGGTCAACTTGACATATCCACACTAAATCGTCCGTAACTTTTTATTCATAGCTTAGAATGCCAAAAATCCAACACCTACGTTAAACTAGCTAAATTTTCTATATTGTGAAAAAATGTAAGACTGAAATTGCTACGACAATGCCTCCAAGTAGTCGAATCTATCACAAACTGCTTGATGTCATGCAATGTGATTCGTTAATTAACCTTTACTCAATGAGCACCAATTGTCAGCTTAGAATGATCATTTTAACTCGCCGATCAACTTGACATGTCCCCACAAAATCGTCCATAACTTTTGATTGAGAGCTCAAAATGAGAAGAATTCAACACCCAAGTTAAGCTAGCTCCATTTTCTATAGTGTGACAAAATTTAAGACTGAAATAGCTATGAAAAAGCCTTCGAGTTATCCAATCTATCGCAAACTGCTTGATGCCATGAATTATCCTAATAGCTATGCATTAGGATAATGTGACAAAATTTAAGACTCAAATAGCTATGACAACTTCTCTAAGTAATCGAACCTATCGCAAACTGCTTGATGCCATGCATTATGCTTCATTAGAAAGCCTTTACTCAATGAGCACCAATGATCAGTTTAGAATGATCATTATAACTAGCGGATCAACTTGTCATGTCCACACTAAATCGTCTGTAACTTTTGATTCAAAGCTCAGAATGACACAAATCCAACGCCCACGTTATAGCTCAATTTTCTATAATTTAGCAAAATTTAAGACTAAAATAGCTACAACAAGGCTTGCAAGTAAGCGAATCTATCGCAAACAGCGTAATTCCAAGGAATATGCTTGATTAATAACCCTTTACTCAATGAGCACCAATGATCTGTTTAGAATGATCATTTTAACTGGCCAATCAACTTGACATGTCGGCAAGAAATCGTCCGTAACTTTTGATTCAAAGCTCCGAATGAGACGAACCAAACGCCCACATTAAGCTACCTCAATTTTCTATATTGTGACAAAATTGAAGACTGAAATAGCTAAGAAAAAGCCTCCAAGTTATTCAATCTATCGCAAACTGCTTGATGCAATTCATTATGCTTCATTAATAAACCTTTACTCAATGAGCACCATTGATTAGTTTAGAGAGATCATTTTAACTAGTCGGTCAACTTGACTTGTACGCACGAAATCGTCTGTAACTATTGATTCAGATCTCAAAATGACACAAATCTAATGCCCACGTTAAACTCGCTCAATTTTCTATAGTGTGACAAAATTTAAGAATGAAATAGCTATGACAAAGCCTCAAAGTAAGCGAATCTATCGCAAACAGCGTGATGCCATGCATTATACTTGATTAATAAACCTTTTCTCAATGATCACCAATAATTAGTTTAGAATAATCATTTTAGCTGGGCGATCAACTTGACATGTCTGCACTAAATCGTCTATAACTTTTGATTCAGAGCTGGGAAGGACACGAATCAAACGCCTACGATGAACTACCTCAATTTTCTATATTGTGTGAAAATTTAAGACTAAAATAGCTACAACAAAGCCTCCAAGTAGTTGAATCTATCGCAAACTGTGTGATGCCATGCATTATGCTTCATTAATAAGCCTTTACTCAATGAACACGAATTATCAGTTTAGAATGATCATTTTATTTGGCAGATCAACTTGATATTTCAGCACTAAATCGTAACTTTTGATTCAGAGCTCAGAATGACGTGAATCCAGTGCTCATGTTAAGCTAGTTCAATTTTCTATGTTGTAAAAAAATTTAAGACCGAAATAGCTATTTCAGAGCCACAAAGTAACCCAATCTGTCATAATCTATTTGATGCCATGCATTATGCTTCATTAATAAGGTTTTACTCAATGAGCACCAATGATCAGTTTAGAATGATAATTTCAACTAGCCGGTCAACTTGACATGTCCGCCCAAAATCGTCTGTAACTTTTATTTCAGAGGTCAGAATGACACAAATCGAATCCCCATGTTAAGCTAGCTAAATTTTCTATAGTGTGACAAAATTTAAGACTGAAATAGCTACGAGAATGCTTCCAAGTAATCGAATGTATCAGAAATAGCGTGATGCCATGCATTATGCTGGATTAATAAGCATTTAGTCAATGAGCAAAAATGATCAGTTGGGAATGATCATTTTAACTCGGCGATTAACTTGACATGTTGGCACAAAATATTCTCCGTAACTTCTGATTCAGAGCTTAGAATGACACAAATCTAACGCCCACATTAAGCTAGCTCAATTATCTATATTGTGAAAAAATTTTAAGACTGAAATAGCTACGACAACACCTCCAAGTAATCAAATCCATCGCAAACTGCCTGATGCCATGTATTATGCTTTGTTAATAAGCCTGACTGAATGAGCACCAATGATCAGTTTAGAATGATCATTATAACTAGTGGAACAACTTGACATGTCCACACTAAATCATCTCTAATTTTTTATTCAAAGATCAGAATGACAAAAATCCAACGCCCATGTATGCTAGCTCAATTTTCTATAGTGTAACAAAATTTAAGACTAAAATAGCTACAACACAGCTTCCAAGTAAGCGAATCTATCGCAAATAGCATGATGCCACAGATTATGATTGATTAATAACCCTTTCCTCAATAAAAACTAATGATCAGTTCAGAATGATCATTTTAACATGTCGATCAACTTGACATGTCGGCAAGAAATCATCAAAAACTTTTCATTCAAAGCTCCAAATGACACGAATCAAACGCCCACATTAAGTTAGCTCAATATTTTATATTGTGATAAAATTGAATACTGAAATAGCTATGACAAAGCCTCCAGGTAATCCAATCTATTGCAATCTGCTTGGTGTCATGCATTATGATTCATTAATAAGCCTTTACTCAATGAGCACTAATTATCAGTTTCGAATGATCATTTCAACTTGCCGGTCAACTTGACATGTCCGCACGAAATTGTCCATAACTTTTAATTCGAGCTTGGAATGACCTGAATCAAACGGCAACGTTAGGCTCGCTCATTTTTCTATAGTGCGACAAAATTTAAGACTGAAATAGCTACAACAAATATTTCATGTAATCGAATCTATCGCAAACCGTATGATGCAATGCGTTATGCTGGATTAATAAGCCTTTACTCAATGAGCACAGATGATTTGTTGAGAATGATCATTTTAACTCGCCGATTAACTTGACATGTCCGCACAAAATCGTCCCTAACTTCTCATTCAGAGCTAAGATTGAGACGAATCCAACGCCCACCTTGAGCTATCTCAATTTTCTATAGTATGACAAAATTTAAGACCAAAATAGCTACAACAACTTCTCAAAGTAATCGAATCTATCGCAAACTGCTTGATGCCATGCATTATGCTACATTAAAAAGCCTTTACTCAAAGAGCACCAATGATCAGTTTAGATTGATCATTATAACTAGCGGATCAACATGACATGTTCACACTAAATCGTCTGTAACTTTTAATTCAGAGCTCAGAATGACACAAATCAACCGCCCACGTTATGCTAGGTCAATTTTCTATAGTTTAGCAAAATTTAAGACTAAATATCTACAACAAAGCTTCCAAGTATGTGAATCTATCGCAAACAGCTTAATTCGATGGAATATGTTTGATTAATAACCCTTTACTTAATGAGAACCAATGATCAGTTTAGAATGATCGTTTAAAATGTCCGATCAACTTGACATGTCGGCAAGAAATCGTCCGTAATTTTTTATTCAAAGCTCCGAATGACACGAACCAAACGCCCACGTTAAGATACCTCAATTTTCTATATTATGACAAAATTGAAGACTAAAATAGCTACAAAAAAGCCTACAAATAATCCAATCTATCACAAACTGCTTGATGCAATGCATTATGCTTCATTAATAAACCTTTACTCAATGAGCACCATTGATTAGTTTAGAGAGATCATTTTAACTAGTCGGTCAACTTGACTTGTCTGCATGAAATCGTCTATAACTATTGATTCAGAGCTCAAAATGACTCAACTCTAATGCCCACGTTAAGCTCGCTCAATTTCCTATAGTGTGAGTAGATTTAAGAATGAAATAGCTATGAAAAAGCCTCCAAGTAATCGAATCTATCGCGAACAGTGTGATGCCATGCATTATACTTGATTAATAAACCTTTTCTCAATGAGCACCAATAATTAGTTTAAAATAATGATTTTAACAGGCCGATCAGCTTGACATGTTCGCACTAAATCATCTATAACTTTTTATTCAGAGCTGAGAATGACACGAATAACACGCCCACGTTGAACTACCAAAATTTTCTATATTGTGTGAAAATTTAAGACTGAAATAGCTACAACAAAGCCTCCAGGTAGTTGAATCTATCACAAGCTGTGTGATGCCACACATTTTGCTTCATTAATAAGCATTCACTCAATAAGCACCAATGATCAGTTTAGAATGATCATTTTAAATTGAAGATCAACTTGACATGACCACATTAAATCATATATAACTTTTGATTCAGAGCTCAGAATGACACAAATCAGATGCTCAGATTAAACTAGCTCAATTTTTTATATTTGGAAAAAATTTAAGACCGAAATAGCTATTACGAAGCCCCCAAGTAATCCAATCTATCACAATCTGCTTGATGCCATGCATTATGATTCAATAATAAGCCTTTACTCAAAGAGCACCAATTATCAGTTTAGAATGATCATTTCAACTTGCCGGTCAACCTCACATGTCCGCACGAAATCGTCCATAACTTTTAATTCCAAGCTTGGAATGACCCGAATCGAATGCCAACGTTGGGCTCGCTCATTTTTCTATAGTGCAACAAAATTTAAGGCTGAAATAGGTACAACAAATATTTCAAGTAATCGAATCTCTCGCAAACCGCGTGATGCAATGCATTATGCTGGATTAATATGCCTTTACTCAATGAGCACAAATGATCTGTTGAGAATGATCATTTTAACTCGCCGATTAACATGACATGTCCGCACAAAATCGTCCCTTACTTCTGATTCAGAGCTAAGATTGAGACGAATCCAACGCCCGCATTAAGCTAGCTCAATTTTCTATAGTGTGAAAAAATTTAAGACTCAAATATCTACGACAACTTCTCTAAGTAATCGAATCTATCGCAAACTGCTTGATGCCATGCATTATGCTTCATTAAAAAGCATTTACTCAATGAGCACCAATGATCAGTTTAGATTGATCATTATAACTAGCGGATCAACTTGACATGTTCACACTAAATCGTCTGTAACTTTTGATTCAGAGCTCAGAATGACAAAAATCCAACGCCCACGTTATGCTAGCTCAATTTTCTATAGTTTAGCAAAATTTAAGACTAAATATCTACAACAAAGCTTCCAAGTAAGTGAATCTATCGCAAACACCGTAATTCGATGGAATATGTTTGATTAATAACCATTTACTCAATGAGAACAAATGATCAGTTTAGAATGATCGTTTTAAATGTCCGATCAACTTGACATGTCGGCAAGAAATCGTCCATAATTTTTTATTCAAAGCTCCGAATGACACGAACCAAACGCCCACGTTAAGATACCTCAATTTTCTATATTATGACAAAATTGAAGACTAAAATAGCTAAGAAAAAGCCTACAAATAATCCAATCTATCACAAACTGCTTGATGCAATGCATTATGCTTCATTAATAAACCTTTACTCAATGAACACCATTGATTAGTTTAGAGAGATCATTTTAATTAGTCGGTCAACTTGACTTGTCTGCATGAAATCGTCTATAACTATTGATTCAGAGCTCAAAATGACACAAATCTAATGCCCACGTTAAGCTCGCTCAATTTCCTATAGTGTGAGTAAATTTAAGAATGAAATAGCTATGAAAAAGCCTCCAAGTAATCGAATCTATCGCGAACAGTGTGATGCCATGCATTATACTTGATTATTAAACCTTTTCTCAATGAGCACCAATGATTAGTTTAAAATAATGATTTTAACAGGCCGATCAGCTTGACATGTTCGCACTAAATCATCTATACCTTTTTATTCAGAGCTGAGAATGACACGAATAACACACCCACGTTGAACTACCTCAATTTTCTATATTGTGTGAAAATTTAAGACTGAAATAGCTACAACAAAGCCTCCAAGTAGTTGAATCTATCACAAGCTGTGTGATGCCACACATTTTGCTTCATTAATAAGCATTAACTCAATAAGCACCAATGATCAGTTTAGAATGATCATTTTAATTGGAAGATCAACTTTACATGGCCACATTAAATCGTATATAACTTTTGATTCAGAGATCAGAATGACACAAATCAGATGCTCACGTTAAACTAGCTCAATTTTTTATATTTTGAAAAAAATTTAAGACCGAAATAGCTATTACAAAGCCCCCAAGTAATCCAATCTATCACAATCTGCTTGATGCCACGCATTATGATTCAATAATAAGTCTTTACTCAATGAGCACCAATTATCAGTTTAGAATGATCATTTCAACTTGCCGGTCAACCTGACATGTCCGCACGAAATCGTCCATAACTTTTAATTCCAAACTTGGAATGACCCGAATCGAATGCCAACATTGGGCTCGCTCAATTTTCTATAGTGCAACAAAATTTAAGGCTGAAATAGGTACAACAAATATTTCAAGCACTACAAGAAAACAGCCGTTTTGCGACCACGGAAGTGGTCGCAAAGTAGTCGCAAAACTGTATTTTGCGACTACTTTGCGACGACGTGATGTGGTAGCAAAATAATAGTCGCAAAAAATATTGGTCGCAAATCAGTCGCACATTTGCGACTGATTTGCGACCACGGGCATAGTGGTTAGTTTGCGACTAATTTGCGACCACAACCGTGGTCGCTATTTTTGCGACTAATTTGCCACTGAATTTCCGTAACAAATTTTGCTACTGTTTTGCGACTATGGTTGTGGTTGCTAAATTTGTAGTCGCAAAACAGTTGCAACTTTTTGTGACTACGGTAGAACCGCAGTTGCAAATCAGTCACTGTTTTTTGTGACTGTTTTGTGACTGTTTTGCCACTGAATTTCCGTAACAAATTTTGCTACTGTTTTGCGACTACGGTTGTGGTTGCTAAATTTGTAGTCGCAAAACAGTTGCAACTTTTTGTGACTGATTTGCGACTACGGTAAAACCGCAGTTACAAATCAGTCACTGTTTTTGTGACTGTTTTGCGACTGCAGGTGAACCGTAGTCGCAAATCAGTCACAAAAGTTTGTGACTGTTTTGCGACTACAGGAGAAACGCAGTAGCAAAACAGTCACAAATTTTTGTGACTGTTTTGGGACTACAGGAGAACCGCAGTCGCAAATCAGTCACAAATTTTTGTGACTGATTTGCGACCGCACATAGCTCGCAGTCGCAAATCAGTCGCAATATTTCGTGACATATTTGCGACCACATGTATGAAGGAGTCGCAAATCGGTGGCAAAAATTACGACTGATTTAGGACTAATTTGCGACTACACCGTAAATAGATTTTTAAAAAATAATATTAATATTATTTTTTATTATTGAAATAATATTATTAATAATTTAAAAAATATTTTTTTTATTATTGAAATAATTTCGCATATTAGTGAAATATAATATTAATATTTTTTAAATTATTTTTAAAAAATGTAAAATAATATTTAAAAATTTAAATTTCAATAATAATTTTGAAAATTAATTTCAATAATAAAATTAATTATTTGAAATTAGAAATATTAATAAAATAATTTAGATTAACTATTAATATAATTGGTTTAAAATATTATTATAATATTTATTATAATATTTATTAATTTTTATTAATGAATTAAAAATATTATAATATTAAATGAAAAATATGTAAACTAAATATTGAATTAAAAAAATATACAAATTTAAAATTATAACATTTATTACTGAAAATTTTTAAATACATAAAAAAAATCTAATTGTCCGGTGGTGGAAATTGGAAATCTGATGGCGAAAATGGGGTGGTTGGCGGAGCCGTCGATGGTTCCCCTGTGCAATCGTTATCCCGCATAAAGGAGGCGAATGTGGGATCCGTCCGTTGGATATATCCGTGAAGCATCTCCAAGCTCGAGATCTTCTTCTGGTTTTCTCTGTTCAGCTCTTCAATCTTCTCACATTTTTCCAGCATCTGCGCGTTTTGTGCTTTAATCAACGCTTTTTGTTCTTGAAGCATAACGTACTCGGGTGAATGGGTTTGTACCCCACTACTTCTACCCGTAGACTGTACGCGGCTGAGGCTACCGAGTCCATAAAGACGTCCTCGTTCATCAGGAACAGATGACTAGAAAATTACGAAAACATAAATTAAATAATAAATGTAATTATTATTTAATTAGGAAAATATGTTAAAAGAAAAAAGTTTGAAAATTCTTTTTTACCTGTAAGAAGATCTCATTCTTCTGTGCTTGAGTCAGCTCAATTGGACGGGAGGTTCCATCGGATGTTTCTGTTGGATCGACCTCCACGATCGCCATCTTCTCTTGGATGTTTCATTCGTATGCTTCACAGATTTGTTTTGCTTTCAAATCTACATACGAACCATCCGGTCTTGTGTGAGTCTTTATAAAGACCTCACCTATTGAGATTGGTCGTCCCAAATTATGTTCCTTCACAGATATTAAAATATTATTTAATTGTGAGAAAAAATAATAATTAAAAAAAACAATTTTTACTTACCATTTCCTGCTGGACCTGAATGTAGGATTTTTGGCCCGATAAATGTTTATGCGGGCCAAGACCGTCCCGAGCGGAGTTGCGGTTATGAGAGGATTTCGTACTCCTCTCGGTAGATGTTTCGGTTGCCCAATATGCTATCATAATATTGTACAAACTTGGGGAAATCCATCTGGGACGTTTTCCGGTTGTATGAACCGTGCTCACCATCCCTTTCATCCGCCTTACGCAGACGGCCTCGAACTCTTTTCGTACCACCGGGGTGATCAGAGCATCCCAGGTGTACGATTGCTTGAAATTGAGTTAAAAAATATTAGTATATATTTTTTATATTTTATAAATTTTTTACACAATTTAAAAAACAATACTTACCACAAATTCTATAAAATATTTCTCCTGCCTCTCAGGAGGTACGACGGTCCAACTGTAGTACGGACCGTCAAATTTATTTTTCAAAATTTTAGCGATTTGACGAGTAATAGACCCGTTATTGCAGTCAAACCTAATATTTATTACAAAAATTTAAAATTATATTAATATAATTTCAATTTTAATAAATATTTATTAAAAAAAATAGCTATTAATAAACATGCTTACCACATTGTATTAGGAGCCGCTTCTGGAGAAAGCACAGTCAAATACTGTTCACGGCCCGGAGTTTGTAACAAACTATCAAGAGTGATAGTTTGTTCATCCGTTCCCGTTTCGCAATCGGGAATTTGTTCCTCCTCATGTTCATCCGATTCCTGAAACCGTGGAGGTGTTTGGGTTTCAGGAACGTAGTGAGGAACAAAATTGTATTGCGGAGGGAGCCGCGATGCCGCTCTATTAGCGGATGGTGAAGGGTTCGAGGAGGCCGAAGAGGTTCCTCGGCCGGAAGACGATCCGAAAGATCGTCTTCCACGACCTCTCAACGACCTACCACTACTTGCCATTTCTAGAAATTGTGTTTTTTAAAGTGTTTAGGAAGTGTTTTTGAGAGAGTTTTGTAAAGTAGTTTGAGAGATTTGTGAAAAATGAGGGAAAACCATCGGGTATTTATAGATTTTTTTGCGACCACGGATGTGGTCGCAAATCAGTGGCAAAATACATCAGTTTTGCGAATTTGGTGGGAACCGAAAACGTTCAAACTCCCTCCAAATTAATTGGTAGTCGCAAATCAGTCGCAAATTTGCGACTGATTTGCGACCACAGGTACATTTATCGAAACTGTAATTGTGGTCGCAAATCAGTCGCAATTTGCGACTGATTTGGAGGGAGTTTGAACGTTTTCGGTTTTTTCAACCTCCCTCCAAATTAACTGGTAGTCGCAAATCAGTCGCATCTTTGCGACTGATTTGCGACCACAATTACATTTATCGAAACTGTAAATGTGGTCGCAAATCAGTCGCAAATTTGCGACTGATTTGCGACTACCAGTTAATTTGTGGGAGTTTGCGATTTTGTCAAAGTCCCACCAAATCAGCACTTTGATGACTGATTTGCGACTACATTAAATATTTTGTGACTGAAATGCGACCACATTGCCAAAGCAGTTGCAAAGTGGTGGCAAATCAGTCACAAATAATACCCTAAACCCTAAATTTTGAGATTTTGAGGAATGCATATAATTATATAAGATTGAGTAATTGATTATAAGTTATAAAAATTTCAATTACAAGGAAAACAATAACATTTCCCAAATTTTCAAATAACTTACCTAAAATCCTTAACAAGTTTACTTAACCTTATACTTCTTATATACATTCCAAATGTTATCTAAATATGAAATCATTACAAATATGGTTTTCAATATATGTTATCACTTCTAATGGTTAGTAGTCTTATAGAATAGAAGTACAAGTTTTAAATGTGGAAAATACTTAGGGGAAATGTGAATTTACCATATGTGGTCGCAAATCAGTCGCTTATTTGCGACTGATTTGCGACTGCAGATAAAATTTTTAGAATGTAGTCGCAAATCAGTGGCAAATTAGCGACTGATATGCGACTACATCAAATTTTTGTGACTGAAATGCAACCACATTGCCAACGTAGTTGCAAAGTGGTGGTAAATCAGTCGCAAATAATACCCTAAACCCTAAATTTTGAGATTTTGAGGAATGCATATAATTATATAAGATTGAGTAATTGATTATAAGTTATAAAAATTTCAATTACAATGAAAACAATAACATTTCCCAAATTTTCAAATAACTTACCTAAAATCCTTAACAAGTTTACTTAACCTTATACTTCTTATATACATTCCAAATGTTATCTAAATATGAAATCATTACAAATATGGTTTTCAATATATGTTATCACTTCTAATGGTTAGTAGTCTTATAGAATAGAAGTACAAGTTTTAAATGTGAAAAATACTTAGGGGAAATGTGAATTTACCATATGTGGTCGCAAATCAGTCGCTTATTTGCGACTGATTTGCGACTACACATAAAATTTTTAGAATGTAGTCGCAAATCAGTCTCAAATTAGCGACTGATATGCGACTACATCAAATTTTTGTGACTGAAATGCAACCACATTGCCAAAGCAGTTGCAAAGTGGTGGCAAATCAGTCACAAATAATACCCTAAACCCTAAATTTTGAGATTTTGAGGAATGCATATAATTATATAAGATTGAGTAATTGATTATAAGTTATAAAAATTTCAATTGCAATGAAAACAATAACATTTCCCAAATTTTCAAATAACTTACCTAAAATCCTTAACAAATTTACTTAACCTTATACTTCTTATATACATTCCAAATGTTATCTAAATATGAAATCATTACAAATATGGTTTTCAATATATGTTATCACTTCTAATGGTTAGTAGTCTTATAGAATAGAAGTACAAGTTTTAAATGTGGAAAATACTTAGGGGAAATATGAATTTACCATATGTGGTCGCAAATCAGTCGCTTATTTGCGATTGATTTGCGACTGCACATAACATTTTTAGAATGTAGTCGCAAATCAGTCGATAATTAGCGACTGATATGCGACTACATCAAATTTTTGTGACTGAAATGTGACCACATTGCCAATGCAGTTGCAAAGTGGTGGCAAATCAGTCTCAATTACTTAAAAAATCTATATTTATATGGATATTGGTAATACATTCAATTATATGAAAATCATATGTACAAAATACATAGCATAACTGTATTTATTACATTTCTTCGTTCTCGTCATCATCTGAAGATGAAATATTACATTGAAATTCATCTTCTAGTTCCGCATCTCCGACATCGAAATCAATTTCTTCAGTATGGTTAACTGTATCGACCAACCGATCTACCTCTATCTCTTGAACATGCATTACGTCTTCATCATTTTCTTGTTGCAAAAGGCCAATCTCGTCTTTGTTTTTGTATTTCCCCAAAATGTTAGATCTTGGATTAACTTTCAAAACATTGAGCCATGTTTGTTTTGATGATGATTTTGTGTGTGGATAGGGAATATAACAAACTTGATCTGCTTGAGATGCTGATACATCGTACGTATTGAAATATAAATTAGTTATAAAAATATATAGTAAATTATTACCAAATACGTACGTACCGAGAATAAATGGTTCATATTTGTAGTATTTCCCCGATGATAAGACATCAACGACACCATTTTCCGACTTCCGAGTACCTCTCGAGGGTGTAGGATCGTACCATTCACATTTAAAAAGCGTGATCTTCAAATTTAGGAGTCCGACATACTCAAGTTGAATAATATCTGTTAAAATACCATAGAAATCAGCTTCATCAGATGCATCTGAGTAATTGTCCCCCTTCACACAAATACCGTAGTTACATGTCTTTCTTCTATGTCCATGTTTCTTCGTGTGGAACATATAACCTCTTGTAAAATACATCGGCCAAGTGGATGCTTTATTCATCGGACCTTGAACTAATTCTTGAGCCCATATAGGAAAGATACGTGAATCTGTGGAACTGCATGAATTGACCTTTGATCATATATCAAAAATTAAACTTAATTAGTATTTCCAAATTAATAAATAAAATATAATATATATATGTCAAATAATTAATTAAACATACATAATCCCTAACCCATATGTGGAACTCTTCCTCTCTTTTAGATGAAATGTCATCTTCCGAAAGATATGGATACGTACATCGAATATGATCTTCAAACATGCTACAACAGTAAATATTGAAAATTAATATATATTTCTTAATACAATGAAATGAAATGTAATAAATACAATTAATTGTTTTCATATACCTCTCTAGTGGCCGAAAATATTCACAATTCTGTAATACATATGCATGTGCATATATATATTCTTTTTCGGAGAGCCATATTTCTTTACATTTACCACTTGGACGACCCATGTGCGTAAATATATCCGGTACTCCGGGATCTGGATATACAGGCACGTCACCTTCATCGAATCTTGTAGACCTGTACATATATGGTTTATATATATTATATATATTACTTATATATTATATAATAAAATAATTAATTCATAAACGTCATAACATGGTTACCTGTTTTTTGTGCGAATGTGTTCAGCAAAGTAATGTTCTGAGAAGTAAGATATCTCATCATTCACATATGATTCAACAATCGACCCTACATCATATCGTTTGTTCTTCACCTTGCTTTTAAGTTTTTTAAAAAACCTTTCAAATGGATACATCCACCTATATTGCACAGGTCCACCAAGTTCAGCTTCGTATGGTAGATGTACAGGAAGATGCTCCATGACGTCGAAAAATGAAGGCGGAAAGATCTTTTCCAAATTGCACAAAATTATGACTATATTTTCCTTCAGAATTTGGAATATATTTTCCTTCAGAATTGTTGTAATGATCTGGAGCATAAATCACGGAAAAATCCTCCAATCCCTATATATATATATTAATTACCATCGACAATTAATTAGTTCAGGCAATTATTATTAATTTACGTATTTCCAATTAAAAATATAGTTATTACTATATTTACTTGATAATGCTAGATGAACGTTCCGTGGCAAAAGTTCTGCAAATATGAAAGGGAGAAGTCTTTCCATAAAAACATGGCAGTCATGGCTTTTCATGCCCGAAAAATTTAGTCCATCCATATCCACACAATTTTCTAAATCTGCCGCATAGCCGTCTGGAAATTTGACATCATTTTTTATACATTCCAATAACCGTTCTTTCGCTTTTTGGGTCAATCGAAATATAGGGAATGGAGCATTACCCCGACCATCCACGTGCAACTCTTTTCGAGAGCAAAACTTCGCAATATCCAACCTTGACTTCACTGTATCTTTTGATTTCTCTTTCACATTCATAATAGTATTAATGATGTTATCGAAGAAATTCTTCTCTATATGCATCACATCAAGATTATGTCGAAGGTTAAGATCTGTCCAGTATGGCAACTCCCAAAATATACTTTCTTTGTGCCAATTATGCCACCTGCCATAACCTTCTTCTTTACATTCATAACCGTTTCCGCCGCACTCAGATGTTCTTAAAGGATTGACAGTTTTTATTCGCTCGTACAAAACTTGTTCACCTGTCAATGATTGTGGAGGACAGTCATTCAAAGCATGCTTCCCTTTTAAAAAATTTGTTTTATTTTTCCGTAACGGGTGACCATTAGGAAGAAACCTTCGATGACAATAAAACCAACACGTCTTTCTCCCATTTGGTAATTGAAATGCCTTCGTATCATCCATACAAATTGGACAGGCCAGCCTTCCATGCGTTGTCCATCCTGATAACATTCCATAAGCGGGAAAGTCGCTTATCGTCCAAAGTAACACAGCTTTTAGATTGAAATTTTGGTTCAGCGATACATCGTATGCATCAACTCCGATAGACCATAATTCTTTCAACTCATCAATCAAAGATCGTAGGAATATGTCCAGACTAGCACGCGGATGATTTGGCCCCGAATTCAAAATAGTTAGAAACAAATACTCTTTCTTCATACACATCTCTAGTGGCAAATTATATGGAGTGATAATCACCGGCCATAATGAATGATTACGAGACATCCCAAATGGGTTGAACCCATCAGTACATAAGCCAAGATAAACATTTCGAGATTCAGCAGCAAATCTAGGATGTAAATATTGAAAATTTTTCCACTCTGCAGCATCAGATGGATGACTCATTTCTCCGTCTTCTGCTTCATGCTCTGCGTGCCACCTCATTGCCTCTGCGGTTTTCTCGCTTTGATACATTCTTTTAAGTCTATCACCTATAGGTAAATACCACACACGACTGAAAGGTATTCTCGTCCTGCCCTCGCTTGGCTTATACCGGGGGAAATCGCAAAATTTGCATTTTTCCCATTTCTCATCTTCTTTCCAGAATATCATACAATTTTTAACACACACGTCAATTGTATAAAACGGCAGGCCTAAATTTAGCATCAATTTTTCGGTTTCATAATATGAACCCGTCGCCTGATTCTCGTCGGGTAAATATTCTGTAAATAGCTCCGCCCAATAATCCATACATTTTTCTGGTAAATTAAAATCAGATTTGATGTTCATAAACCGAGCAGCTAAAGATAATTGTGAGTGCCCTTCATGACAACCATCATACAATGGATTTTTTTGCAGCTTCTATCATGTTGTAAAACTTTTCTGCTTCTTCATTAGGCCGTTCTTCTTCATAATTATAATTATAATTTTCTTCGTTCTGATTATAGTACTGATGCTGATCATCAGTCGTTGTCTCACGAAATACATCCGTCACCATTTCAACATATCTATTACCGGATATACCAACTGTTTCATCACTACTACAATCACGTCCCTGATTTCTTGGTACATCACCCCGACTAGTACTACTCGTCCCTAACTGAACATTCAGCTCTTCTCCATGTATATACCAAATATAATAATTTGGCATAAACCCTCGACTATATAGATGACTCCATATTTTCGTCCCGGAATAAATTTATCATTTTTGCAATTAATACAAGGACAGAAAAACTAACCTCCACTACTTTGAGCTATAGGTTGACTACTTGCAAAATTCATGAACTGCTCCATGCCTTGTGCAAATTCCGCCGAGATATTTCTTGTTTCATTATCAATTCTTCTGTACATCCAATCTCTCGAATTGTTATAATTTCCCCACATGTTTTACAAAACTTTTTACTTTTGATTTCGCAAATGAGAGAATGGGATGGTGCATATATATACAACATTTTGCAACTACTTTGCGACTACTTTGCCACTGACTTGCCACTACTTTGCGACTATAGCTATGTAGTCGCTTAAATGTCGTTATACCTAACTCGCACATGTTTTTTATGGTGGCACTTTGCCACCATTTTGTGACTGCAGAGCCACTACATACCGTAGTCGCAAATTGTTCGCAGTTTTAGCAACCAATAAGAGACTACCACCTGATTTTCCATATGTAGTCGCTAATCAGTCGCTATTTTGCGACTGATTAGCGACTACAAGGGTCAGTCTCAAGGCAGTCGCATCTCAGTCGCTAATTGGTTGCATATTGCGACTGATTTGCGACCACACTTATTGGTCACATATTTGCGACCAATTTGCGACTACTATTCCGTAGTCGCAAATTAGTCGCTAAACCATGGCAAATGTGGTCGCAATTTTTGCGACCACGTATGTAGTCGCAAATTGCAGTCGTAAATTGGCAGTTTTCTTGTAGTGAAGTAATCGAATCTATCGCAAACCGCGTGATGCAATGCATTATGCTGGATTAATATGCCTTACTCAATGAGCACAAATGATCTGTTGAGAATGATCATTTTAACTCGCCGATTAACATGACATGTCTGCACAAAATCGTCCCTTACTTCTGATTCAGAGCTAAGATTGAGACGAATCCAACGCCCGCATTAAGCTAGCTCAATTTTCTATAGTGTGAAAAAATTTAAGACTCAAATATCTATGACAACTTCTCTAAGTAATCGAATCTATCGCGAACTGCTTGATGCCATGCATTATGCTTCATTAAAAAGCCTTTACTCAATGAGCACCAATGATCAGTTTAGAATGATCATTATAACTAGCTGATCAACTTGACATGTGCACACTAAATCGTCTATAACTTTTGATTCAGAGCTCAGAATGACACAAATCCAACGCCCACGTTATGCTAGCTCAATTTTCTATAGTTTAGCAAAATTTAAAACTTAAATAGCTACAACAAAGCTTCCAAGTAAGCGAATCTTAATAAGCCTTTACTCAATGAACACGAATTATTAGTTTAGAATGATCATTTTACTTGGCAGATCAACTTGATATGTCTGCACTAAATCGTAACTTTTGATTCAGAGCTCAGAATGACACGAATCCAGTGCTCACGTTAAGCTAGCTCAATTTTCTATATTGTGAAAAAATTTAAGACCGAAATAGCTGTTTTAGAGCCCTAAAGTAATCCAATCAATCATAATCTATTTGATATCATGCATTATGCTTCATTAATAAGGCTTTAATCAATGAGCACCAATGATAAGTTTAGAATGATCACTTCAACTATCCGGTGAACTTGACATGTCCCCATAAAATCGTCCGTAACTTTATTTCAGAGCTGTGAATGACAAAAATCGAATGCCCACGTTAAGCTAGCTCATTTTTCTACAAAGTGTGACCAAATTTAAGACTGAAATAGTTATGACAAAGCTTCCAAGTAATCGAATCTATCGCAAATAGCGTGAGCGATGCATTATGCTGGATTAATAAGCATTTAGTCAATGAGCACAAATGATCAATTGAGAATGATCATTTTAACTCGCCAAATAACTTGACGTGTCCGCACAAAATCGTCCGTAACTTCTGATTCAGAGCTCAGAATGACACGAATCCAACGCCCACATCAAGCTACCCCAATTTTCTATATTGTCAACAAATTTAAGACTGAAATAGCTACGACAACACCTCCAAGTAATCGAATCTATCGCATACTGTTTGATGCCATGCATTATGCTTCATTAATAAGCCTTTACTCAATGAGCACCAATGATCAGTTTAGAATGATCATTATAACTAGTGGATCAAATTGACATGTCCACACTAAATCGTCTGTAACTTTTGATTCAGAGCTCAAAATGAAAAAAATCCAACGCGCACGTTATGCTAGCTCAATTTTCTATAGCGTAACAAAATTGAAGACTGAAATAGATACAACAAAGCTTCCAAGTAATCGAATGTATCGCAAGTAGTGTGATGCCATGCATTATACTTGATTAATAAGCCTTTACTCAATGACCACCAATGATGAGATTAGAATGATCATTTTAACTGGCCGATCAACTTGACATGTCAGCAAGAAATCGTCCATAACTTTTGATTCAGAGCTGAGGATGACACGAATCAAACGACCACGTTAAGCTAGCTGATTTTTTATATTGTGACAAAATTGAATCGTGAAATAGCTATGACAAAGCCTCCAAGTAATCCAATCTATCGCAAACTGATCGATGCCATGCATTATGCTTCATTAACAAACCTTTACTCAATGAGCACCAATGATCAGTTTAAAATGATCATTTTAATTGACCGATCAAATTGACATGTGCGCAATAAATCGTCTATGACTTTTGATTCAGAGCTCCAAATGACACGAATTAAACGTCCACGGTAAACTACCTAAATTTCTATATTGTGTGAAAATTTATGGCTGAAATCGCTACAACAAAGCCTCCAAGTTGTTGAATCTATCGGAAACTATGTGATGCTATGCATTATGCTTCATTAATAAGCCTTTACTCAATGAGCACAACTGATCAGTTTAGAATGATCATTTTAATTGGTAGATAAACTTGACAAATCCACACTAAATAGTCAATAATTTTTGATTCAGAGTTCCGAGTGACACGAATCCAGTGCTCACGTTTAGCTAGCTCAATTTTCTATATTGTGAAAAAATTTGATAGCGAAATAGCTATTACAAAGCCCCCAAGTAATCCAATCTATCAAAATCTACTTGATGCCATGCATTATGCTTCATTAATAAGCCCTTACTCAATGAGCACCAATGATCAGTTTAGAATGATGATTTCAACTAGCCGGTGAACTTGACATGTCCGCACAAAGTCGTCTGCAACTTTTATTTCAAAGCTCTAAATGATACAAATCGAATGCCCATGATAAGCTTGTTCATTTTTCTATAGTGTGACAAAATTTAAGACTGAAATAGCTAAGAAAAAGCTTCCAAGTAATTGAATCTATCTTAAATAGCGTGATGCCATGCATTATGCTGGATTAATAAGCCATTAGTCAATGAGCACAAATGATCAGTTGAGAATGATCTTTTTAACTAGCCGATTAACTTGACATGTCCGCACAAAATCGTCCATAACTTTTGATTCAGAGCTCAGAATTACATGATTCCAACACCCACATTAAGCTAGCTCAATTTTCAATATTGTGAACAAATTTGAGACTTAAATAGCTACGACAACACCTCCAAGTAATCGAATCTATCGCAAACTGTTTGATGCCATGTATTATGCTTCGTTAATAAACCTATACTCAATGAGCATTAAAGATCATTTTAGAATGACCGTTATAACTAGTGGATAACCCTGACATATCCACACTAAATTGTCTATAACTTTTGATTCAGAGCTTAGAATGACACAAATCCTTTGCCCACGTTATGCTAGCTCAGTTTTCTATAGTGTAACCAAATTTAAGACTATGTGAATATTCTATATTGTGTGAATATTTAAGACTCAAATAGCTACAACAAAGCCTCCGAGTAATTGAATCTATCGCAAACTATGATGCCACGCATAATGCTTCATTAATAAACCTTTACTCAATGAGCACGAATGATCTGTTTAGAATGATCATTTTAATTGGAAGATCAACTTGACATGCCCGCACTAAATCGTTAATAACTATTGAGTCATAGCTCAGAATTACACGAATCCAGCACTCACGTTAAGGTAGCTCAATTTTCTATATTGTGAAAAAATTTAAAACCGAAATAGATATTACAAAGCACCCAAGTAATCCAATCTATCATAATCTACTTGATACCATGCATTATGCTTCATTATGCTAGCTCAATTTTCTATAGTGTAACCAAATTTAAGACAAAAATAGCTAAAACAAAGCTTCCAAGTAAGCAAATCTATCGCAAACAGCGTGGTGCCATTGATTATGCTGGATTAATAAGCTTTTACCTAATCAGCACAAATGATCAGTTGATAATGATCATTTTAACTCACCGATTAACTTGACATGTCCACACAAAATCGTCCGTAACTTCTGATTCAGCGCTCAAAATGACACGAATTCGACACCCACATTAAGCTAGCTCAATTTTCTACATTGTGAAAAAATTTAGGATTGAAATAGCTACAACAACGCCTCCAAGTAATTGAATCTATCGCAAACTGCTTGATGCCATGTATTATGCTTCGTTAACAAGCCTTTACTCAATAAGCACCAATGATTAGTTAAGAATGATGATTCTAACTCGCCGATCAACTTGACATGTCGGCAAGAAATCATCCATAACTTTTGATTCAGATCTTAGAATGACATGAATCCAATGCCCACGTTAAGCTAGCTCAATTTTCCATATTGTGACAAAATTGAAGCCTGAAATAGCTACGACAAAGCATTCAAGTAATCAAATCTATGGCAAACTGCATGATGCCACACATTATGGTTCATTAATAAGCTGTTACTCAATGAGCACCAATGATCAGTTTAAAAAGATCATTTTAACTGACCGGTCATCTTGACATGTCCACACTAAATCATCTATAACTTTTGATTCATAGCTCAGAATGACACCAATCCAACACTCACGTTGAGCTAACTCAATTTTCAATATTGTAAAAAAATTTAATACTGAAATAGCTATTTCAAAGCCTCCAAGTAATCCAATGTATCACAATCTACATGATGCCATGCATTATGCTTCATTAATAAGCCTTTACTCAATGAGCACCAATGATCAGTTTAGAATGATCATTTCAACTAGCTGTTCAACTTGACATGTCTGCGCAAAATCATTTGTAACTTGTAATTCATAGATCAGAATGACATGAATCAAATGCCACGTTAAACTAGCTCATCTTTCTATAGTGTGACAAAATTCAACACTTAAATATCTACGACAAAGCTTCCAAGTAATCGAATCTATGGCAAATAGCATAATGCATGGCATCATTTGAACTCGCCAATTAACTTGACATGTCCGCACAAAATCGTCCGTAACTTCTGATTCAGCGCTCCGAATGACACAAATCCAAAACTCATATTAATGTAGCTCAATTTTCTATATTGTGACAAAATTTAAGACTGAAATAGCTACAACAACACCTCCAAGTAATCGAATCTATCGCAAATTGCTTGATGCCATGCATTATGCTTCGTTAACAAGCCTTTACTCAATGAGCACCAATGATTAGTTTAGAATGATCATTATAACTATCCGATCAACTTGACATGTTCGCACTAAATCGTCTGTAGCTATTGATTCAGAGTTCAGATTGACATAAATCAAATCCCCACGTTATGCTAGCTCAATTTTCTATAGTGTACCAAAATTTAAGACTGAAATAGCTGCAACAAAGCTTCCGAGTAATCGAATCTATCGGAAACGACGTGATGCCATGCGATACGCTTGATTAATAAGCCTTTACTCAATGAGCACCAAGGACCAGTTTAAAATAATCATTTTAACTGGCCGATCATCTTGACATGTCCGCACTAAATTGTCTATAACTTTTGATTCAGAATATAAATGACATGAATCCAACGTCCACATTAAGGTTGCTCAATTTTCTATATTGTAAAAAAAATTAAGACTTAAATAGCTACGACAAAGCTTCCAAGTAATCCAATCTATCCCAAAATGATTGATGCGATGCATTATGCTTCATTAATAAGTTTTACCAGATGAGCACCAATGATCATTTAGAATGATCATTTTAACTGGGGCATCAGCTTGACATGTCTGCACTAAATCATCTATAACTTTTGATTTAGAGCTAAAAATGACACGAATCCTTGCTCACGTTAAGCTAGCTCAATTTTCTATGTTGTGTGAATATATAAGACTGAAATAGGTAAAGCAAAGTTTCCAAGTACTTGAATCTATCGCAAACTCTGTAATGTAACGCATTTGGCTTTATTAATAAGCCTTTATCAATGAGCACCAATGATCAGCTTAGAATGATCATTTTAATTGGCAGATCAACTTGACATTTCCGCACTAAATCGCTTATAACTTTTCATTTAGAGCTATGAATGACACGAATCCAACACCCACATTAAACTACCTCAATTTCTATATTGTGTGAAAATTTTAACACTGAAATAGCTACAACAAAGCCTCCAAGTAGTTCAATCTATCCCAAAATGATTGATGTGATGCATTATGCTTCATTAATAAGCTTTTACCCAATGAGCACCAATGATCGATTTAGAATGATCATTTTAACAGGCCGATCAGCTTGACATGTCCGTACGAAATCATCTATAACTTTTGATTCAGAGCTAAGAATGACACGAATCAAACGTCCACATTAAACTACCTCAATTTTCTATATTGTGTGAAAATTTAGGACTGAAATAGCTACAACAAAGCCTCCAAGTACTTGAATCTATAACACACTGTGTGATGTCACGCATTATGCTTCATTAATAAGCCTTCACTCAATGAGCACCAATGATCAGTTTAGAGTGATCATTTTAATTGGTAGATCAACTTGAAATGTCCGCACTAAATCGCCTACAACTTTTGATTCAGAGATGAGAATGACACGAAGAATCCAATCCTCATGTTAAGCTAACTCAATTGCCTATATTGTGAAAAAATTTAAGACTGGAATAGCTATTACAAAGCCTCCAAGTAATCCAATCAATCATAACCTGCTTGATGCCATGCATTATGCTTCATTAATAAGCCTTTACTCAATGAGCACCAGTGATCAGTTTAGAATGATCATTTCAACTAGCCGGTCAACTTGACATATCCGCACCAAATCGTCTGTAACTTTTAATTCAAACTCAAAATGACACGAATCGAACACCCACGTTAAGCTATCTCATTTTCTTATAGTGTGACAAAATTTAAAAATGAAATAGCAACGACAAAGCTTCCAAGTAATCTAATCTATCGCAAACAGCGTGATGCCATGCATTATGCTTGATTAGTAAGCCTTTACTCAATGAACACCAATGATCAGTTTATAATGATCATTTTAACTGGCCGGTCAGCTTGAAATTTCAGCACGAAATCACATGTGATTATTCATTCAGAGCTCTGAATGACACGAATCCAATGCCCACGTTAAGCTGACTAATTTTTCTATACTGTGACAAAATTTAAGACTAAAATAGCCAAGACAATGCTTCCAAGTAATCGAATCTATCGCAAACAGGGTGATGCCATGAATTATGCTTGATTAATAAGCCTTTACTCAATGAGCACCAATCATCAGTTTAGAATGATCACTTTAACTGGCTGGTCAGCTTGACATGTCCGCACTAAATTGTCTATAATTTTTGATTAAGAATTCTGAATGACACGAACCCAATGCCCACATTAAAGTAGCTCAATTTTCTATATTGCGAGAAAATTTAAGATTGAAATAGCTACAACAAAGCCTCCAAGTTATCCAATCTATCGTAAACTGCTTGATGCCATGTATTATGATTCATTAATAAGCTTTTACTCACTGAGCATCAATGATTAGTTTAGAGTAATCATTTTAATTGGCAGATCAAGTTGACATGCCCGCACTAAATCGTCTATAACTTTTGATTCAGAGCTCATAACCACACGAATCCAACGCTCACGTTAAGGTAGCTCAATTTTCTATGTTGTGAAAAACTTTAAGACTGAAATAGCTATCACAAAGCCTCCAAGTAATCCAATCTATCAAAATTTGCTTGATGCCATGCATTATGCTTCATTAATAAGCCTTTACTCAATGAGCACCAATGATCAGTTTAGTATGATCATTTCAACTAGCCGGTCAACTTGACATATCCGTACCAAAGCGTCTATAACTTTTAATTTAGAGCTCCGAATGACACGAATCAAATGCCCACGTTAAGCTCACTCATTTTTCTATATTGTGAGAAAATTTAAAACTGAAATAGCTACGACAAAGATTCCAAGTAATCGAATCTATCAAAAACATGGTGATGCCATGCATTATGCTTGATTTGTAAGGCTTTACTCAATGAGCACCAACCATCAGTTTAGAATGATAATTTTAACTGGCTGATCATCTTGACATGTCCACACTAAATCATCTATTACTTTTGATTCAGAATTCTGAATGACACGAATCCAACACACCGGTTAAGGTAGCTCAATTTTCTAGTTTGTGAAAATATTTAAGACTGAAATAGCTACAACAAAACCTCCAAGTTATCCAATCTATCGCAAACTGCTTGATGCCATGCATTATGAGTCATTAGTAAGCTTTTACTCAATGACCTTCAATGATTAGTTTAGAGCGATCATTTTAATTGGCAGATCAAGTTGACATGTCCGCACTAAATCGTATATGACTTTTGATTCAGAGCTCAGAATGACATGAATCCAACGCTCACGTTAAGCTAACTCAATTTTCTAAATTGTGAAAAACTTTAAGACTGAAATAGCTGTTACAAAGCCCTTAAGTAACCAAATCTATCACAATCTGCTTGATGCCATGCATTATGCTCGATTAATAAGCCTTTACTCAATGAGCACCAATGATCACTTTAGAATGATCATTTTAACTGGCCGATCAGCTTGACATGGCCGCTCAATACATAATGACACAAATCCAACGCCAACATTAAGGTAGCTCAATTTTCTATATTGCCAGAAAATTTAAGACTGAAATAGCTATGACAAAGCCTCTAAGTAATCCAATCTATCACGAACTGCTTGATGCCAAGCATTATGCTTCATTAATAAGCTTTTACTGAATGAGCACCAATGATCGGTTTAGAATGATCATTTTAACTAGGGGACCATCATGACATGTATGCACTAAATCGTCTATAACTTTTGATTCAGAGCTAAGAATCAAACGAATCGAACGCCCACATTAAACTACCTCAATTTTCTATATTGTGTTAAAATTTAAGACTTAAATAGCTACAACAAAGCCTCCAAGTACTTGAATCTATCGTAAACTGTGTGATATCACGCATTATGCTTCATTAATAAGCCTTTACTCAATAAACACTAGTGATCAGTTTAGAATGATCATTTTAATTGACAGATCAACTTGACATGTCCCCAATAACTCATCTACAACTTTTGATTCAGAGCTCAGAATGAGACAAAAAATCCAATGCTCACGTTAAACTTACTCAATTTCCAATATTGTGAAAAATTTAAGATTGGAATAGCTATTACAAAGCGTCCAAGTAATCCAATCTATCATAAGCTGCTTGATGTCATGCATTATGCTTCACTAATAACCCTTTCCTCAATGAGCACCAATGATCAGTTTAGAATGATCATTTCAACTAGCTGGTCAACTTGACATGTCCGCACCAAATCGTCTGTAACTTCTAATTCAGAGCATAGAATGACACGAATCAAATGCCCACGTTAAGGTAGCTCATATTTCTATAGTGTGACCAAATTTAAGACTGAAATAGCTATGAAAAGGCTTCCAAGTAATCGAATCTAACGCAAACAGCATGACGCCATGCATTAAGCTTGCTTAATAAGCCTTTACTCAATGAGCACCAATGATCACTTTAGAATAATCATTTAACTGGCCGATCAGCTTCACATGTCTGCACTAAATCGTCTATAACTTTCGATTCTGAGCTCATAACGACAGGAATCAACCGCTCACGTTAAGGTAGCTCAATTTTCTATATTGTGAAAAACTTTATGACTGAAATAGCTATTACAAAGCCTCCAAGTAATCCAATCTATCACAATTTGCTTGATGCTATGCATTATGCTTCATTAATAGGCCTTTACTAAATGAGCACCAATGATCAGTTTAGTATGATCATTTCAACTAGCCGGTCAACTAACAAATCCGCACCAAATCGTCTATAACTTTTAATTCAGAGCTCCGAATGACACGAATCGAATGCCCACTTTAAGCTTGCTCATTTTTCTATTGTGTGAGAAAATTTAAAACTGAAATAGGTACGACAAAGCTTCCAATTAATCGAATCTATCGCAAACAGGGTGATGCCATGCATTATGCTTGATTTGTAAGCCTTTACTCAATGAGCACCAACCATCAGTTTATAATGATCATTTTAACTGGCTGATCAGCTGGACATGTCCACACTAAATCGTCTATTACTTTTTATTCCGAATTCTGAATGACACGAATCCAACGCACAGGTTATGGTAGCTCAATTTTCTAGTTTGTGAAAAAAATTAAGACTGAAATAGATACAACAAAGGCTCCAAGTTATCCAATCTATCGCAAACTGCTTGATGCCATGCATTATGAGTCATTAATAAACTTTTACTCAATGACCTTCAATGATTAGTTTAGAGTGATCATTTTAATTGGCAGATCAAGTTGACATTTCCGCACTAAATCGTATATCACTTTTGATTCAGAGCTCACAACAACACGAATCCACACTCACGTTAAGCTAACTCAATTTTCTAAATTGTGAAAAACTTTAAGACTGAAATAGCTATTACAAAGTCTTTAAGTAATCCAATATATCACAATCTGCTTGATGCTATGCATTATGCTCGATTAATAAGCCTTTACTCAATGAGCACCAATGATCACTTTAGAATTATCATTTTAACTGGCCGATCAGTTTGACATGGCCACACTAAATCGTTAATAACTTTTGATTCAAAATCCAGAATGACGCAAATCCAACGCCAACATTAAGGTAGCTCAATTTTCAATATTGTGAGAAAATTTAAGACTGAAATAGCTACGACAAAGCCTCTAAGTAATCCAGTCTATCGCAAACTGCTTGATGCTACGCATTATGCGTCATTAATAAGCTTTTACTCAATGAGCACCAATGATTGGTTCAGAATGATCATTTTAACTAGGCGATCAGCTTGACATGTCCGCACTAAATCGTCTATAACATTTTATTCAGAGCTAAGAATCACACGAATCGAACGCCCACATTAAACTACCTCAATTTTCTATATTGTGTGAAAATTTAATACTTAAATAGCTACAACAAAGCCTCCAAGTACTTGAATCTATCGTAAACTGTGTGATGTCACGCATAATGCTTCATTAATAAGCCTTTACTCATGAAACACCAGTGATCAGTTTAGAATGATCATTTTAATTGACACATCAACTTGACATGTCCACACTAAATCGTCTATAACTTTTGATTCAGAGCTAAGAATGACACGAATCAACGCCCACGTTAAACTACCTCAGTTTTCTATATTGTGTGAAAATTTAAGACTGAAATAGCTTCAACAAAACCTCCAAGTACTTGAATCTATCGCAAACTGTGTGATGTCACGCATTATGCTTCATTAACAAGCCTTTACTTAATGAGCACCAATGATCAGTTTAGAATGATCATTTTAATTGGCAGATTAGCTTGACATGTCCGCACTAAATCATCTACAACTTTTGATTCAGAGCTCAGAATGACACGGAAAATCCAATGCTCACGTTAATCTTACTCAATTTCCAATATTGTGAAAAATTTGAGATTGGAATAGCTATTACAAAGCCTCCAAGTAATCCAGTCTATCACAATCTGCTTGATGCCATGCATTATGCTTCACTAATAACCCTCAATGAGCACCAATGATCAGTTTAGAATTATCATTTCAACTAGCCGGTCAACTTGACATGTACGCACCAAATCATCTCTAACTTTTAATTCAGAGCTGAGAATGACACGAATCAAATGCCCACGTTAAAGCTAGCTCATAATTCTATAGTGTGACAAAATTTAGGACTGAAATAGCTACGACAAAGCTTCCAAGTAATCAAATCTAACGCAAACAGTGTGACGCCATGCATTAAGCTTGATTAATAAGCCTTAACTCAATGAGAACCAATGATCAGTTAAGAATAATCATTTAACAGGCCGATCAGCTTCACATGTCCGCACAAAATCGTCTATAACTTTTGATTCAGAGTTCAGAATGACACGAAACAAATGCTAGGTTAAGGTAGCTCAATTCGCTAATTCGCTAGTTTACGAAATTGCCCGTAACTATTGATTCAGAGCTCAGAATGATACAAATCCAATGCCCATGTTAAACTCGCTCAATTTTCTGTAATGTGACAAAATTTAAGACTGAAATAGCTATAACAAAGCTTTATTTCCAAGTAATCGCTCAATTGTCTCCAAGTAATCCAATATATCCCAAACTGTGTGATGCCATGCATGACGCTTTATTTGTAAAACTTTGCTCAATGAACACCAATGATATGTTTAGAATGATCAATTTTACTGGCCGATCAACTTGACTTGTCCGCACTAAATCGTCTTTAACTTTTGATTCATAGTTCATAATGACACGAATCCAATGCCGACGTTAAGCTAGCTCAATTTTCTACATTGTGATGGAATTTAATACCAAAATAGCTATGGCAAAGTCTCCAAGTAATCCAACCTATGGCAAATTGCGTGATGCCATGCATTATGCTTCATTTGTAAACCTTTGCTCAATGAGCACCAATTATCAATTTAGAATGATCACTTTAAATAGCTGATCAACTTGAGACGTCCGCACTAAATCATCTTTAACTTTTGATTCAGAGTTTAGAATGACACAAATCCTACACCCAGGTTAAACTAGCTCAATTTTCTATATTGTAACAAAATTTAGAACCGAAAGAGCTATGTAAAAGTCTCCAAGCAATCCAATGTATCTCAAACTTTGTGATGTCATGCATTATGCTTCATTTGTAAACCAATGCTCAATGACCACCAATGATCAATTAGCTAGTATGGTCAATTTAACTGGCTGATCAACTTGACATGTCCGCATTAAATCATCTTTAACTTTTGATTTACAGCTCAAAATGACATGAATCCAATACCCACGTTAAGCTAGATCAATTTTCCATATTGTAATAACATTTGACACTGAAAAAGCTATGCAAAGCCTCAATGTAATCCAATACATCCAAAACTGCGTAATGCCATGCATTATGCTTCATTTATAAGCCTTTACTCAAGGAGCACCAATGATCTATTTAGAATAATCATTTTAACTGGCCGATTAAATTGACATGTCGCACTAAATCATTCGTAACTTTTGATTTAGAGTTCAGAATGACACAAATCCAAAACCCACGTGAGCTAGCTCAATTTTCTATATTGTGACTTTAGGACCAAAATAGCTACGACAAAGTTTCCAAGTAAGCCAATCCAACTGAAACTGCGTCATACCACGCATGATGCTTCATTTGTAAACCTTTGCTCAGTGAGCAGCAATGATCAGTTTAGAGTGATCAAATGAACTGGCTGATCAACTTGATATGTCTGCACTAAATCGTCTTTAACTTTTGATTCAGAGTTCATTGTGACATGAATCCAACGCCTATGTTAAGCTAGCTTAATTTTCTATATTGTGACAAAATTTAGAACCGAAATAGCTACGTTAAGGTCTCCAAGTAATCCAATCTATCCCAAACTGTGTGATTCCATGCATTATGCTTCATTTCTAAACCTTTGCACAATGAGGACAATTTATCAGTTTAGAATAATCATTTTAACTAGGTGCTCAACTTGACATATCTGCACTAAATTGTCCTTACCTTTTGATTTGGATCGCAAAATGACATGAATCCAACGCCCACGTTAAGCTAGCTCTATTCTCCGTAATGTGACAATATTTGAGACTAAAAGAGCTAGAAAAAGACTCAAAGTAATCCAATCTATCCTAAACTGTGTGATGTCATGCATTATACTTCATTTATAAGCCTTTACTCAAGGAACACCAATGATTAGTTTAGAATGATCATTTTAACTGGCCGATCAACTTGACATGTCGCACTAAATCTTTTGTAACTTTTGATTTACAGTTTAGAATGACACGAATCAAATGACCACGTTAAGCTAGCTCAAGTTTCTATATTGTGACAACATTTGAGACTGAAAGAGCTACAATAAAGCCTCCAAAAACTCCAACATATTCCTAACTGCATTATGCTTTATTTATATTCCTTTACTCAAGGAGCACAAATGTTCAGTTAAGAATGAGCATTTAACTGGACGATCAATTTGACATATCCGCATTAAATCATCCGTAACTTTTGATTTCGAGTTTAGAATGACACGAGTCCATTGCCCACGTTAAACTAGCTCAATTTTCTATGTAGTGACAACATTTGAAACTAAAAGAGCTATGACAAAGCCTTCAAATAATCATATCTTGAGCAAATTGCGTGATGTCATACATCATTTATATGGCTTTACTCAAGGAGCACTAATAACCAGTTTAGAATGATCGTTTAACTATCCGATCAACTTGACATGTCCCCACTAAATCGTCTTTAAGTTTTGATTCAGAGTTCAGAATGACAGGAATCCAACGCCCACGTTAAGCTAGATCAATTTTCTATATTGTGAAAAAAGTTAGAACAGAAATAGCTACGACTAAGCCTCCAAGTATCCCAATCTATCCCGAACTACGTGATGTCATGCATTATGCTTCATTTACAAACATTTGCTCAATGAGCACCAGTGATCAGTTTACAATGATCAATTTAACTTGCCGATCAACTCGACATGCCCGCACTAAATCGTCTTTAACCTTTGATTCAGAGTTTAGAATTACACGAATCCAACGTCCAAGTTAAGCTTGATCAATATTCTATATTGTGACAAAATTTAAAATCGAAAGAGCTACAACAAAGTCTACAAGTAATCCAATCTATCCCCAACTGTGTGATGCCATGCATTATGCTTCATTTGTTAAGCTTTGCTCAATGAACACCAATCATAAGTTTAGAATGATGATTTTAACTTGACATGTACGCACCAAATCATTCGTAACTTTTGATTTAGAGTTTAGAACGACACGAATTCAACACCCACATTAAGCTAGCTCAATTTTCTATATTGTGATAAAATTTAAATCTGAAATAGCTATAACAAAGCCTCCAAGTAATCCAATCTATCCCAAACTGTGTTATGCCATACATTATGCTTCATATGTAAACCTTTGCTCTCTTACCACCAATGATCAGTGTAGAATGATCATTTTAACTGCCCAATCAACTTAACATGTCCACACTAAATCATTCATAACTTTTGATTTAGAGTTCAGAATAACACGACTTCAACGCCCACATTAAGCTACCTCAATTTTCTACATTGTGAAAACAATTTAGGACCGAAATAGTTATAAAAAAGCCTCCAAGTAATCCAATCAATCTATCTGCATGATGGCATACATTATGCTTCATTTATAATCCTTTACTCAAGGAGAACGAATGATGAGTTTAGAATAATCATTATAACTGGCTGATCAACTTGACATGTCGGCACTTAATCGTCTGTAATTTTTGATTTAGAATTCAGAATGACACGAATCCAAAGCCCATGTTAAGCTAGCTCAATTTTCTATATTGTGACAAAATTTAAAACCGAAATAGCTACGACTAAATCTCCAAGTATCCCCATCTATCCCAAACTGCGTGATGCCCTGCATTATGATTCATTTATAAACTTTTGCTCAGTGAGCACTTAGGATCAGTTTAGAATGATCAATATAACTGGCCGATCAACTTGACATGTCTGCACAAAATCGTCTTTGACTTTTGATTCAGAGTTTAGAATGACACGAATCCAACGCCCACGTTAAGCTAGATCAATTTTCTTTATTGTGACAAAATTTAAGACCAAAACAGCTACAACAAAGTCTCCAAGTAATCCACTCTATCCCCAACTGTGTGATCCCATGCATTATGCTTCATTTGTAACGCTTTGATCAATGAGCACCAATGATCAGTTTAGAATGATCATTTTAACTAGACATGTCTGCATAAATCGTTCGTAACTTTTGATTTATAGTTCAGACTAACACGAATTCAACGCCCACATTAAGCTAGCTCAATTTTCTATATTGTGACAAAATTTAAAACCGAAATAGCTATAACAAAGCCTCCAAGTAATCCATTCTATCCCCAACTGTGTGATGCCATGCATTATACTTCATTTGTAAACCTTTGCTCCATTAGCACCAATGATCAGTTTAGAATAATAATTTTAACTGGCAAATCAACTTGACATGTCCACACTAAATCGTTCGTAACTTTTGATTTAGAGTTCAGAATGACAGGACTTCAACGACCACATTAAGGTAGCTCAATTTTCTGTATTGTGACTAAATTTAAGACCGAAAAGCAATGAAAAAGCCTCCAAGTAATCGAATCTATCCTTGACTGCGTGATGCCATGCATTATGTTTCATTTAGAAGCCTTTACTCTAGGAGAACCAAATTATCAGTTTAGCATAATCATTTAAACAGGCCGATCAAATTAACATGTCCGCACTAAATCGTCTTTAACATTTGATTTAGTGTTCCGAACGACACGAATCCAACGCCAATGTTAAGCTAGCTCAATTTTCCATATTGTCGCAAAATTTCAGACCGAAATAGCTACGACAAAGTATCCAAGTAATCCAATCTATTCCAAACTGTGTGATGCCATGCATTATGTTTCATATTTAAACCATTGCTTAATGAGCACAAATTATCAGTTTAGAATGATCATTTTAAATAGTTGATCAACTTGACAAATCCGCACTAAATCTTCTTGACTTTTTGATATAGAGTTTAAAATGACATGAACCCAACCCCCACCTTAAGCTATCTCAATTTTCCATATGGTGACATCATTTGATACTAAAAGAGCTACGCAAAGCCTCAAAGTAATCCAATTTATCCTAAACTGCGTGATGTCATGCATTATGCTTTGTTTATAATCCTTTACTCAAGGAGCACCAATGATCAGTTTAGAATAATGATTTTAACTGGCTGATGAACTTCTCATGTAGCACTAAATCGTTCGTAACTTTTAATTTATAGTTCAGAATGAGACAAATCCAACACCCACGTTAAACTAGCTCATATTCTATATTGTGACAAAATTCTCCAAGTAATCCATGGACCAAAATAGCTACGGAAAAGTCTCCAAGTAATCCAATGTATCTCAAACTTTATGATGTCATGCATTATGCTTCATTTGAAAACCATTGCTGTGTGAGCACCAATGATCAATTAGAATGATCAATTTAACTGGTTGATCAACTTGACATGTCCTATTGATTTAGAGCCCAAAAAGAAAAGAATCAAACACCCACGCTAACCTAGATCAATTTTCCATATTGTAACAACATTTGAGACTAAAAGAGCTAGGCAAAGCCTCAATGTAATGCAATATATTCTAAACTGTAAGATGCCATGCTTTTTGCTTTATTTATAAGCCATTTCTTAAGTAGCACCAATGATCAGTTTAGAATAATCATTTTAACTGGCTGAAGAACTTGACATGTCGCACTAAATCGTTCGTAATTTTTGATTTAGAGTTCCAAATTTCACAAATCCAAAACCCACGTTAACCTAGCTCAATTTTCTATATTGTGACAAAAATGTAGGACCAAAATAGCTACGACAAAGTATCCAAGTAAGCCAATCCATTTGAAACTGCGTGATGCCATGCATGATGCTTCATTTGTAAACCTTTCCTCAGTGTGCAGCAATGATCAGCTTAGAATAATCAATTTAACTGGCCGATCAACTTGATATTTCCGCACTAAATCATCTTTAACTTTTGATTTAGAGTTCAGAATGACACGAATCCAATGCCAACATTAAGCTAGCACAATATTCTATATTGTGATAAAATTTAAGACCAAAATAGCTACGAAAAAGTCTCCAACTAATCCAATCTATCCCTACCTGCGTGATGCCATGCATTATGGTTCATTTGTAAATCTTTGCTCAAAGAGCACTAATTATCAATTTAGAATGATCACTTTAACTAGCTGATCAACTTGACATGTCTACACTAAAACCTCTTTAACTTTTGATTTAGAGCTCAAAATGACATGAATCCAACGCCCACGTTAAGCTAACTCAATTTTCCATATTGTGACAACATTTGAGACTAAAAGTGCTAGGCAAAGCCTCAAAGTAATACATTCTATCCCAAACTGCGTGATACCATGCATTCTGCTTCATTTATAAGCCTTTACTCAAGGAGCACCATTGATCAGTTTAGAGTAATCATTTTAACTGGCCGATTAAGTTGACATGTCCGCACTAAATCATCTGTAACTTTTGATTTAGAGTTCTGAATGACACGAATCCAGCACCCACATTAAGCTAGCTCAATATTCTATATTGTGACAAAATTTAGTACCAAAATAGCTATGACAAAGGACTCAAGGAGCACCAATGATCATTTTAGAATGATCATATTAACTGGCCCATGAACTTTACATGTCCGCACTAAATTGTCTGTAATTTTTAATTTAAAGTTGGGAATGACACGAATCTAACGCCCACATTAATGTAGCTCAATATTCTACTGTGTGACAACATTTGAGGCTAAAAGAGCTATGACAAAGCCCCCAAGTAATGCAATGTATCCCAAAATGTATGATGCCATGCATTTTGCTTCATTTATAAGCCTATACGAAAATAGAACCAATAATAAGTTTAGAATGATCATTTTAACAGGCCGATCAACTTGACATGTCCGCACTAAATTGTCCGTAATTTGTGATTTAGAGTTCAAAACGACACAAATCGAACAGCCACGTTAAGCTAGCTTAATTTTCCATATTGTAACAAATTTTAAGTCTGAAATAGCTACGACAAAGCCCCCAAGTAATCCAATCTATCTTAGACTGCATGATGCCATGCATTATGCTTCATTTATAAGCCTTTACTTAAGGAGCAGCAATGATCAGTTTAGAATGATCATTTTAACTGGCCGATCAACGTTACATGTTCGCACTAAAGTGTCAGTAAGTTTTGATTTAGACTTCCAAATGACACGAATCCAACATCCACGTTAAGCTAGATAAATTTCTGATATTGTGACAACATTTGAAACTGAAAGAGCTAAGACAAAGTCTCCAACTAGTCCAATGTATCCCATACTGCATGATGTCATGCATTAAGCCTCATTTATAAGCCTTTGCTCAATGAGCACCAATGATCAGTTTAGAATGATCATTTTAACTATCCGATCAACTTGACATGTCCGCAATAAATCGTTCATAACTTTTGATTTATAGTTCAAAATGACACGAATCCATGCCCACGTTAAGCTAGCTTAATTTTCCATATTCTGACAATATTTGAGTTTGAAAGAGCTACTACAAAGCCTACAAGTAATCCAATGTATCCCTAACTGGTGATGTAATGCATTATGCTTCATTTATAAGTCTTTACCCAAGCAGCACCAATGATCAATTTAGAATAATCGCTTTAACTAGCTAAATCGCCTTTAAGTTTTGATTTAGAGGTCAAAATGACATGAGTCCAAAGCCCACGTTAAGCTAGCTCAGTTTTCCATATCGTGACAACATTTGAGATGGAAATGGCTACAAAAAGCCTCCATGTAATCCAATGTATCCAAAACTACGTGATGCCATGCATTATGCTTCATTTATAAGCCTTTATTTAAGGAGCACCAAGAATCAGTTTACCATGATCATTTTAAGTGGCCAATCACTTGACATGTCCGCACTAAATCGCTCGTAACGTTTTATTAAGAGTGCAAAATGAAACGAGTCCAACGCCCACGTTAAGCGAGCTCAATTTTCCATATTGTGAAAAAATTTAAGACCAAAATATCTACAACAAAGCCTCCAAGGAATCTAATCTATCCCTAACTGCATGATGCCATGCATATTGCTTCGTTTATAAGCCTTTACTCCAGGAGCACCAATGATCAGCTTAGAATTATCATTTTAACTTGCTGATCAACTTGATATGTCCGCACTATATCGTATTTAACTTTTGATTTAGAACTCCAAATGACATGAGTCCAACGCCAACGTTAAGCTAACTCAATTTTCTATATCGTGACAACATTTGAAACTGAAAGAGCTACGAAAAAGCCTCCATGTAATCTAATGTATCTCAAACTGCGTGATGCCATGCATTATGCTTCATTTATAAGCCTTTACCCAATGAGCACCAATGATCAGTTTAGAATGATCGTTTTATCTAGCTGATAAACTTGTCATGTCCGCAATAAATCATTTCTAACTTTTGATTTAGAGCTCAAAATTAAATGAGTCCAACACCCACGTTAAGCTAGCTCAATTTTCCATATCGTGACAACAATTGAGACTGAAAGAGCCACGAAAAAGCCTCCATGTAATCTAATGTATCCCAAACTGTGTGATGCCATGCATTATGCTTCATTTATAAGCCTTTATTCAAGGAGCACCAAGAATCAGTTTACAATGCTCATTTTAAGTGGCCAATCACTTGAAATGTCCGCACTAAATCGTTCGTAACTTTTTTATTAAGAGTTCAAAATGAAACGAGTCCAACGCCCACGTTAAGCGAGCTCAATTTTCCATATGGTGTAAAAATTTAAGACCAAAATATCTACAACAAAGCCTCCAAGTAATCTAATCTATCCCTAACTGCATGATGCCATGCATATTGCTTCGTTTATAAGCCTTTACTCCAGGAGCACCAATGAACAGCTTAGAATGATCATTTTAACTAGCTTATCAACTTGATATGTCCGCACTATATCGTCTATAACTTTTGATTTAGAACTCAAAATGACATGAGTCCAACGCCAACGTTAAGCTAACTCAATTTTCCATATCGTGACAACATTTGAAACTGAAAGAGCTACGAAAAAGCCTCCATGTAATCCAATGTATCCAAAACTGCGTGATGCCATGCATTATGCTTCATTTATAAGCCTTTACCTAATGAGCACCAATGATCAGTTTAGAATGATCATTTTATCTAGCTGATAAACTTGTCATGTCCGCAATAAATTGTTTTTAACTTTTGATTTAGAGCTCAAAATTACATGAGTCCAACGCCCACGTTAAGCTAGCTCAATTTTCCATATCGTGACAACATTTGAGACTGAAAGAGCCACGAAAAGCCTCCATGTAATCTAATGTATCCCAAACTGTGTGATGCCATGCATTATGCTTCATTTATAAGCCTTTACTCATGGAGAACCAATGATAAGTTTAGAATGATCATTTTAACTGGCCGATCACTTGACATGTCCGCACTATATCATCCTTAACTTTGGATTTAGAATTCAGAATAACATGAATCACATGCCCATGGTAATCTAGCTCAATTTTCTATATTCTGACAAAATTTATGACCGAAATAGCTACAACAAAGCCTCCAAGTAATCTAATATATCCCAAACTGCGTTATGCGATGCATTATGATTCATTCGTTAACCTTTGCCTAATTAGCACCAATGATCAGTTTATAATGATCATTTTAACTAGCTTATAACTGTGACATATACGCACTAAATCGTTTTAACATTTTATCTAGAGCTCAAAATGACATGAATCCAACACCCACGTTATTCTTGCTCAATTTTCAATATCCTGACATCATTTGCGACTGAAAAAGCTATGAAAAATCCTCCAAGTAATCCAATATATCCTAAACTGTTTGATGTCATGCATTATGCTTCATTTATAAGCCTTTATTAAAGTAGCACCAATGATGAGTTAAGAATGATCTTTTAATTGGCCGATCTACTTGGCATGTACGTACTAAATCTTTCGCAACTTGGTATCTAGAGTTTAGAATGACACGAATACAACACCCACGTTAATCTAGCTCAATTTTCAATATTGTGAAAACATTTGAATCTGAAAGAGCTACAAAAAGTGCTCCATGTAATTCAATGTATCCCAAACTACATAATGCCATGCATTATGCTTCATTTATAAACCTTTACTCAAGGAGCATCAATGATATTTTAACATCCTGATCAACTTTTGGTTTAGAGTTCGGAATGACAAAAATCCAACCCCAACGTTAAGCTAGCTCAATTTTCTATATTTTGATGAAATTTAGCTGAAATAGTTATGACAAAGCGTCCAAGTAATCCAATGTATCCCAAACTGTGTGATGCCAAGCATTGTGCTTCATTTGTAAACCTTTGCTCAATAAGCACCTTATACTAGTTTAGAATGATCATTTTAACAAGCTGATAAACTTGACATGTCCGCACTAAATCGTCTTTCAATTTTGATTTAGAGCTCAAAATGACAAGAATCCAAAGCCCACATTAATCTAGCTCAATTTTCAATATTGTGAAAACATTTGACACTGAAAGAGCTACGATAAAGCCTCTACGAATGCAACGCCCACGTTAAGCTAGCTTAGTTTTCTATATTGTGATTATATTTAAGAATGAAATAGCTACGGCAAAGCCTTTAAGTAATCCAATCAATCCCGAACTGTGCAATGCCATGCATTATGCTTCACTTGTAAACCATATGCTCAATGAGCACCAATGATCAGTTTAGAATGATCACTTTAATCAGCTGATGAACTTGACATATCAGCACTAGATCATCTTTATCATTCGATTTAGAGTTCAAAATGACACAAATCCCATGCCCACGATAATCTATCTCAATTTTCAATATTGTGAAAATATTTGATACTGAAAAAGCTACGACAAAGCCTCCAAGTAATCCAATATATCCTGAAATGTGCAATGCCATGCATTATGCTTCATTTATAAGCCTTTACTCAAGGATAACCAATGATCAGTTAAGAATGATCATTTTAATTGGCTGATCAACTTGACATGTATGCACTAAATCTTTTGTTTGATTTAGAGTTCAGAATAATACGAATCCAACACCCACGTTAATCTAGCTAAATTTTCAATATTGTTAAAACATTTGAGACTCAAAGACCTACAAGAAAGGCTCCTAATAATCCAATGTATCCCAAACTGCGTGATGCCATGCATTATGCTTCATTTGTAAACCTTTCCTAAATGAGCATCATATATAAGTTTATAATGATCATTTTAACTAACTGATCAACTTGACATGTCCACACTAGATCGTCATTAACATTTGATTTAAAGTTTAGAATGACCGAATCCAACGCCCAAATTAAGCTAGCTAAATTTTCTATTTTGTGACAAAATTTAAGACCGAAATACATACGACAAAGCCTCCAAGTAATCATTCTAAATAGCATGAAGTCATGCATTATGTTTCATTTGTAAACCATTTCTCAATCAGCACCAATGATCAGTTTAGAATGATGATTTTAACTAGCTGATAACCTTGAGATGTCTGCACTAAATCGTCGTTTACATTTGATTTAGACCTAAAATAAAATGAATCCAACACCCACGTTAATCTAGCTAAATTTGCAATATTGTGACAACACTTGAGACTGAAAGAGCTACGACAAAGCCTCGATGTAATCCAATCTATCCCAAACTACGTGATGCCATGCATTATGCTTCATTTATAAACCATTGTTCAATGAGCACCAATGATTCGTTTAGAATGAACATTTTAACTCCCGATCAACTTGACATGTTAGCACTAAATCTTCTGTAACTTTTGATTTAGAGTTTAGAATAAGACGAATGCAACACTTACTTTAAGCTAGTACATTATTCTATATTGTGACAAAAGTCAAGACCGAAATAGCTGTGACAAAGCCTCCACGTAATCCAATCTATCTCAAACTGCGTTATGCCATGCGTTATGCTTCATTGGTAAACCTTTGCCCAATGAGCACCAATGATCAGTTTAGAACGATCATTTTAACTTACTGATCAACATGACATGTCCACACTAAATCATCTCTAACATTTGACTTAGAGCTCAAAATGACATGAATCCAACAACCACGTTATTTTGCTCAATTTTCAATGTTGTGACAACAATTGAGACTGAAAAAGCAACGACAAAGCCTCCAAATATTCCAATGTATCCCGAACTGCATGATGCAATGCATTATGCTTCATTTATAAACCTTTATTCAAAGAGCATCAATGATCAGTTTAGAATGATCATTTTAACTGGCCGATCAACTTGACATATCTACACTAAATCGTCCGTAACTTTTGATTTCATGTTCGGAGTGACACGTTCCAACGCCAACGTTAATCTAGCTTAAATTTCTATATTGTGATATAATTTAAGACCAAAATAGCTACGATAAAGCCTCCAAGTAATCCAATCTATCCCATACTGTGTGATGCCATGCATTATACTTCATTTGTAAACCATTGCTCAATGAGCACCAATGATCAGTTTAGAATGATAATTTTAACTAGCCGATCTACTTGACATGTCCGCACTAAATCGTCTTTAACTTTTCATCCAATGTATCCAAAACTAAGTGTTGCCATGCATTATGCTTAATATATGAGCCTTTACTCAAGTAGCACCAATGATCAATATAGAATGGTCATTTTAATTGGACGATCAACTTGACATGTACACACAAAATCGTGTGTAACTTTTGATTTAAAGTTCAGAATCACACAAATCAGACGCCCACGTTAAACTAGCTTAATTTTCTATATTGTGAAATAATTTCAGACCGAAATAGCTACGACAAAACCTCCAAATAATATAATCTATCCCAAACTGCGTGGTGCCATGCATTATGCTTCATTTATATGTCTTTACTCTAGGAGCACCAATGATCAGTTTAAAATGATCATTTTAACTGGCCGATCAACTTGATATGTCCACAGAAAATCGTTCGTAGCTTTTGATTTAGAGTTTGGAATGACACAAATCCAACACCCACATTAAGCTAGCTTAATTTTCTATATTGTGATATAATTTAAGACAAAAATAGCTACGAAAAAGCCTCCAAGTAATCCAGTCTATCCCAAACAGCGTGATGCCACACATTATGCTTCATGGGTAAACCTTTGCTCAATGAGCAACAATGATCAGTTTATAATGCTCATTTTAACTATCTGATCAACTTGACATGTCCGTAGTACATCATCTTTAACATTTGATTTATTGCTCAAAATGACATGAATCCAATGCCCACGTTGATATAGCTCAATTTTCAATGTTGTAACAACATTTGAGACTGAAAGTGCAATGACAAAACCTTTACTTAAAGAGCACCAATGATCAGTTTAGAATGATCATTTTAACCGGCCGATCAACTTCACGTGTCCGCACTAACTCGTCCGTAACTTTTGATTTCAAGTTCAGAATGACACGAATCCAATGCCCACGTTAAGCTAGCTTAATGTTCTATATTGTGATACAATTTAAGACCACAATAGCTACGACAAAGCCTCCAAGTAATCCAAACTATGCTAAACTGCGTGATTCATTGCATTATGCTTCATTTGCAAACCTTTGCTCAATGAGAACCAATGAGCAGTTTAGAATAATCAATTTAACTGGCCAATCTACTTGACATGTATGCAGTAAATCGTTTGTAACCTTTGATTTAGAGTTCAGAATGACACGAATCTAACGCCCACGTTAATCTAGCTCAATTTTCTATATTATGATAAAATTTATAACCAAAATATTTAAGTAAAAGCCTACAAGTAATCCAATCTATCCCAAACTGCATGGTGTCACGCATTGTGTTTAATTTATACGCCTTTACTCAATGGCCACCAATGATTAGTATAGAATGATCGTTTTAACTAGCTGATCAATTTGACATGTCCGCACTAAATCATCTTTAACATTTGATTCAGAGATCAAAATGATATGAATCTAACGACGACGTTAATCTAGCTCAAATTTTAATATTGTGACAACATGTGAGACGGAAAGAGCTACGACAAAACTTTCAAGTAATCCAATGATCACGTTACCTGGCCGATCAACTTGACATGTTAGCACTAACGTCCAAAACTTTTGATTTAGAGTTCTGAATGACACGAATCCAATGATCACGTTAAACTAGCTCAATTTTATATATTGCGATTAAACTTCAAACCCAAATAGCTATGCCAAAATCTCCAAGTATTCCAATCTATCCCAAACTGCTGGAAGCCATAAATTATGCTTCATTTGTAAAACTTTGCTTAATGAGCACCAATGATCTATTTAGAATGATCATTTTAACTAGCTGATCAAGTTGACATGTCCGGACTAAATCGTCTTTAATATTTGATTTAGAGCTCAAAATAACATGAATCCAACACCCACGTTAAGCTAGCTTAATTTTCAATATTGTGACAATATTTGAATTTGTAATAGCTATGAAAAACCCTCCTAAATATCCAATCTATCCGAAACTGTATGATGTCATTCCTTATTCTTCATTTATAAGCCTTTACCCAAGGGGCAGCAATGATCAATTTAGAATTATTATTTAACTGGTTGATCAACATGACATATCCGCACCAACGTCCAAAACTTTTGATTTAGAGTTCAGAATGACACAAATCCAACGACCACGTTAAACTAGCTCTATTTTCTATATTATGATTAAATTTAAGACTCAAATAGCTAAGCCAAACTCTCCAAGTAATCCAATCTATCCAAAAATGTTGGATGCCATGCATTATGCTTCATTTGTAACCCTTTGCTCAATGAGCACCAATGATTAGTTTAAAATGATCATTATAACTAGCTGATCAAATTCACATGTCTGGACTAACTCGTCTTTAACATTTGAGGTAGAGCTCAAAATGACATGAATCCAATGCCCACGTTAATCTAGCTCAATTTTCAATATTGTGACAATAATTGAGATTTAATGAGCTACGACAAAGCTTTCAAGTAATCCAATGTATTCAAAACTGCATGATGCCGTGCATTATGCTCATTTATAAGCCTTTACTCAAGGATCACCAATAACCAGTTTAGAATGATCAAATTTTAACTAGAAGATCAACCCTACATGTCCGCACTAACGTGTGAAACTCATGATTTATAATTCAGAATGACACAAATCCAACGACCACGTTAAACTTACTCAATTTTGATATTGTGATTAGATTTAACACCCAAATAGGTACGACAACCCTCCATGTAGTCTAATCTATCCCAAACTGCTCGATGCCGTGCATTATTCTTCATTTGTAAACCGTTGCTCAATGAGCACCATTGATTAGTTTAAAAATGATCATTTTAACTAGCTGATCAACTGGACATGTCCGGACTAAATCGTCTTTAACATTTGAGTTAAATCTCAAAATGACATTAATCCAACGCCCATGTTAATCTATCTCAATTTCCAATATTGTGAAAATATTTGAGACTGAAAGAGGTACGACAAAGCTTCCAAGTAATCCAATGTATCCCAGACTGCGTGATGCCATACATTATGCTTCATTTATATGCCTTTACTCAAGGAAAGCCAATTATCAGTTTAGAATGATCATTTTAATCGGCCTATAAACTTGACATGTTCGCACTAAATCGTCTGAAATTTTTTATTTATAGTTTAAAATGACACGAATCCAACGCCCACGTTAATATAGCTCAATATTATATATTGTGACAAAATTTATGGTGGAAATACACTACAAGAAAACATCTATTTCCCGATGACAAAATTTTGTCGGTAATCCATCGGAAATAGCATTTCCCGTCGAATTTCATACAAAAGATGTCTGCCAGGACTATTTCATCGGAAACCAATTTTCGTCGGGAAATGTTTGGTAATTCCTGATGGGTTTGCAATCAACACAGCCATCGGCAAAAGCGGACAGATACTCGGGCCGCCGATGACTTCCGATGACAAATGCCATCAGGAATTACACCGATGATACGTGACGTCGGAACCTACCAACGCACATGCGATGGTGTATAGCTGTTAGTATATCCCGATGGTTTTCAGCCTTAGAAAATGGTACTTCCTGTAAAAACAAAAAATTATTATTAAAAGAATATTATAATACTAAATATAAAAATAAATAAAAAGAGAAATCAACTTACATCAAGAACCAAACGGTTAATCTCATAACGAGACAATTCGGCGACCGAAGATGAATAACAAACTTAAGACTACTCAGACAAAATATCACTTTTTTTCTTTTTCACTTTTTCGATGATCTCACTAACGAGACCATCTTTGATGCGACCAGTCTTTTTGTTCGTGTGCACGGCTTCAAGAAGGTTCAAGTGATCTAGGGCGCTCCAAATTCTTGTGCCTAAAAGTAAAAAAATACTAAATTAATATTTAAAAAATTTTCAAATAATAATAAATAAAATTAATATAATAATAAATTTACCAATTCATCGGCTCGTTTCAAAAAACTAGTTGATCCATCATTGTGAATGTAAATTCCTTTGCCTTCTTGTTCGCTCCTCCAAATGGGCTCAACGCTGGAAGATTCCCAGTAACGAATAAAGTCGTTCCAAACCAACTCATTCAACCCTCTTGGTTTGTCTTTTCCCTTTTTCCATTTTTGTTTCCACTCGTTCATGTGGCGGGAAAATTGTGCCGTAGCCTCTTTTTGAAAAGCTTCTTCTATCAACTTTGTATTCATGGGATCCCATGTAAATTATTGCTGTGAAATTTAGTTATATATTACTAAAAAATATTTAAAACAATTACATATTTGAAAATAAATTAACGTACCGCACACGTCATAAACCAAATCTGACGTTCTTCGTATAGAATATCTCTAAATTTTGTATATGGTTTTTCCAAAAGAGAATGAAGCATCTTTAATATAGATTTGCTTATTCCGTTGTTTGAAATACCAAACCTAACAAATTTTATTGGAATAACGTTAAAATAATTATTTTAAATATAATTATTATAAATTTAATTTACCATGTCGAATTTCCTTGACCCCTCGGATCGAGAAAAGTAAGATGTTCACGACCAGGCTATTGAACCAATTTCTCAATTGTCATTGGTCGGAAAGATTCATTTCCAGATTCTGAAACTTGGGTTGGTATAAAACTCGGAGTAGACAACTCACCACTTCTTTGGTCTTCTTGATACGACCTTAAAACATTATGATTGTGATATTTTATTAGTCTATCTACATTTAATATTTGTCATTTTCCCTTCTAAACCCAATTTTAAAATATCGAAAAAACTCTCTAAATAATAGGTTCCAGAGACATGGTTAGGGTTTAGTGTTTGTTAAATTATTTTTTCACATACTTGACCCAATATTAATCTAAACCCAAATATTTAAACTCTCAAATTTAATTTTAGTAATTTGAACGAAATCTTCATTACATTGGTTTCAATTCGTTATCCATTTTTATTCGATTAAAAATACTTTAGATTCAATACTAAAATTTAATATCCAAATTTACTAAAATAATTTAGATTCAATAGTAACTTCCTTTTGACACCATCTATCAGTTATGCATATCACTCACTAGCAAGTCAAAAGAAAAGAAAAATCTCCAAAAAATCAGGGCAAACAACAACCTTCATTCATCTCTAGCTAAATTAAGCATAATGAGATCAAGATAACTTGAGACGCACATATAGAATTTATGGAGTAGCCAAATGATCTTAGCCATTTCAGGACAACATATCCAATGTTATTCGTCTGGGGGTTGTAATATAACCCAAAAACGAAATTCATGGAGTTGTGAATTCCATATTCCAAAAAATTATGACAAAAAAGGCAGATCATATACAGATCAACGCAACCAAATCCGAGCCACTGATCAAATAAAGGCAGGAAACGAGAAATCGATCATGGGAATGCAAAGGCATAAGGAAGATTGAACAAGACAAAGTTAAGACAAAGGTATAAGGCATAAAAATTGAAATCTAGAAATCTAACCGAAATAGGAATGGTAGAGGGGGAAAACATACATTTCTGGCGACTAAACTTACAGAGAGCGATGGTTTCCGGCGATGACAGCGGCAGGAGGCGAAGAGGCAGAGAGGGAAAGGAAACGCGAGAGAGAAAGAGGAGAAGTGGGGTCGTAGGTTATATTCAATATTTCCATCAAGAATCCGTTGGTCCACTAATAAATATTTTCGTGAAAGTCCGCGTTGTTAATTAGGTTTCCTGCATATAATTTAAGAGCGTCAGAAATCCATCGGTAAGTACCGACGGATTTTCAACGAACTGCTGAAAAACCGTGCATGTTCTCCAAATAGTCCATCCACGTTGGAAATACATTTTCGATGGCTTTTTGATGGACGTCGTCGGCAATCCGTTGGTATTAACAAATTTTGACACAAAAATTGTAAGTTTAAAATTTAAATTATTATAATGATTTGTATCAATTTTAGGTATTTTAGGTACTTTTTTGACAAGATAAATAATAAAGTTTAGGTATTTAATACAATAAATAAAACTATGAATTTGATTTTATATAGTTTGCTTACTAATACTTTGTTAGTAAAATCACACACGTAACACTATCATGGTTTATATTCTGAATAATATATAATACACCTGATTTCCAAAAGTTATGCTTGATATGTGTATAGTAGAATGTGTAAAAAAGTTATGTGTACCGTATTATGCTTGATATGTGTACCATAGAATATTAAATTCTATATTAATAATTACTGTTCGTTGCAATACCGTAGGAAATTAGTAATTTTAAATCTTTTAAATTCTATATTAATAATTACTGTTCATCGCAATACCATCGGAAATTACAGACGGCATTCCGATGGATATAACAACGCCGTCGGTAATCCGTCGGATTAAGAATCCGATATTTCGAAAAAAAATCTGACAAGATAGGGTATAGCATCAATACCTTAAGTCGTCGAGAATCCGACTCTATTTACCGATGGAATAGCGATGTATGTTTTAGGTCCATCGAAAATCCATCGGAATGATCTGGACGCCGTCGGAAATCCGTCGGATGGACATTTAAAATTTTAGAAAATATTATTTAACTCTAAAAATTAAAGTATCGCAAAAACTAAAACATTATTATCACAGATTTAGTTTGAAGCTGATGAACATTCCGAAGTAGCTGAATTTTCATCGTCAAACTAGCCAATCTCTTCTTCTGAATCTTGAAATACGTTGTAATCTCCGTTCGTGGTGTCATCAACAACAACATTAATTTCAAGCGAAGTCTCTATGGAACCTAAGTTACCAACTGTGCTTTGTTGCATAGGGTCTTGCTCGGTAAGACCACATACCATTGCTCTAGTATGTATTGAGGTCATTATAATCCAAGGAGCTTGCTTGTTCCTCACACGAGGATATCGAATGTAACAAACCTGGTCTGATTGTGATGCAAGTATAAAAGAATCAAATTTTCGATATCGCTTACGAGAGTAGATAGACGTAACACCAAATTCATCTTGATGTTGACTGATGACAGGGTCATACCAGTCACAGTAGAACACAATACACCTCAAATGAATCACTCCTGGATAGTGAATTTCTAATATTTCACGAAGAACACTGTTGTACACAATTTCTCCAGATTGAGATGATATACCATATTTACAAGTTTTTTATGAATTTCCTTCCCGGTGACTGTTAAAAGCATATCTATGAGTGCAATATATTGGATAAGATTTTGCAGTAAATGTAGGAATACTCATCAACTCAACTAACCACGTGGGAAATGTTATCCCCCTAGAAGGACCGGTAGTAACCTGCAAAATAATTGAATGCACTCAACTATATATTTATATATATAAAACACTATTATTGAAAATTATATAATTGTGGTACGACTGACACAAAAGTGCAACCATCTTGCAAATTTGCTCATTTGAAGCTTGACCAACTCTTTCTCTGTGTAATTTGAATAATGAACACGTATTTGATCCATGTATAAAATGCTAATTATGAACAAAATAATTAAAAGTAAATTATAATAACCATTAAAAACAAAATTTAATTGAGATACCTTTCATATTCCAAAACGTCATCGCAATTTGTCAAAATATACATATGCGAGTGATTGTGTTCCTCCACTGATAGGCGTCGCTTCTTCCCTTTTCCACTTAAACGTCCAATTTGTGCAAATATTTATGGCACATACACTGTATAACTTGGTTTTTCTCCTCCATCATCATGTTGTGCAAATCGTCTATTTTTTGTTTGGACTTGCTATGGAAAATAGTAGCTGGCAAAGTTAGATGTTTCTTCATTAAAATTTGGTGCGAAGATTTAACCTTCAACCCTGGCAAGTTTTTTAACTTTTTTCTTTAGGTGGAACATATATCTCTCAAAAGGATACATTCATCGGTACGGAACAAGTCCTCCAAGCGCTGCTTCTCTAGGGAGGTGAATAGGAAGATGTTCCATAACATCGAAAAACTTTGGTGGAAATATTTTCTCCAGGTTACAAATGAGAACCTGTATATTTTACTCCAAATTTTGGATATCGTCTCTAGTAAGTGATCTTATACATAAATCTCGGAAAAAAGCACCAATCCCTACTCCTCTAAATCATCTTTAAAATTTGATTTAGAGCTCAACATTACATGAATTCAAAACCGACATTAATCTAGCTCAATTTTCAATATTTATACAACGTTTGAAAATGAAAGAGCTAAGACAAAGCCTTCAAGTAATTCAAAGTACCATAAACTTCGTGATGCCATGCAATATGCTTCATTTATAAGCCTTTACTAAAGGACCACCAATGATCAGTTTAGAATAATCATTTAACTGGCCGATAACCTTGACATGTACGTACTAAATCGTCCAAAACTCTTGATTTAAAGTTCAAAATGCACGAATCCAACACCCACGTTAAGCCAGCTCAATTTTATATATTGTGATTAAATTTAAGACCAAAATAGCTACAACAAAGCTTCCAAGTAATCCAATCTATCCCAAACTGCTGGATGCCATGCATTATGCTACATTTGTAAACCTTTGCTCAATGAGCACCAATGATCTGTTTAGAATGTTAATTTTAACTACCTGATCAACTTGACATGTTTGGACTAAATCGTCTTTAACATTTGACTTGGAGCTTAAAATGATATTAATCAAACTCCCACATTAATCTAGCTTTATTTCCAATATTGTGACAACATTTGAGAATGAAATAGCTACAACAAAGCCACCAAGTAATCCAATGTATCCCAAACTTCGTGATTCAGTTAATGCAATTCCCTGCATTATGTTTCATTGATAAGCCTTTACTTAAGGAGCACCCGTGATAAGTTTAAAATTATCATTTAATTGGCCGATAACCTTGACAAGCCCGCATTAAATCATATTAACCTTTTGATTTAAAGTTTAGAATGACACGAATCCAACATCCACGTTAGGCTTGCTGAATATTTTATATTGTGACAAAATTTATGGACGAAATAGCTACGGAAAACCCTCCAAGTAATCCAATCTATCCAAAACCGTGCGATGCCATGCATTATGCTTTATTTTTAAACCTTTATTTTCTCTTTGAGCACGAATGATCAATTTGGAGTAATCATTTTAACTAGCTAATCAACTTGACATGACCAGACTAAATTGTCTTTGATATTTGATTTAGAGCTCAAAATGACATGAATCCAACACCCACGTCAATCTAGCTCAATTTTAATTATTGTTACAACATATGAGACTGAAAGAGCTCTAACAAAGCCTCCAAGTAATCCAATGTATCCCAAACTGTGTGATATCATGCATTATGCTTTATTTATAAGCCTTTACTCAAGGAGCACCAATGATCAGTTTAGAATTATCATGTAACTGGCCGTTCAACTTGACATGTCCGCACTAAATCATCAAAAACTTTTGATTTAGAGTTCAGAATGATACGAATCCAACGCCCACGTTAAGCTACCTCAATTTTCTATATTGTGATTAAATTTAAGATCCAAATAGCTATGAAGAGCCTCCAAGTTATCCAATTTATCAAAAACTACTAGATGCCATGCATTATGCTTAATTCATAAACCTTTGCTCAATGAGCACCAATCAACTTGACATGTCCAGACTACATCGTCTTTAACATGTGAGTTAGAGCTCAAAAAGACATGAATACAAGGCCCACGTTAATCGAGCTCAATTTTCAATATTTTGACAATATTTAAGACTGAAAAAGCTAGGAAAAAGCAACCAAGTAATCCAATGTCTCCCAAACTGCGTGATGTCATGCATTATGCTTCATTTATAAGCCCTTACTCAAGGAGCACCAATAATCAGTTTAGAATCATCATTTTAACTGGATGATCAACTTAAAATGTCCGCATTAAATTGTCCAAAACTTTTGATTTAGAGTTCATAATGACACGAATCCAACACCCACGTTAAACTAGCTCAATATTCTAAATTGTGAGAAAATTTATGGCCGAATTTGCTATCACAAAGCCTCCAAGTAATCCAATCTATCCCAAACTGTGTGTTGTCATGCATTATGTTTCATTTGTAAACCATTGCTCAATGAGCACCAATGATCAGTTTAGGGTGAGCATTTTACCTAGATAATCAACTTAACATGTCCGCACTAAATTGTTTTTAACATTTGATTTAGAGCTCAAAATGACATGAATCCAATGCCCCATTAATCTAACTCAATTTTCAATATTGTGACAACATTTGATACTAAAAGACCTACGACAGAGCCTCCAAGTAATCTAATGTATCTCAAACTGCGTAATGCCATGCCTTATGCTTCATTTGTAAACCTTTTATCAGTGACCACCAATGCTCAGTTTGGAATGATCATTTTAACTACCTGATCAACTTGACATATCTGGACTTAATCGTCTATAAAATTTGATTTAGCGCTCAAAATTACATGAATCCAACGCCCACGTTAATCAAGCTCATTTTCAATATTTATACAAAATTTGAGACTGAAGGAGCTAAGACAAAGAATTCAAGTAATCCAAAGTACCTCAAACTGCATGATGCCATGCAATATGCTCCATTTATAAGTTTTTACTCAAAGAGCACCACTGATCAGTTTAGAATAATCATTTAACTGACCGATAACCTTGACATGTCCGCACTTAATCATCCGAAACTTTTGATTTAGAGTTCAGAATGACACGAATCAAACGCCTACGTTAGGCTAGCTAAATTTTCTATATTGTGATTAAATTTAAGACCTAAATAGCTACAACAAAGCTTCCATGTAATCTAATTTATCCCAAACTGTTGGATGCCAAGCATTATGCTTCATTTGTAAACCTTTGCTCAATGAGCACCAATGATCAGTTTAGAACGATAATTTTAAGTTGCTGATCAACTTGACAAGTTTGGACTAAATCGTCTTTAACATTTGAGTTGGAGCTCAAAATGACATTAATCCAACGCCCACATTAATCTAGCTCTATTTCCTGTATTGTGACAACATTTGAGACTGAAAGAGCTACAATAAAGCCACCAAATAATCCAATGTATCCCAAACTGCGTGATTCCATGCATTATGCTTCATTTATAAGTCTTTACTCAAGGAGAACCATTGATCAGTTTAAAATTATCATTTAACTAGCCGGTAACTTTGACAAGCCCACATTAAATCATCTTAAACTTTTGATTTAAAGTTTAGAATGACACAAATCCAACGCCCATGTTAAGCTTGTTGAATATTCTATATTGTGACAAAATGTATGGCCGAAATAGATACGAAAAGCCTCCAAGTACTCTAATCTATCCAAAATTTGGCGATGCCATGCATTATACTTCATTTGTAAACCCTTGCTCAATGAGCCCCAATCATTAGTTTAGAATGAGCATTTTAACTAGCTGATCAACCTCACATGTCCGCACTAAATTCTCTCTAACATTTTATTTACAGCCCCAAAATGACATGAATTCAATGCCCACGTTAATCTAGCTCAATTTTTATTATTGTGACAACATTTGAGACTGAAAGAGCTACGACATAGCCTCCAAGTAATCTAATCTATCCCAAACTGCGTGATGCCACACATTATGCTTCATTTTTAAACCTCTTCTCTTTGAGCAACAATGATCAATTTAGAATATTCATTTTAACTAGCTGATCAACTTGACATGGCTACACTAATTGTCTTTAATATTTGATTTAAAGCTCAAAATGACATGAATCCAACACCCACATTAATCTAGCTCAATTTTAATTATTGTGACAACATATGAGGATGAAAGAGCTCTCACAAAGCCTCCAATTAATCCAATGAATCCCAAACTGTGTGATGTCATGAATTATGCTTCATTTATAAGCCTTTACTCAAGTAGCACCAATGATCAGTCTAGAAATCTCATTTAACTGGCCGATCAATTTGACATGTCCGCACTAAATCATCCAAAACTTTTTATTTAGAGTTCAGAATGACACAAATCCAATGCCCACGTTAAGATAGATAAATATTCTATATTGTGATTAAATTTAAGACCGAAATAGCTATGAAAAAGTCTTCAAGTAATGCAATATATCCAAAACTGCTGGATGCCGTGCATTATGCTTAATTTATAAACCTTTGCTCAATGAGCACCAATGATCAGTTTAGAATGAGCATTTAAACTAGCTGATCCAATTCACAAGTCCGCACTAAATTATCTTTAACATTTTATTTAGAGCTCCAAATGACATGAATCCAACGCACCGTTAATCTATCTCAATTTTCAATATTGTGACAACATTTGAGACTGAAAGAGCTACGTTAATGCCTCCAAGTAATCTAATCTATCCCAAACTACGTGATGCCATGCATTATGCTACATTTTAAAACATTTTCTCTCCGAGCACCAATGATCAATTTAAAATAATCATTTCAACTAGCAGATCAACTTTACATGTCAAGACTAAATTGTCTTCAATATTTGATTTAAAGCTCAAAATGACATGAATCCAACACCTACGTTAGTCTAGCACAATTTTAATAATTGTGACAACATATGAGACTAAAAGAACTCTGACAAAGCATCCAAGTAATCAAGTTTATCCCAACCTAGGTGATATCAAGCATTATGCTTCATTTATAAGGCTTTACTCAAGGAGCACCAATGATTAGTTTCGAATTATCATTTAATAGGACAATCAACATGACATGTCCGCACTAGATCTTCCAAAACTTTTGATTTAGAGTTCAGAATGACACGAATCCAATCCCCACGTTAAGCTAGCACAATTTTCTATATTGTAATTAGATATAAGACCCAAATAGCTACGACAAAGCCTCACAGTAATCTAATTTATACAAAACTGCTGGATACCATGCATTATGTTTCATTTTTAAACCTTTGCTCAATGAGAACCAATGATCAGTTTAGAATGATCATTTTAACTAGTTGATACACTTGACATGTCCAGACTAAATCGTCTTTAACATGTGATTTGGGGCTCAAAAAGACATGAATCCAAGGCCCACGTCAATGTAGCTCAATTTTCAATATTGTGACACCATTTCAGTCCGAAAGATCTAGGACAAAGCCTCCATGCAATCCAATGTCTCCCAAACTGCGTGATGCCATTCATTATGCTTCATTTACAAGCGCTAACTCAAGGAGCACCAATTATCAGTTCAGAATGATCATTTTAACTGGCCGATAAACTTAAAATGTCCGCATTAAATCGTCAAAACTTTTGATTTAGAGTTCATAATGACACGAATCCAACGCCCATGATAAGCTAGCTCAATATTCTATATTGTGACAAAATTTATGGCCAAAATAGCTACGACAAAGCCTCTAAGTAATCCAATGTATCCTAAACTGCGTGATACCATGCATTATGCTTAATTTATAAGCCTTTACTCAAGGAGAACCAATGATCACTTTAGAATGATCATTTTAACTAGAAGATCAAATTGACACGTCCGAATTAAATCGTGTGAAACTTTTGATTTAGAGTACAGAGTGACACGAATCCAACGCCCACGTTAGGCTAGCTCAATATTCTATATTCTAACAAAATTTATGGACGAAATAGCTATGACAAAGCCTCCAAGTAATCCAATGTATCCTAAACTGCATGATGCCATGCAGTGTACTTCATTTATAAGCCTATTCTCAAGGAGCCACTAATGATCAGTTTGGAATGATCATTTTAACTAGCCAATCAACTTGACATGTCCGCATTAAATCGTCTGTAAATTTTTATTTAGAGTTCAGAATGACGCTAATCCAATGCCCACGTTAAGCTAGCTCAATTATATATATTATGACAAAATTTTATACTGAAATAGCTACGAAAAAGCATTCAAGTAATCCAATGTATTGGAAACTACGTGATGCCGTGCATTATGCTTCATTTATAAGTCTTTACCCAAGCAGCACCAATGATCAGCTTAGAATGATCATTTTAACAAGATGATCACTTGACATGGATGCACTAAATCATCCATAACTCTTGATTTAGAGTTCGGAATGACACGAATCCAACGCCATTCTTAAGCAAGCTCAATTTTCTGTATCCTTGTAAAACTTAAGACCAAAATAGCTACGACAAAGCTTCCAGGTAATCTAATGTATCCCAAACTGCCTGATGCCAAGCATTATGCTTCATTTATAAGCGTTTACTAAAGGAGCACCAATGATCATTTTAGAATGATCATCTTAAGTTGCCGATAAACTTGACATGTCCGGACTAAATCGTCCATAATTTTTGATTTATAGTTCAGAATGATACGAATTCAATACCCACGTTAATCTAGCTCAATTTTCTATATTCTGACAAAATGTAAGACCGAAATAGCTATGACAAAGCTTCTAAGTAATCCAATGTATCCTGAACTGCGTGATGCCATGCATTATGCGTTTTTTATGCCTTTACCCAGTGAGCACCAATGATAAATTTAGAATGATCAATTTAACTAGCTGATCAACTTGCCATGCCACACTAAATTGTCCTTTATTTTTTATTTATAGTTCAGAATGACAGGAATCCAACACCCACGATAAACGCGCTCAATTTTCTATTTTCTGACAAAATTTAAAATTGAAATAGCTACGACAAAGCTTCCAAGTAATCCAATCTATTCCAAACTGCGTGATGCCATGCATTATACTTTGTTTATACGCCTTTACTCAATGAGCACCAATGATTAGTGTAGAATGATCATTTTAACTAGCTCATCAGCTTGACATATCCGCACTAAATCGTCTTTAACTTTTGATTTAGAGCACAAAATGACATGAAACCAATGCCCACCTTAAGCTTGCACAATTTTCTATATCGTGACAACATTTAAGACTAAAAGAGCTACGACAAAGCCTCCAAGTAATCCACTGTGTATTAAACTGCGTGATACCATGCATTATGCTTATTTTATAAGTCTTTAGTCAAGGAGCACCAATGATCAGTTTACAATGATCATTTCAACTGGTCGTTCAACTTGATGTGTACGCACTTAATCATCCGTAACTTTTGATTCAGAGTTCATAATGACACGAATCCCGTTCAGTTAACTCAATTTACTATAATGTGACATCATTTAACACTGAAAGAGCTTCCACAAAGCCTTCAAGTAATGTAATGTATCCCAATCTGCGTGATGCCATGCATTATGCTTCATTTATAAGTGTTTGCTCAAGGAGCACCACTGATCAGTTTAGAATGATCATTTTAACTGGCCGGTCAACTTGACATATCCACACTAAATCTTTCTTTACTTTTGATTTAGAGCTCAGAATGACATGAATCCAACACCCACGTTAAGCTAGCTTAATATTCTATATTGTGATTAAATTTGAGACTGAAAGAGCTTCCCCAAAGCCTTCAAGTAATCCAATGTATCCCGAGCTGTGTGATGCCATGAATTATGGTCCATTTAAAAGCCTTTACTCAAGGAGCACCAATGATCAGTTTAGAATGATCATTTTAACTAGCCGATCAACTTAAAATGTCCGCATTAAATCGTCCAAAACTTTTTATTTAGAATTCATAATGACACGAATCCAAAGCCCACGTTAAGCTAGCTCAATATTATATATTTTGATAAAATTTATGGCCAAAATATCTAAGATAGAGCCTCCAAGTAATCCAACATATCCTAAACTGCGTGACGCCATGCATTATACTTCATTTATAAGCATTTACTCAAGGAGCGCCAATGATCAGTTTGGAATGATTATTTTAACTACCCGATAACCTCGACATGTCCACACTAAATCGTCCGCAACTTTTGATTTAGAGTTCAGAATGACACTAATCCAATGCCACGTTAAGCTAGCTCAATTATATATATTATGACAAAATTTTAAACCAAAATAGCTACGACAAAGCATCCAAGTAATCAAATGTATTCGAAACTGCGTTATGCCATGCATTATGTTTTATTTATAAGCCTTTACTCAAGGAGCATCAATGATCAGTTTAGAATGATCATTTTAACTAGACGATCAACTTGACATCTACGCACTAAATCATCCATAAGTTTTGATTTAGAGTTCAGAATGACACGAATCCAACGCCAACGTTAAGCAAGCTCAATTTTCTGTATTGTTGTAAAATTTAAGACCAAAATAGCAATGACAAAACCTCCAAGTATCCAATGTATCCAAAACTGTGTGATGCGATGCATTATGCTTCATTTATAAGCGTTTACTCATGGAGCACCAATGATCAGTTTAGAATTATCATTTTAAATGGCCGATCAACTTGACATGTCCGCACTAAATCGTCCGTAATTTTTGATTTATAGTTCAGAATAATACGAATCCAACGGCCATGTTAAGCTAGCTCAATTTTCTACATTCTGACAAAATTTACGACAAAAATAGCTATGACAAAGCCATCAAATAATCCAATCTATCCCAAATTATGTGATGCCATGCATTATGCTTCATTTTAAAACATTTTCTCTTTGAGCACCAATTATCAATTTAAAATAATCATTTTAACTAGCTGATCAACTTGACATTTCCATACTAAATTGTCTTTAATATTTGATTTAAAGCTTAAAATGACATGAATCCAACACCTACGTTAGTCTAGCACAATTTTAATCATTGTTACAACATATGAGACTAAAAGAGCTCTAACAAAGCCTCCAAGTAATCAAGTTTATCCCAACCTAGGTGATGTCATGCATTATGATTCATTTATAAGGCTTTACTCAAGGAGCATGAATGATTAGTTTAGAATTATCATTTACCAGGACAATCAACATGAAATGTCCGCACTAAATCATCCAAAACTTTTGATATAGAGTTCAGAATGACAAATCCAATCCCCACGTTAAGCTAGCTCAATTTCTATATTTAATGAAATATAAGACCCAAATAGCTACGACAAAGCCTCACAGTAATCCAATTTATACAAAACTATTGGATACCTTTGCTCAATTTGAACCAATGATCAGTTTAGAATGATCATTTTAACTAGTTGATACACTTGACATGTCTAGGCTAAATCGTCTTTAACATGTGATTTGGGGCTCAAAAAGACATGAATCCAAGGCCCACGTTAATCTAGCTCAATTTTCAATATTGTGACAACATTTGAGATTGAAAGAGCTAGGACAAAGCCTCCAAGCAATCCAATGTCTCCGAAACTGCGTGATGCCATTCATTATGCTTCATTTACAAGTGCTAACTCAAGGAGCACCAATTATCAGTTCAGAATGATCATTTTAACTGGCCGATCAACTTACAATGTCCGCATTAAATCGTCAAAACTTTTGAGTTAGAGTTCATAATGACACGAATCCAACGCCCACGATAAGCTAGCTCAATATTCTATATTGTGAAAAAATTTATGGCCTAAATAGCTACGACAAAGCCTCCAAGTAATCCAATGTATACTAAACTATGTGATGCCATGCATTATGCTTCATTTATAAGCCTTTACTCAAGGATAACCAATGATCACTTTAGAATGATCATTTTAACTGGACGATCAAATTGACATGTCCGAACTAAATCGTGTGAAACTCTTGATTTAGAGTACAGAGTGACACGAATCCAATGCCCACGTTAAGCTAGCTCAATATTCTATATTAAGACAAAATTTATGGACGAAATAGGTACGACAAAGCCTCCAAGTAATCCAATGTATCCTAAACAGCGTGATGCCATGCAGTGTACTTCATTTATAAGCCTATTCTCAAGGAGCCACTAATGATCAGTTTGAGATGATCATTTTAACTAGCCAATCATCTTGACATGTCCGCACTAAGTCGTCGGTAAATTTTTATTTAGAGTTCAGAATGACACTAATCCAATGCCCACGTTAAGGTAGCTCAATTATATATATTATGGCAAAATTTTATAATGAAATAGCTACGAAAAAGCATTCATGTAATCCAATGTATTGGAAACTGCGTGATGCCGTGCATTATGCTTCATTTAAAAGTCTTTACTCAAGAAGCACCAATGATCATTTTAACCAGACGATCAATTGACATGGATGCACTAAATCATCCATAACTCTTGATTTAGAGTTCAGAATGACATGAATCCAACGCCAATGTTAAGCAAGCTCAATTTTCTGTATCGTTGTAAAATTTAAGACCAAAATAGCTACGACAAAGCTTCCAAGTAATCTAATGTATCCCAAACTGCCTGATGCCATGCATTATGCTTCATTTATAAGCGTTTACTAAAGGAGCACCAATGATCAGTTAGAATGATCATTTTAAGTTGCCGATAAACTTCACATGTGCACACTAAATCGTCCATAATTTTTGATTTATAGTTCAGAATGATACGAATCCAATGCCCACGTTAATCTAGCTCAATTTTCTATATTCTGACAAAATGTAAGACTGAAATAGCTATGACAAAGCTTCTAAGTAATCCAATGTATCCTGAACTGTGTGATACCATGCATTATGCCTTTTTACGCCTTTACTCAGTGAGCACCAATGACAAATTTAGAATGATCAATTTAACTAGCTGATCAACTTGCCATGCCGCACTAAATCGTCCGTGATATTTGATTTATAGTTCAGAATGACATGAATCCAACACCCACGATAAACTAGCTCAATTTTCTATATTCTGGAAAAATTTAAGATTGAAATAGCTACGACAAAGCTTCCAAGTAATCCAATCTATCCCAAAATTCTTGATGCCATGCATTATACTTTGTTTATACGCCTTTACTCAATGAGCACCAATGATCAGTGTAGAATGATCATTTTAACTAGCTCATCAGCTTGACATATCCGCACTAAATCATCTTTAACTTTTCATAAGTTTGGATTCCTGTCATTATGATCATTCAGAGTTCATAATGACACGAATCCCATTCAGCTAGCTCAATTTACTATATTGTGACAACATTTAACACTGAAAGAGCTTCCACAAAGCCTTCAAGTAATGTAATGTATCCCAAACTGCGTGATGCCATGCATTATGCTTCATTTATAAGCCTTTAATCAAGGAGCACCACTGATCAGTTTAGAATGATCATTTTAACTGGCCGGTCAACTTGACATATCTGCACTAAATGGTTCTTAACTTTTGATTTATAAGCTTTTACTCAAGGAGCACCAATGATCATTTTGGAATGATTATTTTAACTACCCGATAACCTTGACATGTCCACCCTAAATCGTACGCAACTTTTGATTTAGAGTTCAGAATGACACTAATCCAATGCCACGTTAAGCTAGCTCAATTATATATACTATGACAAAATTTTAAACCAAAATAGCTACGACAAAGCATCCAAGTAATCCGATGTATTCGAAACTGTGTTATGCCACGCATTATGCTTCATTTATAAGCCTTTACTCAAGGAGCACCAATGATCAGTTTAGAATGATCATTTTAACTAGACGATCAACTTGACATGTATGCACTAAATCATCCATAACATTTGATTTAGATTTCAGAATGACACGAATCCAACACCAACTTTAAGCAAGCTCAATTTTCTGTATTGTTTTAAAATTTAAGTCCGAAATAGTAATGACAAAGCGTCCAAGTAATCCAATGTATCCAAAACTGTGTGATGCGATGCATTATGCTTCATTTATAAGCCCTTACTCATGGAGCACCAATGATCAGTTTAGAATTATCATTTTAACTGACCATCAACTTGACATGTCCGCACTAAATCATCTGTAATTTTTGATTTATAGTTCAGAATAATACGAATTCAATGCCCACGTTAAGCTACCTCAATTTTCTATATTCTGACAAAATGTAAGATTGAAATAGCAATGACACAACTTTCAAGTAATCCAATGTATCCTAAACTGCGTGATGCCATGCATTATGCTTCGTTTATATGCCTTTACTCAGTGAGCACCAATGCTCAGTCTATAATGATCATTTTAACTAGCTGATCAACTTGACATGTCCGCACTAAATCTTCTTTAACTTTTGATTTAGAGCTCAAAATGACATGAATCCAATGCCTACGTTAAGCTAGATCAATTTTCCATATTGTGACATTTGAGAGTGAAAGAGCTTCGACAAAGCCTCCAAGTAATCCAATGTATTCCACACTGCGTGATGCCATGCATTATGCTTCTTATATAAGCATTTACTCAAAAAGTAGCAATGATCAGCTTAGAATGATCGTTTCAACTGGCTTTTCAACTTGAATGGTTTGAACTTAATCATCCATAACTTTTAATTTAGAGTCTAGAATGACATGAATCGAACCCCCACGTTAAGCTAGCTCAATTTTCTATATTGTGGCAACATTTGAGACTGAAAGAGCTACCACAAAGCCTTCAAGTAATCAAACGATCCCGAACTGTGTGATGTCATGCATTATGCTTCATTCATAACCCTTTACTCAAGGAGCACCAATGATCAGTTTAGAATGATCATTTAACAGGCCGATCAACTTGACATGTCCGCACTAAATCGACTTTAACTTTTGATTTAGAGTTCAGAATGACAGTAATCTAACGACCACGTTAAGCTAGCTCAATTTTCTATATTGTGACAAAATGTAAGATCGAAAAAGCTATGGAAAAGCTTCCAAGTAATCCAATCTATCCCTAACTGCTTGATGACTTGCATTATGCTTCATTTATATGCATTTACTCAATGATCAGTTTAGAATGATCATTTTAACTAACTGATCAACTAGACATGTCCGCAAAATATCTTCTTTAACTTTTGATTTAGATCTCAAATGACATGAATCCAACGTCCACGTTAAGCTAGCTCAATTCTCCATATTGTGACAATGTTTGAGACTGAATGAGGTAGGACATAGCCTCCAAGTAAGGCAATATGAACCAAACTGCGTGATGCCATGCATTATGCATATTTTATAAGTCTTTACTCAAGAAGCAACATTGAGCAGTTTACAATGATCATTTCACTGTCCGTTCAACATTATTTCTACACACTTAATCATTCGTAACTTTTGATTTATAGTTCAGAATGACACGAATTCACATTAAACTGCCTCAATTTTCTATATTATGACAACATTTGAGAGTGAAAGAGCAACCACAACGCTTTCTAGCAATTCAATGTATCCCAAACTGTGTGATGCCATGCATTATGCTTCATTTATAAGCCTTTTTTCAAGGAGCACCAATGATCAGTTTAGAATGATCATTTTAACGGGCCGATCAACTTGACATGTCCGCACTAAATCGTCTGTAAGTTTTGATTTATAGTTCAGAATGACACCAGTCAAACGCCCACGTTAAGCTAGCTTTATTTTCTATATTATGACAAAATTTAAGATCGAAAAAGCTATGGCAAAGCTTCCAAGTAATCCAATCTATCCCAAACTGCGTGATGCCATGCATTATGTTTCATTTATATGCCTTTACCCAATGAGAACCATTGATCAGTTAAGAATGATCATTTTAACTAACTGATCAAATTGACATGTCCGCACTAAATCTTGTTCAACTTTTGATTTAGAGCTCAAAATGACATGAATCCAACGCCCACGTTAGGCTAGATCAATTTTCCATATTGTGACATTTGAGACTGAAAGCGCTACGACAAAGCCTCAAAGTAATCCAATGTATTCCAAACTGCCTGATGCCATGCATTATGCTTCTTATATAACTATTTACTCCAAGAGCACCAATGATCAGTTTAGAATGATCGTTTGAACTGGCTGTTCAACTGGACATGTATGCACTTAATCATCCGTAAATTTTAATATTGAGTTTAGAATGACATGAATCCCACCCCCACGTTAAGCTAGCTGAATTTTCTATATTGTGGTAACATTTGAGACTGAAAGAGCTACCAAAAAGCCTTCAAGTAATCCAACAATCCTGAGCTGCGTGATGCCATGCATTATGCTTCATTTATTAGCCTATACTCAAAGAGCTCCAATGATTAGTTTAGAATGATCCTTTTAACTGGCCGATCAACTTAATATGTCCGCACTAAGTCGTCCTTAACTTTTCGTTTAGAGTTCAAAATGACACTAATCCAACGCCCACGTTAACCTATCTCAACTTTCTATGTTGTGACAAAATGTCAGATGGAAAAAGCTATGGAAAAGCTTCCAAGTAATCCAATCTATCCCAAACTGCCTGATTCCATGCATTATGCTTCATTTATATGGATTTACTCAATGAGCACCAATGATCAGTTTAGAATTATCATTTTAACTAACTGATAACCTTGACATGTCCGCACTATATCTTCTTGAAATGACATGAATCCAACGCCTACATTAAGCTAGCTCAATTCTCCATATTGTGACAATGTTTGAGACTGAATGAGGTACGACAAAGCCGCCAAGTAATCCAATGTTTACCAAACTGTGTGATACCATGCATTATGCATATTTTATTAGTCTTTACTCAAGAAGCAACAATAAGGAGTTTAGAATGGTCATTTTCACTGCCCGTTCAACTTTACATGTACGCACTTAATCATTCTTAACTTTTGATTTAGAGTTCAGAATGCGCAATCCATGTTATCCTTCTTCAGTTATCTATATTATGACAACATTTGAGTGTGAAAGAGCTACCACAAAGCCTTCAAGTAATCCAATGTAAACCCAAACTGCATGATACCATGCATTAAGTTTGATTTATAAGCCTTTACTCAAGGACCACCAATGATCAGTTTAGAATGATGATTTTAACTGGCCGATCAACTTGACATTTCTGCACTAAATCGTCCTTAACTTTTGATTTAGAGTTCAGAATGACACTAATCTAACACCCACGTTAATCTAGCTCAATTTTCTATATTGTGACAAAATGTAAGATCGAAAAAGCTATGGAAAAGATTCCAAGTAATCCAATCTATCCCAAACTACGTGATGCCATGCATTATGCTTCATTTATACGCCTTTACTCAATGAGCACCAATGACCAGTTTAGAATGATCATTTTAACTAACTGATCAACTTCACATGTCCGCACAAAATCTTCTTTAACTTTTGATTTAGAATTTAAAATGACATGAATCTAACGCCCACGTTAAGCTAGCTCAATTTTCCATATTGTGACATTTGAAACTCAAAGAGCTACAACAAAGCCTCCAAGTAATCCAATGTATTCCTAACTTCGTGATGCCATGCATTATGCTTCTTATATAAGTATTTACTCAAAGAGCACGAATGATCAGTTTAGAATGATCGTTTCAACTAGCTGTTCAATTTGACATGTACGCACTTAATCATCTGTAACTTTTAATTTAGAGCTTAGAATGACACGAATCCCACCCCCACGTTAAGCAAGCTCACTTTTCTATATTGTGACAACATTTGAGATTTAAAGAGATATCACAAAGCCTTCAAGTAATCCAACGATCCCAAACTGCGTGATGCCATGCATTATGCTTCATTTATAAGGCCTTTACTAAAGGAGCACCAATGATCAGTTTAGAATGATCATTTCAACTGGCCAATCAGCTGGACATGTCTGCACTAAGTCATCCTTAACTTTTAATTTAGAGTTCAGAATGGCTCTAATCCAACGCCCACGTTAAGCTAGCTCAATTTTCTATATTGTGCCAAAATGTAAGATCAAAAAAGCTATGGAAAAGCTTCCAAGTAATCGAATCTATCTCTAACTGCCTGATGCCATGCATTATGCTTCATTTATATGCCTTTACTCAATGAGCACCAATGATCAGTTTGGAATGATCAAATTAGCTAACTGATCAAGTAGACATGTACGCACTATATCTTTTTTAACTTTTGATTTAGAGCACAAAATGACATGAATCTAACGTCCACGTTAAGCTAGCTCAATTCTCCATATTATGACAATGTTTGAGACTGAATGAGCTACGACAAAGCCTCCATGTAATCCAATGTGTACCAAACTGCGTGGTGCGATGCATTATGCATATCTTATTAGTCTTTACTCAAGGAGCAACAATGATCAGTTTAGAATGATCATTTTTGCTGGCCGTTCAACTTTACATGTACGCACATAATCATTTGTAACTTTTGAATTAGAATTCAGAATAACACGAATCCACGTTAAGCTTCCTCAATTTTCTATATTATGAAAACATTTGAGAGTGAAAAAGCTACCCGAAAGCCTTCAAGTAATCCAATGTATCCCAAACTACGTGATATCATGCATTATGCTTCATTTATAATCCTCCACTCAAGGAGCACCAATGATCAGTTTACAATGATCATTTTAACTGGCCGATAAACATGACATGTCCCCACCAAATCGTCTGTAAGTTTTGATTTAGAGTTAAGAATAACACTAGTCAAACGCCCACGTTAAGCTAGCTCCATTTTCTATATTATGAAAAAAATTAAGATCGAAAAAGCTATGGAAAAGCTTACAAGTAATCCAATCTATCTCAAACTGGGTGATGCCATGCATTATGCTTCATTTATACGCCTTTACTCAATGAGAACCAATGATCAGTTAATAATGATCATTTTAACTAACTGATCAACTTGACATGTCCGCACTAAATCTTCTTTAAGTTTTGATTTAGAGCTCAAAATGACGTGAATCCAACGCCCACGTTAAGCTAGATCAATTTTTCAAATTTGACAATTGAGACTGAAAGAGCTACGACAAAGCCTCCAAGTAATCCAATGTATTCCAAACTGTGTGATGCCATGCATTATGCTTCTTATATAAGTATTTACTGAAAGAGCACCAATGATCAGTTTAGCTTAATTGTTTCAACTGGCTGTTCAGCTGGACATGTACGCACTTAATCATCCGTAACTTTTAATTTAGAGTTTAGAATGACACGAATCCCACCCCCATGTTAAGGTAGCTCACTTTTCTATATTCGGACAACATTTGATACTGAAAGAGCTACCACAAAGCCTTTACTATGCATTATGCTTCATTTGTAAGCCTTTACTAAAGGGGCACCAATGATCAGTTTAGAATGATCATTTTAACTGGCCCATCAGCTGGACATGTCCACACTAAGTCCTCCTTAACTTTTCGTTTAGAGTTCAGAATGGCTCTAATCCAACGCTCACGTTAAGCTAGATCAATTTTCTATATTGTGACAAAATGTAAGATCAAAAAGCTATGGGAAAGCTTCTAGGTAATCGAATCGATCCCTAACCGCCTGATGCCATGCGTTATGCTTCATTTATATGCCTTTACTCAATGAGCACCAATGATCAGTTTAGAATGATCATTTTAACTAACTAATCAACTAGACATGTCCCCACTATATCTTCTTTTGCTATTGATTTAGAGCTCAAAATGACATGAATCCAACGTTCACGTTAAGCTAGTTCAATTGTCCATATTGTGACAATGTTTGAGACTGAATGAGCTATGACATAGCCTCCAAGTAATCCAATGTGTACCAAACTGCGTGATGCCATGCATTATGCATATTTTATTAGTCTTTACTCAAGGAGTAACAATGATCAGTTTAGAATGATCATTTTTGCTGGCCGTTCAACTTTACATGTACGCACGTAATCATTTGTAACTTTTGAATTAGAATTCAGAATAACACGAATCCACGTTAAGCTTCTTCAATTTTCTATATTATGACAACATTTGAGAGTGAAAGAGCTACCACAAAGCCTTCAAGTAATCCAATGTATCCCAAACTGTGTGATACCATGCATTATGCTTCATTTATAAACCTTTACGCAAGGAGCACCAATGCTCAGTTTAGAATTATCATTTTAACTGGCCGATTAACTTGACATGTCCCCACCAAATCGTCCGTATCTTTTGATTTAGAGTTCAGAATGACACTAGTTAAACGCCCACGTTAGGCTAGCTCCAGTTTCTATATTATGACAAAGTTTAAGATCGAAAAAGCTATGGAAAAGCTTCCAAGTAATCCAATATATCCCAAACTGCGAGATGCCATGCATTATGCTTCATTTATATGCCTTTACCCATTGAGAATCAATGATCAGTTAAGAATGATCATTTTAACTAACTGATCAAATTGACATGTCCGCACTAAATCTTCTTCAACTTTTGATTTAGAGCTCAAAATGACATGAATCCAATGCCCACGTTAAGCTAGATCAATTTTCCATATTGTAACATTTGAGACTGAAAGAGCTACGACAAAGCTTCCAAGTAATCCAATGTATTCCAAACTGCATGATGCCATGCAATATGCTTCTTATATAAGTATTTACTCAAAGAGTACCAACGATCAGTTTAGCATAATCGTTTCAACTAGCTCTTCAGCTGGACACGTACGCACTTAATTATCCATAACTTTTAATTTAGAGTTTAGAATGACACGAATCCCACCCCCACGTTAAGCTAGCTCACTTTTCTAAATTCGGACAACATTTGATACTGAAATAGCTACCACAAAGCCTTCAAGTAATCCGCTGATCCCGAACTGCGTGATGCCATGCATTATGCTTCATTTGTAAGCCTTTACTAAAGGAGCACCAATGATCAGTTTAGAATGATCATTTTAACTGGCCCATCAACTGGACATGTCCACACTAAGTCCTCCTTAACTTTTCGTCTAGAGTTCAGAATGGCTCTAATCCAACGCTCACATTAAGCTAGATTAATTTTCTATATTGTGACAAAATGTAAGATCAAAAAGCTATGGGAAAGCTTCCAGGTAATCGAATCGATCCCTAACCGCCTGATGCCATGCGTTATGCTTCATTTATATGCCTTTACTCAATGAGCAACAATGATCAGTTTAGAATGATCATTTTAACTAACTAATCAACTAGACATGTTCGCACTATATCTTCTTTAACTATTGATTTAGAGCTCAAAATGACATGAATCCAACGTCCACGTTAAGCTAGCTCAATTCTCCATATTGTGACAATGTTTGAGACTGAATGAGGTATGACATAGCCTCCAAGTAATCCAATGTGTACCAAACTGCGTGATGCCATGCATTATGCATATTTTATTAGTCTTTACTCAAGGAGTAACAATGATCAGTTTAGAATGATCATTTTTGCTGGCCGTTCAACTTTACATGTACGCACGTAATCATTTGTAACTTTTGAATTAGAATTCAGAATAACACGAATCCACGTTAAGCTTCTTCAATTTTCTATATTATGACAACATTTGAGAGTGAAAGAGCTACCACAAAGCCTTCAAGTAATCCAATGTATCCCAAACTGTGTGATACCATGCATTATGCTTCATTTATAAGCCTTTACACAAGGAGCACCAATGATCAGTTTAGAATTATCATTTTAACTGACCGATTAACTTGACATGTCCCCACCAAATCGTCCGTATCTTTTGATTTATAGTTCAGAATGACACTAGTTAAACGCCCACGTTAGGCTAGCTCCAGTTTCTATATTATGACAAAGTTTAAGATCGAAAAAGCTATGGAAAAGCTTCCAAGTAATCCAATCTATCCCAAACTGCGTGATGCCATGCATTATGCTTCATTTACATGCCTTTACCCATTGAGAATCAATGATCAGTTAAGAATGATCATTTTAACTAACTGATCAAATTGACATGTCCGCACTAAATCTTCTTCAACTTTTGATTTAGAGCTCAAAATGACATGAATCCAATGCCCACGTTAAGCTAGATCAATTTTCCATATTGTAACATTTGAGACTGAAAAAGCTACGACAAAGCCTCCAAGTAATCCAATGTATTCCAAACTGCATGATGCCATGCAATATGCTTCTTATATAAGTATTTACTCAAAGAGTACCAATGATCAGTTTAGCATAATCGTTTCAGCTGGCTCTTCAGCTGGACACGTACGCACTTAATCATCCGTAACTTTTAATTTAGAGTTAAGAATGACACGAATCCCACCCTCACGTTAAGCTAGCTCACTTTTCTATTTTGTGACAACATTTGATATTGAAAGAGCTACCACAAAGCCTTCAAGTAATCCACTGATCCCGAACTGCGTGATGGCATGCATTATGCTTCATTTAGAAGCCTTTACTAAAGGAGCACCAATGAACAGTTTAGAATGATCATTTTAACTGGCCAATCAACTTGACATGTCCGCATTGAGTCATCCTTAACTGTTCATTTAGAGTTCAGAATAGGTCTAATCCAACGCCCACGTTAAGCTAGCTCAATTTTCTATATTGTGACAAAATGTATGATCGAAAAAGCTATGGAAAAGCTTCCAAGTAATCCAATCAATCCCTAGCTGCCTGTTGCCATGCATTATGCTTCATTTATATGCCTTTACTCAATGAGCACAAATGATCAGTTTAGAATGATCATTTTAACTAACTAATCAACTAGACATGTCCGCACTATATCTTCTTTAACTTTTGATTTAGAGCTCAAAATGACATGAATCCAACGTCTATGTTATGCTTGCTCAATTCTCCATATTGTGATAATGTTTGAGACTGAATGAGCTACGACAAAGCCTCCAAGTAATCCAATGTGTACCAAACTGCGTGATGCCATGCATTATGCATATTTTATTAGTCTTTACTCAAGGAGCAACAATAATCAGTTTAGAATGATCATTTTTGCTGGCCGTTCAACTTTACATGTAAGCACGTAATCATTTGTAACTTTTGATTTAGAGTTTAGAATGACACAAATCCACGTTAAGCTTCTTCAATTTTCTATATTATGACAACATTTGAGAGTGAAAGAGCTACCACAAAGCCTTCAAGTAATCCAATGTATCCAAAAATATGTGATACCATGCATAATGCTTCATTTATAAGCCTTTACTCAAGGAGAACCAATGATCAGTTAAGAATTATCATTTTAACTGGCCGAATAACTTGACATGTCCCCACCAAATCGTCCGTATCTTTTGATTTAGAGTTCAGAATGACACTAATCAAATGCCCACGTTAGGCTAGCTCCATTTTCTATATTATGAAAAAGTTTAAGATCGAAAAAGCTATGGAAAAGCTTCCAAGTAATCCAATCTATCCCAAACTGCGTGATGCCATGCATTATGCTTCATTTATATGCCTTTACCCAATGAGAACCAATGATCAGTAAAGAATGATCATTTTAACTAACTGATCAAATTGACATGTCCGCACTAAATCTTCTTCAACTTTTGATTTAGATCTCAAAATGACATGAATCCAACGCCCACGTTAAGCTAGATCAATTTTCCATATTGTGACATTTGAGACTGAAAGAGCTACGACAAAGCCTCCAAGTAATCCAACGTATACCAAAAAGCATGATGCCATGCATTATGCTTCTTATATAAATATTTACGCAAAGAGCACCAATTATCAGTTTAGCATAATCGTTTCAACTGGCTCTTAAGATTGACATGTACGCACATAATCATCCGTAACATTTAATTTAGAGTTTAGAATGAAACGAATCCTACCCCCACGTTAATATAGCTTACTTTTCTATATTGTGACAACATTTGATACTGAAAGAGTTACCACAAAGCCTTCAAGTAATCCACTGATCCTGAACTGCGTGATGCCATGCATTATGCTTCATTTATAAACCTTTACTAAAGGAGCACCAATGATCAGTTTACAATGATCATTTTAACTGGCCAATCAACTTGACTTGTCCGCATTAAGTCGTCCTTAACTTTTCATTTAGAGTTCAGAATTGCTCTAATCCAACGCCCACGTTAAACTAGTTCAATTTTCTATATTGCGACAAAAAAGTAAGATCGAAAAAGCTATGGAAAAGCATCCAAGTAATCTAATCTATCCCTACCTGCCTGATGCCATGCATTATGCTTCATTTATATGCCTTTACTCAATGAGCACCAATGATCAGTTTAGAATGATCAGTTTAACTAACTAATCAACTAGACATGTTCAATGAGCACCAATGATCAGTTTAGAATGATCATTTTAACTGGCCGATCAACTTGAAATGTCCGCACTCAATCGTCTGTAACATTTGAATTAGAGTTCAGAATGACACTAGTCAAACGCCCACATTAAGCTAGCTACATTTTCTATATTATGTCAATATTTAATATTGAAAAAGCTATGGAAAAGCTTCCAAGTAATCAAATCTATATCAAACTATGTGATGCCATGCATTATGCTTCATGTATATGCCTTTACTCATGAGCACCAATGATCAGTTTTGAATGATCATTTTAAGTAACTGACCAACTTGACATGTCCGCACTAAATCTTCTTTAGCTTTTGAGTTAGAGCTCAAAATGACATGAATCCAACGCCCACGTTAAGCCAGGTCAATTTTCCATATTGTGACATTTGAGACTGAAAGAGCTATGACAAAGCCTCCAAGTAATCCAATGTATTCCAAAATGTGTGATGCCATGTATTAAGCTTCTTATATAAGTATTTACTCAAAGAGCACCAATGATCAGTTTAGAATGGTCGTTTCAACTTGCTGTTCAGCTGGACATGTAGGCACTTAATCATCCGTAACTTTTAATTTAGTGTTTAGAGTGACACGAATCCCACCCTCACGTTAAGCTAGCTCACTTTTCTATATTGTGACAACATTTGATACTGAAAGAACTACCACAAAGCCTTCAAATAATCCACTGATCCCGAACTGCGTGATGCCATGCATTATGCTTCATTTAGAAGCCTTTACTAAAGGAGCACCAATGATCAGTTTAGAATGATCATTTTACCTGGCCAATCAACTTGACATGTCCGCATTAAGTCGTCCATAACTTTTCATTAAGAGTACAGAATGGCTCTAATCCAACGCCCACGTTAAACTAGCTCAATTTTCTATATTTGGACAAAAATGTAAGATCGAAAAAGCTATGAAAAGCTTCCAATTATCCAATCTATCCCTAGCTGCCTGATGCCATGCATTATGCTTCATTTATATGCCTTTACTCAATGAGCACCAATAATCAGTTTAAAATGATCATTTTAACTAACTAATCAACTAGACATGTCTGCACTATATCTTCTTTTACTTTTGATTGAGAGCTCAAAATGACATGAATGCTCCGCCCACATTAAGCTAGCGCAATTCTCCATATTGTCACAATGTTTGAGACTGAGTGAGCTACCACAAAGCCTCCAAGTAATACAATGTGTACCAAACTGTGTGATGCCATGCATTATGCATATTTTATAAGTCTTTACTCAAGGAGCAACAATGATCAGTTTAGAATGATCATTTTCACTGGCTGTTCAAATTTACATGCACGCACTTAATCATTTGTAACATTTGATTTAGAGTTCAGAATGACACGAATCCACGTTAAGCTTCATCATTTTTCAATTTTATGACAACATTTGAGAGTGAAAGAGCTACCACAAAGTCGTCAAGTAATGGAATGTATCCCAAACTACGTGATACCATGCATTATGCTTCATTTATAAGCCTTTACTCAAGGAGCACCTATGATAAGTTTAGAATGATCATTTTAACTGACCGATACTCTTGACATGTCCACACTAAATCGTCAGTAATATTTTATTTTGAGTTCAGAATGACACTAGTCAAACGCCCACATTAAGCTAGCTACATTTTCTATATTATGTCAAAATTTACGATCGAAAAAGCCATGGAAAAGCTTCCAAGTAATCAAATCTATATCAAACTATGTGATGCCATGCATTATGCTTCATGTATACGCCTTTACTCATGAGCACCAATGATCAGTTTAGAATGATCACTTTAAGTAACTGACAACTTGACATGTCCGCACTAAATCTTCTTTAACTTTTGATTTAAAGCTCAAAATGACATGAATCCAACTCCCACGTTAAGGTAGACCAATTTTCCATATTGTGACATTTGAGACTAAAAGAGCTACGACAAAGCCTCCAAGTAATCCAATGTATTCCAAAATGCGTGATGCCATGCATTAAGCTTCTTATATATGTATTTACTCAAAGAGCACCAATGATCAGTTTAGAATGATCGTTTCAACTAGCTGTTCAACTGGACATGTACGCACTTAATCATCCGTAACTTTTAATTTAGAGTTTTGAGTGACACGAATCCCACCCTTACGTTAAGCTAGCTCACTTTTTATATTGTGATAACATTTGATACTGAAATAGCTACCACAAAGCCTTCAAGTAATCCACTGATCACGAACTGCGTGATGGCATGCATTATGCTTCATTTACAAGCCTTTATTAAAGGAGCACCAATGATCAGTTTAGAATGATCATTTTAACTGGCCAATCAACTTGACATGTGCGCACTAAGTCGTCCTTAACTTTTCATTTACAGTTCAGAATGGCTCTAATCCAACGCCCACGTTAAGCTAGCTTAATTTTCTATAGTGTGACAAAATGTAAGATCAAAAAAGCTATGGAAAAGCTTCCTGCTAATCCAATCTTTCCCTAACTGCCTGTTGCCATGCATTATGCTTCATTTATATGCATTTACTCAATGAGCACCAATGATCAGTTTAGAATGATCATTTTAACTAACTGATCAACTAGACATGTCCGCACTATATCTTCTTTTACTTTTGAGTTTGAGGTCAAAATTACATGAATCCAATACCCACATTAAGCTAGCTCAATTCTCCATATTGTGACATTGTTTGAGACTGAATGAGATACGAAAAAGCCTCCAAGTAATCCAGTGTGTACCAAACAGCGTGATGCCACGCATTACGCATATTTAATAAGTCTTTACTCAAGGACAACAATGATCGGTTTAGAATGATCATTTTCACTGGCCATTCAACTTTACATGTACGCAATTAATCATTTGTAACTTTTGATTTAGAGTTCAGAATGAAACGAATCACGTTAAGCTTCCTCAATTTTCAATATTATGACAACATTTGAGAGTGAAAGAGCTACCACACAGCCTTCAAGTAATGCAATGTATCCCAAACTGCGTGATACCATGCATTATGCTTCATTTATAAACCTTTACTCAAGAAGCACAATTGATCAATTTAGAATGATCATTTTAACTGGCTGATCAACTTGACATGTTCCCACTAAATCTTCTGTAACTTTTGATTTAGAGTTCAGAATGACACTAGTCAAACGCCGACGTTAAAGTAGCTGCGTTTTCTATGTTATGACTAAATTTAAGATCCAAAAAGCTATGAAAAAGCTTCCAATTAATCCAGTTTATATCCCAGACAGCGTGATGCCATGCATTATGCTTCATTCATACGCTTTACTCAATGAACATCAATGATCAGTATAGAATGATCATTTTAACTAACTGATCAACTTGACATGTTCGCACTAAATCTTCTTTAACTTTTGATTTAGAGCTCAAAATGACATGAATCCAATGCCCACATTAACCTAGCTCAATTTTCCATATTGTGACATTTGAGACTGGAGGAGCTACGACAAAGCTTCCAAGTAATCCAATGTATTCCAAACTGTGTGATGCATGCATTATGCTTCTTATTTAAGTATTTACTCAAAGAGCACCAATGATCAGTTTAGAATGATCATTTAAACTGGCTGTTCAACTGGACATGTACGCACTTAATCATCCATAACTTTTAATTTAGAGTTTAAAATGGCACGAATCCCACCCCCATGTTGAGCTAGCTCACTATTGTATATTGTGACAACATTTGAGACTGAAAGAGCTACCACAAAGCCTTCAAGTAATCCAATGATCCCGAACTGGGTGATGCCATGCATTATACTTCATTTAAAAGCCTTAACTCAAGGAGCACCAATGATCAGTTTAGAATGATCATTTTACCTCGCTGATCAACTTGAAATTTCCGCACTAAATCGTCCTTAACTTTTGATTTAGAGTTCAGAATGACACTAATCCAACGCCCACGTTAAACTAGCTCAATTTTCTATACTGTTAGAAAATGTAAGATCGAAAAAGCTATGGAAAAGCTTCCAAGTAATCCAATCTACCCGTAACTCCCTGATGCCAAGCATCATGCTTCATTTATATGCCTTTACTCAATTAGCACCAACGATCGGTTTGGAATGACCATTTGAACTAACTGATCAACTAGACATATCCTCACTATATCTTCTTTAACTTTTGATTTAGTGCTTAAAATGACATGAATCCAACGCCCACATTAAGCTAGCTCAATTCTCCATATTTTGACAATGTTTGAGACTGAATAAGCTACGAGAAAGCCTCCAAGTAATCCTATGTATACCAAACTGCGTGATGCCTTGCATTATGCGTATTTTATAAGTCTTTACTCAACAAGCAACAATGATCAGTTTAGAATGATCATTTTCACTGGCTGTTCAACTTTACATGTACACACTTAATCATTTGTTACTGTTGATTTACACTTCAGAATGACACGAATCCAGGTTAATCTACATCAATTTTCTATATTATGACATCATTTGAGAGTGAAAGAGCTACCACAAAGCTTTCAAGTAATTCAATGTATCCCAAACTGTGTGATGCCATGCATTATGCTTCATTTTTAAGCCTTTACGCAAGGAGCAGCAAAGATCAGTTTAGAATAACCATATTAACTGGGCGATCGACTTGACATGTCCCCACTAAACCGTCGGTAACTTTTGATTTAGAGTTCATAATGACACAAGTCAAACGTCCACATTAAGCTAGCTCCATTTTCTATATTATGACAAAATTTAAGATCGAAAAAGCTATGGAAAAGCTTCCAAGTAATCCAATCTATCCCAAACTGCATGATGTCATGCATTATGCTTCATTGGTATGCCTTTACTTAATGAGCACCAATGATCAGTTTAGAATGATCAGTTTAACTAACTGATAAACTTGACATGTTCGCACTAAATCTTCTTTAACTTTTGATTTAGAGCTCAAAATGACATGAATCCAACACCCACTTTAAGCTAGCTCAATTTTACATATTGTGACATTTGAGACTGAAAGACCTACGACAAAGCCTCCAATTAATCCAATGTATTCCAAATTGCGTGATACCATGCATAATGCTTATTATATAAGTATTTACTCAAAGAGCACCAATGATCAGTTTACAATGATCGTTTCAACTAGCTAATCAACAGGACATGTGAGCACTTAATCATCCGGAACTTTTAATTTATAGTTTAGAATTACACGAATCCCACCCCCACGTTCAGCTAGCTCAATTTTCTATATTGTGACAACATTTGAGACTGAAAGACCTACCACAAAGCCTTCAAGTAATCCAACGATCCCGAACCGTGTGATGCCATGCATTATGCTTCATTGTAAGCTCTTACTCAAGGAGAACCAATGATCAGTTTAGAATGATAATTTTAACTGTTCGATCAACTTGACATGTCCGCACAAAATTTTCCGTAACTTTTAATTTAGAGTTCAAAATGACACGAATCCAATGCCCACGTTAAGGTAGCTCAATTTTCTATTTTGTGATAAAATTTAAGACCAAAAAAGCTATGAAAAAGATTCCAAATACCCAATGTATTCCAAACTGCGTGATGCCATGCATTATTCTTCATTTATACGCGCCTACTCAATGAGCACCAATGATCAATTTAGAATGATGGTTTTAACTAACTAACATTTTGACATGTCCGCCCTAAATCATCTTTAACTTTTGATTTAGAGCTCAAAATGACATGAATCCAGCACCCACGTTAAGCTTGCCCAATTCTCCATATTGTGACAACATTTGAGACTAATTGAGCTACGACAAAGCCTCCAAGTAATCCAATATGTACCAATCTGCCTGATGCCATGCATTATGCATATTTTATATGTGTTTACTCAATGAGCAACAACGATCAGTTTAGAATGATCATTTTCACTGGCCATTCCAGTTCACATGAACGCACTTAATCATTCATAACTTTTGATTCAGAGTTCACAATGACACGAATCCACGTTGATCTACCTTAATTTTCTATATTATGACAACATTTGAGAGTGAAAGAGCTACTCCAAAGCTTTCAAGTAATCCAATGTATCTCAAACTGTGTGATGCCATGCATTATGCTTCATTTATAAGCCTTTACTCAAGAAGCAGCAATGATCAGTTTAGAATGATCATTTTAACTCGGCGATCAACTTGACATCTCCCCACTAAATCGTTTGTAACTTTTGATGTAGAGTTTAGAATGACACTAGTCAAACGGCCACATTAAGCTAACTCCATTTTCGATATTATGACAAAATTTAAGATCAAAAAAGCTATGGAAGAGCTTCCTAGTTATCCAATATATCCCAAACTGCGTGATGCCATGCATTATACTTCATTTATACGCCATTATTCAATGAGCACCAACGTTCAGTTTAGAATAATCATTTTAACTAACAATTCAACTTGACATGTCCGCACTAAATCTTTTTTAACTTTTGATTTAGAGCTCAAAATGACATGAATCCAATGCACACGTTAAGCTAGCTCAATATTCTATATTGTGACATTTCAGACTGAAAGAGTTACGACAATGACTCCATGTAATCCAATGTATTCCAAAATGTGTGATGCCATGCATAATGCTTATTATATAAGTATTTACTCAAAGAGCACCTATGATCAGTTTAGAATGATCGTTTCAACTCACTTTTCAACTAGACATGTAAGCACTTAATCATCCGAAACTTTTAAATTACAGTGCACACGTTAATCTAGCTCAATTTTCTATATTGTGACAACATTTGATACTGACAGAGGTACCAGAAAGCCTTCAAGTAATCCAACGATCCCGAACTGCGTGATGCCATGCATTATGCTTCATTTATAAGCCTTTACTCAAGGAGCACCAATGATCAGTTTAGAATGATCATTTTAATTGTTCGATCAACTTGACATGTCCGCACAAAATCGTCCGTAACTTTTGATTTAGAATTCCGAATGACACGAATCCAACACCCACATTAAGCTAGTTATTGCTTCAATATTGTGATAAAATTTAAGATTGAAAAAGCTATGATAAAGATTCCAAGTTATCATATCTATCTCAAACTGGTGATGCCATGCATTATGCTTCATTTATACGAGTTTACTCAATAAGCACCTATGATCAGTTTAGAATGATCATTTTAACTAGCTGATCAACTTTACATGTCTGCACTAAATCATGTTTAACTTTTGATTTAGAGCTCAAAATAACATGAATCTAGCGCCCACGTTAAGCTTGCACAATTCTCCATATTGTGACAACATTTGAGACTAAATGAGCTACGACAAAGCCTCCGAATAATCCAATGTGTACCAAACTGCGTCATGCCATGCATTATGCATATTTAATATGTCTTTACTCAATGAGCAACAATGATCAGTTTAGATGATCATTTTCACTGGCCGTTCAACTTCACTTCTACGCACTTAATCATTCGTAACTTTTTATTTAAAGTTCACAATGACACGAATCCACGTTAAGCTACCTAATTTTTCTATATTATGAAAATATTTGAGAGTGAAAGAGAAACCCCAAAGCTTTCATGTAATCCAATGTATCCTTGCATTATGCTTCATTCATAAGCCTAAACTTAAGGAGCACCAATGAACAGTTTAGAATGATCATTTTAACGGGCCGATCAACTTGACATGGTTCCACTAAATCGTCTGTAACTTTTGATTTAGAGTTCAGAATGACACTAGCCAAACACCCACGTTAAGCTAACTCCATTTTCAATATTGTGACAAAATTTAAGATCGAAAAAAGCTATGGAAAAGTTTCCAAGTAATCCAATCTATCCCAAACTGTGTGATGTCATGCATTATGATTCGTTTATACGCCTTTACTCAATGAGCACCAATGATCAGTTTAAAATGATCAGTTTAAAATGATCATTTTAACTGACTGATCAACTTGACATGTCCGCACAAAATCTTCTTTAACTTTTGATTTAGAGCACAAAATGACATGAATCCAACACCCACGTTAAGCTAGCTCAATTTTCCATATTGTAACATTTGAGACTAAAAGAGCTACGACAAAGCCTCCAAGTAATCCAATGTATTCCAAACCACGTGATGCCATGCATTATGCTTATTATATAAGTATTTACTCAAAGAGCACCAATGATCATTTTAGAATGATCGTTTTAACTGGCTGTTCAACTAGACATGTATGCACTTAATCATCCGAAACTTTTAATTTAGAGTTTAGAATGACACGAATCCACCCGCACGTTAAGCTAGATCAATTTTCTATATAGTTACAATATTAGAGACTGAATGAGCTACCACAAAGGCTTCAAGCAATCTAATGTATCCCGAACTGCATGATGCCATGCATTATGCTTCATTAATAAGCATTTAATCAATGACCATCAATGATAAGTTTAGAATGATCATTTTAACTGGTCCATTAACTTGACATGTCGTCATTAAATCATACGTAACTTTGATTGATAGTGGCATAAGGGGAATGATGACTTGACGTCATCCTCACCTTCCTCCCGCTTATCACAGGCAGTCTGTCAAAATGACATGGAGACAACGCCACGTTAAGCTATTATTTTTATATTGTGACATAATTTATGATTGAAATAGGTATGAAAAAGCTTCCAAGTGCCAATCTATCCCAAACTGCGTGATGCCATGCATTATACTTCATTTATAAGCCTTTACTCAAGGAGCATCAATGATCAGTTTAGAATGCTCAGTTTAACTGGCCGATCAACTTGACATGTCCGCATTAAATTTTCTGTAAATTTTGTTTTAGAGTTCAGAACGACACTAATCCAACGCCCACGTTAAGCTAGCTCAATTTTTTATATTGTGACCAAATTTAAGATCAAAAAAGCTTTGAAAAAGCTTCCAAGTAATCCAATCTATTCTAAACTGCATGATGCCATGCATTAAGCTTCATTTATACGCCTTTACTCAATGAGCACCAATGATCATTTTAGAATGATCATTTTAACTAACTGATCAATTTAACATATCCGCACTAAATTTTCTTTAACGTTTGATTTAGAGCTCAAAATGACATGAATCCAACATCCACTTTAAGCTAGGTCAATATTCCATATTCTGGCAACAATTCAGACTGAAAGAGTTACGAGAAAGCATCCAAGTAATCCAATATATCCCAAACTGCGTGATACAATGCAATATGCTTCTTTGATAAGTATTTACTAAAGGAGCACCAATGATCAGTTTATTATGATCCTTTCAACTGACTGTTCAGCTTGAAATGTACGCACTTAATCATCCGTAACTTTTGGTTTATGGTTCAGAACGACACAAATCAAACCCCCACATTAAACTAGCTCAATTTCCGATATTGTGAAAACCTTTGAGACTCAAAAAGCTAGCACAAAGCATTTAAGTAATCCAATGTATACTAAAGTGTGTGATGCCATGATTATGCTTCATTTATAAGCCTTTTATCAAGAATGATCATTTTAACTGTTCCATCAACTTGACATGCATGTCCGCACTAAATCGTCCTTAACTTTTGATTTATACTTCAAAATGACATGAATCCAAAGCGAACATTAAGCTATCTCAATTTTCTATATTGTGACAAAATTTAAGATGAAATACCTATGAAAAAGCTTCCAAGTAATCCAATCTATCCCAAACTGCGTGATGCCATGCATTATGCTTCATTTATACTCATTTACTCAATGAGCACCAATGATCAGTTTAAAATGATCATTTTAACCAGCTGATCAACTTGACATTTCCTCACTAAATAGTCTTTAACTTTTGATTTGGAGCTCAAAACGACATGAATCGATCGCCCACGTTAAGTTAGCTGAATATTCCATATTCTGGCAACATTATGCAACAAAGCTTCCAAGTAATCCAATGTATCCCAAACTGTGTGATCGCATGCATTATGCTTCTTTGATAAGTCTTTACTAAAGGAGCACCAATGATCAGTTTAGAATGATCAATTCAACTGGTCGTTCAAGTTGACATGTACGCACTTAATCATCCATGACCTTTTATTTAGAGTTAAGAATGACAGGAATCCAATGCCCATGTTAAGCGAGCTCAATTTTCTATATTGTGACAACATTTGAGACTGAAAGAGCTACGACAAAGCCTCCAAGTAATCCAATGTACACTAAACCATGTGATGGCATGCATTATACTTCTTTTATAAGTCTTTACTGAAGGAGCACCAATTATCAGTTTATAATGATCAATTTAACAAGCCGATAAAATTGACATGTCCGCATCCAATCGTCCATAACTTTTGATTTAGAGTTCAGAATGACACTAATCCAACGCCCACGTTAAGCTAGCTCAATTTTCTATATTGTGACAAAATTTAAGATCGAAATATAGCTATGACAAAATTTAAGACCGAAATGGGACAAAACTTAAGATCAAAATGTGACAAAATTTCTATCATGTGAGAACATTTGAGACAGAAACGGCTACCACAAAGCCTTCAACTAACCAAATCTATTCTAAACAGCATGACGCCATGTATTATGCTTCATTTATAAGCCTTTACTCAAGGAGCACCAGTGATCAGTTTAGAATGATCAATTTAACTGGCCGATCAACTTGACATGTACATACTAAATCTTCCATAACTTTTTATTTAGAGTTCATAATAACATGAATCCAACGCCCACATTAAGCTAGCTCAATTTTCTATATTGTGACAACATTTGATAGTGAAACAGCTACCAGAAAGCCATCAAGTAATTAAATCTATCCCAAACTGCATGATCCTATGCATTATACTTCATTTGTAAACCTTTGCTCAATGTGCATCAATGATCAGTTTAGAATTATCAATTTAACTGGCAAATCAACTGGACATGTACGCACTAAATCGTGCGTAACTTTTTATTTTAAGTTCAGAATGACACGAATCCAATGCCCATGTTAAGCTAGCTTAATTTTCTACATTGTGACAATATTTGAGACTCAAACAGTTACCACAAAGCCATCAAGTAACTAAATATATTCCAACTGCATGATGCCATGCATTACGCTTCATTTGTAAACCTTTGCTCAATTAGGACCAATGATCAATTTAGAATGATCAATTTAACTATCCCATAAACTTGACATGTCCACACTAAATAATTCGTAACTTTTGAATCTAGTGTTCATAATGACATGAATCCAACGCCCACGTTAAGGTAGCTCAATATTCTATATTGTGATAAAATTTAATATTGAAATAGCTATGACAAATCCCCCGAGTAATCAAATCTATCAAAAACTGTGTGATGTTATGCATTACGCTTCATTTGTAAACCATTGCTTAATGAACTCCAATGATCAGTTTAGAATGATCAATTTAACTGGCCAATCAACTTGAAATGTACGCACTAAAATCGTCTGTAACTTTTGATTAAGAGTTCAGAATGACACAAATCCAACGCCCACGGTAAGCTAGCTCAATTTTCTATATTGTGACAATATTTGAGATTGAAAGAGCTACCACAAAGCCTTCAAGGAATCCAATCTATCCTAAAGTGCTTGATGCCATGCATTATGCTTCATTTATAACGCTTTACTCAAGGAGCAACAATGATCAGTTTAGAATGATCAATTTAACTCGCCGATAAACTTGACATGTACGCACTAAATCATCCGTAACTTTTGATTTAGAGTTCGGAATGACATGAATCCAACGCGCACCTTAAGCTAGCTGAATTTTCTATATTGTGACAATATTTGAGACTAAATGAGCTACCACAAAGCCTTCAAGTAATCCAATCTATCCGAAATTGCGTGATGCCAAGCATTATTCTTCATTTATAAGCCTTTACTCAGGAGCACAATTGATAAGTTTAGAATGGTCAATTTAAGTGGCCAAAACCCTTGTCATGTATGCAATAAATCGTCCATAACTTTTGATTTAGAGTTCGGAATGACAGGAATCCAAGGCCCAAGTTAAGCTACCTCATTTTTCTATGTTGTGACAACATTTGAGACTGGAAAAACTACCATGAAGTCTCCAAGTAATCCAATCTATCCTAAAGTGAGTGATGTCATGCAATATGCTTCATTTATAAGCCTTTACTCAAGGAGCACCAATGATAAGTTTAGAATGATTATTTTAAATGCCCGATCAACATGACATGTCCGCACAAAATCGTCTATAACTTTTGATATAGAGTTCAGAATTACACGAATCCAACGGAAACATTAAGCTATCTCAATTTTCAATATTGTGATAAAATTTAAGACCGAAGTAGCTTTTACTCAGAGCCGCCAAGTAATCCAATCAATTGCAAAATGCTTGATGCCATGAATAATTCTTCATTTATAAGTGTTTACTCAATGAGTACCAATGATCAATTTAGAATGATAATTTTAACTCACCGATCAACTTGACATGTCCGCACTAAATTGTCCGTAACTTTTGATTCGGAGCTTAGTATGACATGAATCCAATGCCCCCGTTAAGGTGGCTCAATTTTCTATATTTTGACAAAATTTAAGAGTGATATAGCTACAAAAAAACCACCAAGTAATTCAATCTATCGCAAACTGAATGATGTCATGAGTTATGCTTCATTTATAAGCCTTTACTCAATGAGCACCAATGATCAATTTAGAATGATCATTTTAACTAATCGATCAACTTGGTATGTCCGCACTAAATGGTCTATAGCATTTCATTCAGAGCTCAAAATGACACAAATCCAATGCCCACGTTATACTAACTAAATTTTCTATATTGCGACAAAATTGGAGACGGAAATAGCTACGACAAAGCTTCAAAGTAAAGAAATCTATCGCAAAGTGCATGATGCCATGCATTATGCTTCATTAATAAGCGTTTACTCAATGAGAACCAATAATCAGTTTAGAATTATCATTTTAGCTGACCGATCAACTTGGCATATCTGCACTAAATCGTCTTATTCCGAGCTCAGAGTGACATGAATTCAACGCTCATGTTAAGCTAGCTCAATTTTAAGACTGAAATAGCTACGACAATGCTTCTGAGTAATCCAATCTATCGAAAACTATTTGATTCCATGCATTATGCTTCATTAATAAGCTTTTATTCAATGAGCATAAATTATCTGTTTAGAATGATCATTTTAACTCGCTGGTCAACTTGGCATGTCCACACTAAACCGTTTATAACTTTTGATTCAAAGCTCAGAATGTCACGAATCTAACACCCACGTTAAGCTAGCTAAATTTTAATATTGTGACAAAATTTAAGACTTAAATAGCTACGAAAAAGCATCCTAGTAATCGAATCTATCGCAAACACTGTGATACCATGCATTATTGTTCATTAATAAGCCTTTACTCAATGTGCACCAATGATCAGTTTATAATGATTATTTTAACTGGCCGATCAGCTTAACATGTCCGCACAAAATCGTTTGTCAGTTTTGATTCAGAGCTCTGAATAACACGAATCCAACGCATACGTTAAGCTAGCTCAATTCTCTATATTGTGAAAAAAATTTGAGATTGAAATAGCTACAAGAAAGGCTCCGAATAATTCAATCTATTGCGAACTGCTTGATGCCACGAATTATGCTTCATTAATAAGCCTTTACTCAATGAGCAGCAATGATAAGTTTAGAATGCTCATTTTAAATAGCTAGTCAACTTGACATGTCGGCACGAAATCGTCCGTAACTTTTGATTCAGAGCTCAGAAAGACACAAATTCAACACCCACATTAAACTAGTTAAATTTTCTATATTTTGGCAAAATTTAAAATTGAAATAGCTACGACAAAGCCTCCAAATAATCGAATCTATTGAAACTGCGTGATGCCACACATTATGCTTCATTAATAAGCCTTTACTCAATGAGCATTAAGGATCAGTTTAGAATGATCATTTTAACTGACTGATCGACCTGACATGTCTGCACTAAATCTTTTGTAATTTTTGATTCAGAGCTCATAATGACACGAATCCAATGTTCACGTTAACCTAGCTCAATTTTCTATATTGTGAAAAAATGTAAGACTGAAATAGCTTCGATAAAGCCTCCAAGTAATTCAATCTATCGCAAACAGCTTGATGCCATGAATTATGCTTCATTTATTAGCCTTTACTCAATAATCAATTTAGAATAATCATTTTAACTGACCGATCAACTTGGCGTGTCTGCACTAAATCGTCCGTAATTTTGATTCACAGCTCAGAATTACACGAATCCAAGGCCCATGTTAAACTAGCTCAATTTTCTATATTTTGACAAAATTGAAGATAGAAATAGCTACGACAAAGCCTAAGAGTAATCGAATCTTTCGCAAACTGCTTGATGCCATGCATTATGCTTCATTTATAAGCGTTTACTCAATGAGCACCAATAATTAGTTAAGAATTATCATTTTAACTGTCCGATCAAATTGGCATGTTAGCACTAAATCGTCTTATTTCGAGCGCCGCAATACATGAATTCAACGCTCATGTTAAGCTTGCTCAATTTTCTATATTGTCAAAAAATTTAAGATTGAAATAGCTACGACAAAGCCTCCGAGTAATCCAAACTATCGCAAACTGCTTGATGCCATGCAATATGCTTCATTAATAAGCTTTTATTTTATGAGCACCAATGATCAGTTTATAATCATCATTTTAACTCACCGGTCAACTTGACATGTCCACACTAAATCCTCAATAATTTTTGATTCAAAGCTCAGAATGCCACGAATCTAACGCCCACGTTAAGCTAGCTAAATTTTCTATATTGTGACAAAGTTTAAGACTGAAATTGCTATGAAGCCTTCAAGTAATCAAATCTATTGCAAACTGCTTGATGTCATGGATTATGCATCATTAATAAGCCTTACTCAATGAGCACCGATTATCAGTTTAGAATGATCATTTGAACTCGCCGATCAACTTGATCATTTTGACTCAGGGCTCCGAATAACACGAATCCAATGCCCAAGTTAAGCTAGCTCAATTTTCTATTTTGTGCAAAAATATAAGACTGCAATAGCTACGAGAATGCCTCCAAATAATTCAATCGATCGCAAACTAGTTGATGCCATGAATTATGCTTCAATAATAAGCCTTTACTCAATGAGTATTAACGATCAGTTTAGAATGATCATTTTAAGTGACTGATCAACTTGACATGTCCACACTAAATCTTCTGTGACTTTTGATTCAGAGCTAAGAATGACATGAATCCAATGCTCACGTTAAGCTAGATCAATTTTCAATATTGTGAAAACATTTAAGACTGAAATAGCTATGAGAAAGCCTCCACGTAATTCAATCTATCGCAAATGGCTTGATGCCATGAACTATGCTTCATTTATAAGCATTTACTCAAAGAGCACCAATGATCAATTTAGAATGATCATTTTAACACCCCAATCACCTTGGCATTTCCGCACTAAATCATCCATAACTTTTGATTCAGAGCTCAGAATAACACAAATCCAATTCCCACGTTAAGCATGCTCAATTTTCTATATTGTGACGAAATTGAAGACGGAAATAGCTACGACAAAGCCTCAAAGAAATTGAATCTATCGCAAAATACATGCTGCCACGCATTATGCTTCATTAATAAGCATTTACTCAATGAGCATCAATAATCAGTTTAGAAGTATCATTTTAACTGACTGACCAACATGCCATGTCCGCACTTAATCATGTTCTTCCGAGCTCAGAATGACATGAATTCAACACTCACATTTAGCTAGCTCAATGTTTTATATTGTGAAAAACTTTAAGACTGAAATAGCTACGACAAAGTCTCCGAGTAATCCAATATGTCGCAAACTGCTTGATACCATGCATTATGCTTCATTAATAAGCATTTACTCAATGAGCAGCAATGATCAATTTAGAATGATCGTTTTAACTCACCGGTCAACGTGACAAACCCACACTAAATAGTCTATAACTTTTGATTCAAAGCTCAGAATGCCACGAATCTAACACGCACATTAAGCTAACAAAATTTTCTATATTGTGACAAAACTTAACACTGAAAATTCTAAGTCTCCAAGTAATATAATCTATCACAAACTGCTTGATGTCATGCACTATGCTTCATTAATAAACTTTACTCAAATAGCACCAATGATCAGTTTAGAATGATCATTTTAACTTGCCGATCAACTTGACATATCCATCGAAAATCGTCCGTAACTTTTGATTCAAAGTTCATAATGACAAGAATACAACGCCCACATTAAGCAAGCTAAATTTTCTATATTGTGACAACATTTAAGACTTAAATAGCTACGACAAAGCCTCCAAGTAATCGAATCTATCGCAAAGAGCGTGATGCCATGCATTATGCTTCACTGAGAAGCCTTTACTCAATGAGCACCAATGATCAGTTTAGAATGATCATTTTAACTGGCTGATTAGATTAACATGTCTGCACTAATTCGTCTGTAACATTTGATTCAGAGCTCAGAATAACACGAATCCAATGCCCACGTTAATCTAGCTCAATTTTTCTATATTGTGAAAAAGTTTAAGACTGAAATATGCACGAGAAAACCATCAAGTAATTCAATCTACCACAAACTGCTTGATGCCATGAATTACGCTTCATTAATAAGCCTTTAGTCAATGAGCAGCCATGAATTATGCTTCATTAATAAGCCTTTACTCAATAAGCATTAAATCGTCCTAAAATTTTTATTTATTGTTCAGAATGACACGAATCCAACACCCACATTAAGATAGCTCAATATTCTATATTATGGAAAAATTTATGGCCGGAATAGCAATGACAAAGCCTCAAAATAATCCAATCTATCCCAAACTGCGTGATGCCATGCATTATGCTTCATTTGTAAACATAATGACAAGAATCCAACGCACACGTTAATCTAGCTCAATTTTCAATATTCTCACAACATTTGAGTTTGAAAGAGCTACGACAAAGCCTCCAAGTAATCCAATGTATCCCATACTGCGTGATGCAATGTATTATGCTTCATTTATAAGCCGTTACTCAAGGATAACCAATTATCACTGTAGATATCTCTTTTAACTGGCCCATAACCTTGACATGTCCGCATTAAATCGTCTGGAACTTTTGATTTAAAGTTCAGAATAACACGAATCCAATGCCCTTGTTAAACTAGCTAAATTTTCTATACTGTAATTAAATTTATGACCCAAATATCTACAGCAAAGCCTCCAAGTAATCCAATATATCCCAAACTATGGGATGCCCTGCATTATGCTTCATTTATATGCCTTTACTCAATGAGCACCAATGATCAGTTTAGAATGATCATTTTAACTACCTGATCAACTAGACATATCCGGACCAAATAAACTTTAACATTTGATTTAGAGTTGCAAATGAAATGAATCCACTGCCCAAGATAATCTAGCTTAATTTACAATTTTGTTACAACATTTGAGACTGAAAGAGATACAACAAAGCCTCCAAATAATCCAATGTATCCCAAACTGCGTGATGCCATGTATTATGCTTCATTTGTAAACCTTTTCTCACTGAGCGCCAATGATACGTTTACAATGATCATTTTAACTAGCTGATCACCTTGACACGTCCGGACTAAATCATCTTCAATATTTGATTTAGAGCTCAAATGTCATGAGTCCAACACTCAGGTTAATCTAGCTCAGTTTTTAGTATTGTGACATCATTTGAAACTGAAAGAGCAATGACAAAGCCTCCAAGTAATCCAATGTATCCCCAACTGTGTGATGCCATGCATTAGCCTTACTCAAGGAGCACCAAGTATTAGTTCAGAATGATCATTTTAGCTGGCCGATCAACCTAAAATGTCCGCATTAAATCGTCCAAAACTTTTGATTTAGAGTTCATAATGACACGAATCCAATGTCCACGTTAAGCTACTTCAATATTCTATATTTTGACAAAATTTATGGCCAAAAATGCTACGACAAAGCCTCCATCTAATCCAATCTATCCCAAATTGAATGATGCCATGAATTATGCTTCATTTGTAATCCTTTGCTGCATGAGTACCAATGATCAGTTTAGAAGGAAAATTTTAACTAGATGATCAAGTTGACATGTCCGCACTAAATTGTCTTTAACATTTGATTTAGAGCTCAAAATGACACTATTCCAACGCCCACGTTAATCTAGCTCAATTTTCAATTTTGTGATAATATTTGAGAGTGAAAGAGCTAAGACAAAGCCTCCAAGTAATCCAATATATCCCAAACTATGTGATGTCGTGCGTTATGCTTCATTTGTAAACCTTTTATCAGTGAGCAACAATGATCAGTTTGGAAAGATCATTTTAACTAGCAGATCAACTTGACATGTCCGGACTAAATCGTATTTAAATTTTTATTTAGAGCTCGAAGTTACATGAATCCAATGGCCACATTAATCTATTTCAATTTTCAATACTTATAAAACGTTTGAGACTGAAAGAGCTAAGAAAAAGCCTTCAAATAATCCAAAGTACCCCAAACTGCGTGATGCCATGCAATATGCATCATTTATAAGCCTTTACTCAATGAGAACCAATTATCAGTTTAGAATAATCATTTAACAGGCCGATAACCTTGACATGTCCGCACGAAATTGTACAAAATATTTTAGTTAGAGTTTAGAATGACACGAATCCAACGCCCACGTTAAGCTAGCTCAATTTTCTATATTATGATTAAATTTAAGACAAAGCCTCCAAGTAATCCAATCTATCCCAAACTACAGGATGCCATATATTATGCTTCATTTGTAAACCTTTCCTCAATGAGCACCAATCATCAGTTTAGAATGATAATTTTAATTAGCTGATAAACTTGACATGTTTGGACTAAATCGTTTTTAACATTCGAGTTGGAGCTCAAAATGATATTAATCCAACACCCACATTAATCCAATGTATCCCAAACTGCAGAATTCTATGCATTATTATTCATTTATACGCCTTTACTCAAGTAGTTTACAATTATCATTTAACTGGCCGATAACCTTGAAGAGCTCGCATTAAATCATCTTAAGCTTTTGATATAAAGTTTAGAATGACACGAATCCAATGCCCACGTTAAGCTTGCTGAATATTCTATACTCTGACAAAATTTATGTCCGAAATAGCTAGGAAAAAGCCTCCAAGTAATCCAATCTATCCGAAACTGCGTGATGCCATGCATTATACTTCATTTGAAAATTTTTGCTCAATGATCACCAATGATCAGTTAAGAATGATCATTTTAAGTAGCTGATCAACTTGACATGTCCGGACTAAATCATCTTTAATATTTGATTAATAGCTCAAAATGACATGAATCCAACACCCACATGAATCTAACTCAATTTTCAATGTTGTGACAACATTTGAGGCTTAAAGAGCTACAACAAACCCTCTAAGTAATCCAATGTATCCCAACTGCGTGATGCCATGCATTATGCTTCATTTATAAGCCATTACACAAGGAGCACCAATGATCAGTTTAGAATTATTATTTAACAGGCCGATCAACTTAACATGTCCTTACTAACGTCCAAAAATTTTGATTTAGAGTTCAAAATGACACGAATTCAACGACCACGTTCAACTGGCTTAATTTGCAATATTGTGATTAAATTTATGACCCCAATAGCTACGAAAAAGCCTCCAAGTAATCCAAACTATCCCAAACTGCTGGATGCCATGCATTGTGGTTCATTTGTAACCCTTTGCTCAATGAGCACCAATGATCAGTTTAAAATTATCATTTTAACTAGCTGATCAACTTGATATGTCCAGACTAAATCGTCTATAACATTTTTAGTTAGAGCTCAAAATGACATGAATCTAACGCCCACGTTAATCTAGCACAATTTTCTATATTGTCACACCATTCGAGACTAAAAGAGCTACGACAATGCATCAAAGTAATCCAATGTATCCCATATTGCGTGATGCAATGCATTATGCTTCATTTATAAGCCTTTACTCAAGGAGAACCAATTATCACTTTAGAATTCTCATTTAATTGGCCGATAATGTTGACATGTCCGCATTAAATCGTCCAAAACTTTTGATTTAAAGTTCAGAATAACATGAATCTAACACCCTTGTTAAGCTAGCTCAATTTTCTATACTGTAATTAAATTTACAATACAAATAGCTACGGCAATGCCTCCAAGTAATCCAATCTATCCCAAACTGCCTGATGCCCTGCATTATGCTTCATTTATATAACTTTGCTCAATTAGCACCAATGATCGGTTTAGAATGATCATTTCAACTAACAGATCAACTAGACATGCCCGCACCAAATCAACTTTAACATTTGATTTAGAGTTGCAAATGACATGAATCCAATTCCCAGGTTAATCTAGCTCAATTTACAATATTGTGACAATATTTGAGACTGAAAGAGCTACGACAAAGCCTCCAAGTAATCCAATCTATCCCAAACTGCGTGATGCCATGCCTTATGCTTCATTTCTAAACCTTTTATCACTGAGTAGCAATGATCGGTTTGGAATGATCATTTTAACTAGCTGATCAACTTGACATGTATAGACTAAATCGTCTTTAAATTTTGATTTAGAGCTCGAAATTACATGAATCCAACGCCCACGTTAAGCTATCTCAATTTTCAATACTTATACAACGTTTGAGATTGAAAGAGCTAAGAAAAGGCCTTCAAGTAATCCAAACTACCCCAAACTGCGTGATGCCATGCCATATGCTTCATTTATAAGCCTTTACTCAAGGAGCACCAATGATCAGTTTAGAATAATCATTTAACAGGCTGATAACCTTGACATATCTGCACGAAATTGTACAAAACGTTTTATTTAGAGTTTAGAATGACACGAATCCAACGCCCACGTTAAGCTACCTCAATTTCCTATAGTGTGGTTAAATTTGAGGCAAAGACTCCACGTAATCAAATCTATCCCAAACTACTTGATGCCATGTATTATGCTTCATTTGTAAACCTTTGCTTAATGAGCACCAATGATCAATTTAGAATAATAATTTTAATTAGCTGATCAACTTGACATGTTTGGACTAAATTGTTTTAAATATTTGAGTTGCGGCTCAAAATGATATTAATCCAACACCCACATTAATCCAATCTATCCCAAACCGCAGGATTCCATGCATTATTATTTTTTCATAAGCCTTTACTTAAGTAGCACCAATGATTAGTTTACAAATATCATTTAACTGGCTGATAACCTTGACAAGCCCGCATTAAATCATCTTAAACTTTTGGTATAAAGTTTAGAATGACACGAATCCAACGCCCATGTTAAGCTTGCTGAATATTCTATACTATGTCAAAATTTATGACTGAAATAGCTATGAAAAAGCCAATGAGTAATCCAATCTATCCAAAACTGCGTAATGCCATGCATTATACTTCATTTGAAAATTTTTGCTCAATGAGCACCAATGATCAGTTAAGAATGAGCATTTTAACTAGCTGGTCAACTTGACATTTCCGCACTAAATTGTCTTTAACATTTGATTTAGAGCTCGAAATGACATGAATCCAACACCCACGTTAATCTAGCTAAAATTTTAATATTATGACAACATTTGACACTGAAAGAGCTACAACAAAACCTCCAAGTACTGTAATATATCCCAAACTGCAGGATGCCATGCATTATGCTTCATTTTAAAACATTTTCTCTTTGAGCACCAATCATCAATTTAGGATAATCATTTTAACTAGCTTATCAGCTTCACACGTACAGACTAAATTGTCTATAATATTTGATTTGCCGCTCAAAATGACATGAATCCAACACCAACGTTGATCTAGCTCAATTCTAATTATTGTGACAACATATGAGACTGAAAGATCTCTAACAAAGCCTCAAAGTAATCCAATGTATCCCAAACTGCGTGATGACATGCATTATGCTTCATTTATAAGGCTTTACTCATGGAGAACCAATTATCGCTTTAGAGTTCTCATTTAACTGGTGGATAACCTTGACATGTCCGTATTAAATCGTTAGAAACTTTTGATTTAAAGTTCAGAATAACACAAATCCAACGCCCTTGTTAAGCTAGCTCAAATTTCTAACTGTCATTAAATTTAAGACCCAAATAGCTACGACAAAGCCTCCAAGTAACCCAATCTATCCCAAACTGCTCGATGCCATGCATTATACTTAATTTGTAAACCTTTGCTCAATGAGCAGCAATGATCAGTTTGGAATTATCATTTTAACTAGCTGCTCAACTTGACATGTCCGCCTTAAATCCTTTGTAACATTTGATCTAGAGCTCAAAAAGACTTGAATCCAACGACCACGTCAATCTTCTTTAACTTTTAATTTAGAGTTCAAAATGACATGAATCCAACACCCACATTAAGCTAGGTCAATTTTTCATATTCTGACAACATTTGAGATTGAAAGAGCTACGAGAAAGTATCCAACTAATCCAATGTATCCCAAACTGCGTGATGCCATGCAATATGCTCTTTTGATAAGTCTTTACTCAATGAGTAACAATGATTAGTTTAGAATGATCATTTTAACTAGATGATCAACTTGACATGTATTCACTAAATCATCCAAAACTTTTGACTTAGAGTTCAGAATGAAACGAATCCAACGCCAAGGTTAAGCAAGCTCAATTTTCTGTATTGTGATAAAATTTAAGAACGGAAATAGCTACGACAAAGCCTCCAAGTAATCCAATGTATCCCAAACTGCGCCATGCCATGCATTATGCTTCATTTATAAGCCTTTACTCAAGGAGCACCAATGATCAGTTTTGAATGATCATTTTAAGTGGCTGATAACCTTGACATGTCCGCACTAAATCATCCATAATTTTTTTATTTATAGTTCAGAATGACACGAATCCAACATCCACGTTAAGCTAGCTCAATTTTCTACATTCTGACGAACAAGATTGAAATAGCTATGAAAAAGCTTCCAAGTAATCCAATGTATCCCAAACCGCGTTATGCCACACATTATGCTTCATTTAGAAGCCTTTACTCAAAGACCACCACTGATCAGTTTAGAATGATCATTTTAACTGGTCGATCAACTTGATATGTCCGCACTAAATTGTCTGTAACTTTTGATTTAGAGTTCAAAATGACACGAATCCAACGCCCACTTAAGCTAGCTCAATTTTCTATGTTGTGATAAAATTTAAAATCAAAAAAGCTATGACAAAACTTCCAAGTTATCCAATCTATTCCAAACTGCGTGATGCCATGCATTATGCTTAATTTATACGCCTTTACTCAATGAGCACCAATTATCAGTTTAGAATGATCATTTTAACTAGCTGATAACCTTGACATATCCGCACTAAATCGTCTTTAACTTTTGATTTCAAGCTCAAAATTACATGAATCCAACGCCACGTTAAGCTAGCACTATTCTCCATATTGTGACAACATTTGAGACTGAATGAGCTACAACAAAGCCTCCAAGTAACCCATTGTATACCAAACAACGTGATGCCATGCATTATGCTTCTTTTATAAGTCTTTACTCAAGGAGCACCAATGATCAGTTTATATTGATCATTTCAACTGGCCGTTCAACTTGACATGTATGCACGTAATAATCCTTAACTTTTGATTTAGAGTTCAGAATGACACGAATCCAACGCCCACGTTAAGCAAGCTCAATTTTCTATATTGTGACAACATTTAAGATCAAAATAGAAATGACAAAGCTTCCAAGTAATCCAATCTATCCCATATTGCGTGATGGCATGCATTATGCTTCATTTATAATCCTTTACTCAAGGAGCACCAACGATCAGTTTAGAATGATCATTTTAGCTAGCCAATCAACTTGACATGTCCGCACTAAATTGTCTGTATCTTTTGATTCAGAGTTCAGAATGACACAATTCCAACGCCCACATTAAGCTACCTCAATTTCCTATATTATGACAAATAGGTACAACAAAGCCTTCAAGTAATTAAATCTATCCCTAACTGTGTGATCATATTCATTATGCTTCATTTGTAAATATTTGCTCACTCAGCACCAATGATCAGTTTAGAATGATCAATTTAACTGGCCGATAAACTGGAAATCGTACATAACTTTTGATTTAGAGTTAAGAATGACATGAATCCAACGCCTATGTTAAGCTAGCTTAATTTTCTATATTATGACAACATTTGAGACTGAAACAGCTACCCCAAAACCATCAAGTAATTAAATGTATTCCAAACAGCGTGATGTCATACATTATGCTTCATTTGTAAACCTTTGCTCAATAAGCACCAATGATCAGTTTAGAATGATCAATTTAACTAGCCGATAAACTTGACATGTCCGCACTAAATCGTTCGTAACTTTTGATTTAGTGTTCATAATGACATGAATCCAACGCCCATGTTAGGCTAACTTAATTTTCTATGTTGTGATAAAATTTAATATTGAAATAGCTATGAAAAATCCTCAGAGAAATAAAATCTATCCAAAACTGTGTGACGTCATGCATTATGCTTCATTTGTAAACCTTTTCTCAATGAATTACATGATTAGTTTAGAATGATCAATTTCATTGGCCGATCAACTTGACATGTATGGACTAAATCATCCGTAACATTTGATTTAGAGTTCAGAATGACACAAATTCAACGCCTATGTTAAGCTCAATTTTCTATATATTGTTATAACATTTGAGATTGAAACAGCTACCTTAAAGCCTTCAATTAATCTAATCTATCCTTATCTGCGTGATGCCATGTATTATACTTCATTTATAAGCCTTTACTCAAGGAGCACCAATGATCAGTTTAGAATGATCAATTTAATTGGCCGATAAACTTGACATGTCCGCTCTAATTTGTCCATAACTTTTGATTTAGAATTTAAAATGACACGAATCCAACGACCACGTTAAGCTATCTCAATTTTCAATATTGTGATAAACTTTAAGACCGGAATAGCTACAACAAAGCCTCAATGTAATACATTCTATCCCAAACTGTCTGATGCCATGTATTATGCTTCATTTGTAAACCTTTGCTCAATCAGCACCAATGATCAGTTTAGAATGATCATTTTAACTAGCCGATAAAATTGACATGTCCGCACAAAATCGTTCATAACTTTTGATTAGTGTTCATAATGACATGAATCCAACACCTGCGTTAAACTAGCTCAATTTTATATATTGTGATAAAATTTAATATTGAAATAGCTATGAAAAATCCTCCGAGAAATCGAATCTATCCAAAACAGCGTGATGTCATACATTATGCTTCATTTGTAAACATTTGCTCAATGAACTCCAATGAACAGTTTAGAATGATCAATTTCACTGGCCAATCAACTTGACATGTACGCACTAAATCTTCTGTAACTTTTGATTTAGATTTCAGAATGACACAAATTCAATGCCTACGTTAAGCTAGCTCAATGTTGTATATTGTTACAACATTTGAGACTGAAACAGCTATTTTAAAGATTTCAAGTAATCCAATCTATACTAAACTGCGTGATGCCATGCATTATACTTCATTTATAAGCCTTTGCTCATGGAGCACCAATGATCAATTTAATTGGAAGATCAATTTGACATGTACGCACTAAATCTTCTTTACCTTTTGATGTAGATTTCAGAATGACACGAATCCATTACCCATGTTATGCTAGATCAATTTTCTATAATGTGACACCATTTGAGACTGGGAGAGCTACAACAAAGCCTCCAACTAATCAAATGTATCCCAAAATGCTTGATGCCATGTGATATGCTTCATTTATAAGCATTTACTCAAGGAGCACGAACGATAAGCATAAAATGATCATTTTAAATGGTCGATCAACTTGACATGTGCGCACTAATTTGTCCATAACTTTTGATTTAGAGCTCATAATGACACGAACCCAACGCTCACGTTAAGCTAGCTCAATTTCCAATATGATGATAACTTTAAGAGCAAAATAGCTATGACAAAGCCTCACCATAATCCGTTCAATCCCAAACTGCGTGATGCCATGCATTACGCTATATTTGTAAACCTTTGCTCAATGAGCACCAATGATCAGTCTAGAATGATCAATTTAACTAGCTGATAAACTTGACAAGTCCGCACTAAATCATCGGTAACTTGTGACTTAGAGTTCAGAGTGACATGAATCCAATGCCCACGTTAAGCTAGCTCAATTTTCGATATTGTGACAAAATTTAATACTGAAATAGCTACGTTAAATTCTCTGAGTAATCAAATCTATCTCAAATGGCGTGATTCCATGCATTATATGATTCATTTGTAAATGTTTGCTCAATGAACTCCAATGAACAGTTTAGAATGATCAATTTAACTGGCCAATCAACTTGACATGTACGCACTAAATCATCGGTAACTTTTGATTAAGAGTTTAGAATGACACGATTCCAACTCCCACATCAAGCTCGCTCAATTTTCTATATTGTGACAACATTTGTGATTGAAAGAGCTACCAAAAAGCCTTCAAGTAATCCAATCTATCCTAAACTGCTTGATGCCATGCACTATGCTTCATTTATAACGCTTTACTCAAGGAGCACCAATGATCAGTTTAGAATGATCAATTTAACTGGCCGATAACTTGACATGTACGCACTAAATCATCGATAACTTTTGATTTAGAGTTCGGAATTACACGAATCCAATGCCCACGTTAAGCCAGCTCCATTTTCTATATTGTGACAATATTTAAGACAAAATAAGCTACCAGAAAGCCTTCAAGTAATCCAATCTATCGGAAACTGCGTGATGCCAGGCATTATGCTTCATTTATAAGCCTTTACTCAAGGAGCACAATTGATCAGTTTTAGTGGCCAAAAAAACTTGAAATGTACGCACTAAATCGTCCGTAACTTTTGATTTAGACTTCGGAACGATAGGAATCCAAGGCCCAAGTTAAGTTAGCTCATTTTTGTTTGTTGTGACAATATTTGAGACTAAAAAACAGCGACCATGAAGTCTCCAAGTAATCCAATCTATCTTAAACTGCGTGATGCCATGCATTATGCTTCATTTATAAGCCTTTACTCAAGTAGCACCAATGATCAGTTTAGAATGATAATTTTAAATGCCTGATCAACTTCACATGTCCGCTTAAAACGTCCCTAACTTTTGATTTAGAGTTCAGAATTACACGAATCCAACGGCAACGTTAAGCTATCTCAACTTTCCATATTGTGATGAAATTTAAGCCCGATCTAGCTACGACAAAGCCGCCAAGTAGTCCAATCTATCGCAAAATGCTTGATGACATGCATTATAATTCATTTATAAGCTTTTACTCAATGAGTACCATTGATCAATTTAGAATGATTATTTTAACTCGTCGATCAACTTGATATGTCCGTACTAAATTGTCCGTAACTTTTGATTCAGATCTAAGTATGACACGAATCCAATGCCCACGTTAAGCTAGCTCAATCTTCTATATTTTGACAAAATTTAAGACTGAAATAGCTACAACAAAGACTCAAACTAATCGAATCTATCGCAAACTGCATGATGTCATGCATTATGCTTCATTAATAAGCCTTTACTCAATCAGAATTAATGATCAGTTTAGAATGATCATTTTAACTGACTTATCACCTTGACATGTATCCACTAAATCTTCTGTCACTCTTTATTAAGAGTTCAGAATGACACCCAACGCTCACGTTAATCTAGCTCAATTTTCTATATTTAAAAAAAATTTAAAACTGAAATAGCTTCGAGAAAGCCTCCAAGTAATTCAATCTATCGCAAACTGCTTGATGTCATGAATTATACTTCATTCATAAGTCTTTACTCAATGAACATCAATTATCAATTTAGAATGATCATTTTAAGTGACCGATCAACTTGGCATGTCCGCACAAAATCGTCCGTAACTTTTGATTCAGAATTCAGAATGACACGAATCTAACGCCCACGTTAAGCTAGCTAAATTTACTATATTGTTATAAAATTTAAGACTTAAAAAGCTACGACAAAGCCTCCAAGTAATCGAATCTATTACAAACATTGTGATGACATGCATTATGCTTCATTAATAAGCCTTTACTCAATGGGCATTCATGATCAGTTTAGAATGATCATTTTAACGGACCGATCAGATTAACATGTCTGCACAAAATCATCTATAACTTTTGATTCAGAGCTCAGAATCACACGAATCCAACGCCCACGTTAAGTTAGCTCAATATTCTATATTGTGAAAAATATTAAGATTAAAATAGCTACGAGAAAGGCTCCAAGCAATTCAATCTATCGCAAGCTGCTTGATGTCATCAATTATGCTTCATTTATAAGCCTTTACTCAAGGAGCATCACTGGTCAATTTAGAATGATCATTTCAACTTGGCATGTCCGCACTAAATCGTTCGTAACTTTTGATTTCAGAGCTCAGAATGAATAGAATCCAATGCCCACATTAAGTTAGCTCAATTTTCTATATTGTGACAATATTGTGAAATAGCTACGACAAAACCTCAAAGTAATCGAATCTATCGCAAATGCGTGATGCCATGCATTATGCTTTATTAATAAGTGTTTACTCAATGAGCACCAACAATCAGTTTAGAATTATCATTTTAACTGAATGATCAACGTGGCGTGTCCACACTAAATAGTCTGATTCCACGATCAAAATGACATGACTTCAACGCTCCCATTAATCTAGCTCAATTTTCTATATTTTGAAAAAATTTAAGACTGAAATAGCTACGACAAAGCCTCCGAGTAATCCAATCTATCGCAAACTGCTTGATGCCATGCATTATGCTTCATTAATAAGCTTTATTCAATGAGCACCAATGATCAATTTATAATGACCATTTTAACTCGCCGGTCAACTTCACATGTCCACACTAAATCGTCTATAACTTTTGATTCGAAATTCAGAATGCCACGAATCTAAGGCCCACGTTAGGCTAGCTAAATTATCTATATTGTGAAAAAATTTATGACTAAAATCGCTACAACAAAGCCTCCATGTAATCAAATCTATCACAAACTGCTTGATGTAATGCACTATGCTTCGTTAATAAGCCTTTACTCAATGAGCACCAATGATAAGTTTAGAATGATCATTTTAACTCGCTGATCAACTTGACATGACCGCACAAAATCGTCCGTAACTTTTGATTTAAAGTTCAGAATGACACGAATCCAATCCCCATGTTAAGCTCTCTAAATTTTCTATATTGTGACAAAATTTAAAACTTAAATAGCTACAATAAAGCCTCCAAGTAATCGAATCTATCGTAAACAGCGTGATACCATGCATTATGCTTGATTGATAAGCCTTTAGTCAATGAGCACCAATGATCAGTTTAGAATGATGATTTTAACTCGCCTATCAGCTAAACATGTCCGCACTAAATCATATGTAATTTTTAATTCAGAGCTCAGAACAACACGAATCAATCGCCCACGTTAAGATAGCTCAATTTTCCATATTGTGCAAAAAATTATAGACTGAAATAGCTATGAGAAAGCCTCCAAATAATTCAATCTTCACAAACTGCTTGATGCCATGAATCATGTTTCATTAATAAGCCTTTACTCAGGAGCATTAATGATTTTTTTAAAAATAATCAGTTTAACTGACTGATCAACTTGACATGTCCACACTAAATCTTTTGTAACTTTTGATTCAAATCTCAGAATGACACGAATCCAACGCTCACGTTAAGATAGATCAATTTTCTATTTTGTAAAAAACTTTAAGAGTGAAATAGCTATGAGAAAGCCTCCAAGTAATTGAATCTATCACAAACTGCTTGATGCCATGAATTGTGCTTCATTTATAAGCCTTTACTCAAGGAGCACCAATGACCAATTTAAAATGATCATTTTAATTGAAGGATCAACTTGGCATGTCCGCACTAAATTGTTTGTAACTTTTGATTTAGAGCTTCGAATGACACGAATCCAATGCCCATGTTAACCTAGCTCAATTTTCTATATTGTGAAAAAATTTAAGACTGAAATAGGTACGACAAAACCTCCGAGTAATCCAATCTATTGCAAAATGCTTGATGACATGCATTATGCTTCATTAATAAGCTTTTACTCAATGAGCACCAATGATCAGTTCAGTATGATCATTTTAACTGACCGATCAACTTGGCATGTCCCCATTAAATCATTTGTAACTTTTGATTAAGAGCTCAAAATGACACGAACCCAATGCACACGTTAAGCTAGCTAAATTTTCTATATTGTTACAAAATTGAAGACGGAAATAGCTATGAAAAAGCCTCCAGGTAATTGAATCTATCACACACTATGTGATGCCAAGCATTATGCTTCATTAATAAGCCTTTACTCAATGAGCACCAATGATCAGTTTAGAATTATCATTTTAACTGTCCGATAAACTTGGCATGTCCGCACTAGATCATATGATTCTGAGCTCAAAATGACATAAATTATATGCTCACTTTAAGCTAAACTCAATTTTCTATATTGTGAAAAAATTTAATACTGAATTAGCTATTACAAAGCCTCCGAGTTATCCAGTCTATCACAAACTGCTTGATTCCATGCATTATGCTTCATTGGATTTTGTTTTTCTTTAAAGCTATCTGATCTAAATGAACCTCTTATGGGGATAAAGGTTCTAAAATATGTTTCTTTCCCTCAAACTCAAATGAGTACCTATTAGTAAACCCATCATGACTAACCCTTCTATCCGATTGCCAAGGTCTACCTAACAAGATGTGACCAGCATCCATGGGTAAAACATCATACAAAACCTCATCTTCATATTTGCCTATGGAAAAAAGTACTAGGACCTGGTTCTCTACTTCGAGCTCGCCCTCATAACAAAGCTATTGCAACTTATAGGGTTTAGACCTCTTAATAATCTCAAGAGTAGTGACCAAAGCCCTTACACTTAAAACAATGGATTTCCCTAGTTTTGGTGCAAGAACCCATATGCATTCCCTTAAGTTTCAAATCTTCTACCTTAGGTTTATTGAAAGACTTGTAATCTTTACTACATTTATCCTCCTTAGATTGGCTAAACATATAAGAACTAAATCCGGGTTTAGGGTTTTTCCTCTTAAGTTGTTCTTCGAACATGATAGCCTTATGGAGAAGTTCTTCTATTTCAACATAATGGTGAACCTCTAGCCTATCTATGATTTCCCTATTAAAGCCACCCATAAACCTAGCCATAGTGCCTTCACTATCCTCTTGAACATCAGCCCTAAGCAAAAACGTTTCCATCTCCTTAAAGTACTCCTCTACGGTTCTAGATCCTTGAGATAGGTTTCTAAGCTTAAAGTGAAGTTCCCTATGGTAGTGGCTAGGTATAAACCTTTTCCTCATGATTAATTTCATCTGGTTCCGTGAACCTATAGGTGAATTCCCAGCCCTTCTCCTAGAGTTAACTAATTGATCTTTAAAAGCGGGTGGTGCTACTTTAACCTTACTATCCTGAGTGTATTCCCCACAATCAATGACAAATCCTCCCACACTAGATACTCCTCAGGGTCATTGGTTCCATGGAAAGAGGGAATCTTGATTTTAAGGCGAGCCAAAGGGTCACAAGGATTGGGTTGGTTATTCCTATGCGGTTGGTCATCTCTTGGCCCCCTTCTCCTAGGGTGTTGTGATATAGATGAGTGACTGTAGTATTGCTTAGTATCAGAATCTGGCTGGTTTATCCTAAGTCAGTCATTGATGCATCTTTCTATTTCAGCTCTCATGGTTGCCATACTTTCATCCATCATGGCTTTAGAGGAATTAAGGAGTTGTTTGTTGGAGTTTTAGGTTTCTTCTCCATTATTGCTGGTTCCTACCATGGTACCTGAAAAATTCAGACAACTAAGCAAGTAAAAGGTTGAAAGTAAAACACAGAAACTGACACAAAAATTCGCTGAAACAAAGACACAAGAACAAACCCTAGCAAAGCCTACGTTAAACTATGCTAGAATGACAAGAATCCAATGCCTACGCTAAGCTAGCTTAATTTTTGATATTGTGACTAAATTTAAGACTAAAATAGGTACGAAAAAGCCTTCAAGTAATGGAATCTATTGCCCACTGCATGATGCCATGCATTATACTTCATTAATAAGCCTTTACTTAATGAGAACCAATGATTAGTTTTGAATGATCATTTTAACTGACCGATCAACTTGACATGTCTGTACTAAATCGTGTGTAACTTTTGATTCAAATTTCAGAATGACAAGAATCCAATGCCCAGGATAAGCTAACTCAATTTTCCATATTGTGAGAACATTTTAGACTGAAAAGGAAATGACAAGGCCTCAAAATAATCGAATATATCCGAAACTGCGTGATGCCATGCATTAAGCTTCATTTGTAAAGCTTTGCTCAATGACCACCAATGATCAGTTTAGAATGATCAGTTTAACTGGCCGATCAGCTTAACATGTGAGGACAATCGTTTGTTACTTTTGATTTAGAGCTCAAAATGACACGAATCCAACATCCACGTTAAACTAGCTCAATTTTCTATATTATGAAAAAATATAGGACTGAAATAGCTACGATAAAGCCTAGAAGTAATCCAATCTATCACAAAATGTATGATTCCAGCCATTATTGTTCATTTATAAGCTTTTACTCAATGAGCACGAATGATCAGTTTAGAATGAACATTTTAACTCGCCGGTCAACTTGACATGTCCACACTAAGTTGTCTGTAACTTTTAATTAAGAGCTCAGCATGAAACGAATCCAACGCCCACATTAAGCTAGCTCAATTTTCCATATTTTGACAACATTTTAGACTGAATTGCTACGCAAAGCCTCAAAGTAATCCAATATATCCCAAACTGCATGATACCATGCATTATGCTTCATTTATAATCCTTTGCTCAATGAGCACCAATGATCAGTTTAGAATGATCATTTTAACTGGTCGGTCAGCTTAACATGTCCGTACTAAATCGTATGTAATTTTTGATTCAAAGCTCATAATGACACGAATCCAATGCCCAGGTTAACCTAGCTCAATTTTCTCTATTATGTAAAATTTAAGACTCAAATAGCTACGATAAAGTATCCAAGTAATCCATTCTATCACGAAATGCTTGATGCCATGCATTATTCTTCATTTATAAGTTTTACACAATGAGCACCAATGGTCAGTTTAGAATGATCATTTTAACTCACCAATCAACTTGACATGTCCACACAAAATCGTCCATAACTTTTGATTCAGAGCTCAGAATGACACGAATCCAATGCCTACATTAAACTAGCTTATTTTTCGATATTGTGACAAAATTTAAGACTAAAATAGGTAAGAAAAAGTCTTCAGGTAATCGAATTTATCACAAACTCCATGATGCCATGCATTATGTTTCATTAATAAGCCATTACTTAATGAGAACCAATGATTAGTTTAGAATGATCATAAACTCACCGATCAATTTGACAAGTCTGAACTAAATCGTCTATAACTTTTGATTCAGAGCTAAGAATGACACGAATCCAATGCCCATGTTAAGCTAGCTTGATTTTCATATTGTGAGAACATTTTAGACTGAAGTAGCAATGACAAAGCCTCAAAGTAGTCCAATATATCTGAACTTCGTGATGCCATGCATTTTGCTTCATTTGTAAACCTTTGCTCAATGAGCACCAATGATCAATTTAGAATGATCATTTTAACTTGCCGAGCAGCTTAAAATTTCAGCACAATCGTCTGTTACTTTTGATTCAGAGCTCAGAATGACACGAATCAACCGTACACGTTAATCTAGCTCAATTTTATATATTATGAAAAAATATAAAACTGAAATAGCTACGATAAAGCCTAGAAGTAATCCAATATATCGCAAACTGCTTGATGCCATGCATTATTCTTCATTTATAATCCCTTACTCAATGATCACCGATGATCAGTTTAGAATGATCATTTTAACTCGCCGGTCAACTTCATATGTCCACACTAAATCATCTATAACTTTTGATTTGAAACTCAGAATGCCACGAATCTTAGGCCCACGTTAAGCTAGCTAAATTCTCTATATTGTGACAAAATTTATGACTGAAATCGCTACAACAAAGCCTCCACGTAATCAAATCTATCGCAAATTGCTTGATGTCATGCACCATGCTTCATTAATAAGCTTTTACTCAATGAGCACCAATGATCAGTTTAGAATGATCATTTTAACTAGCCGATCAACTTGACATGATCGCACAAAATCGTCCGTAATTTTTTATTGAGAGTTCACAATGACACAATCCAATTCCCATGTTAAGCTATCTAAATTTTCTATATTGTGACAAAATTTAAAACTTAAATAGCTACAATAAAGCCTCCAAGTAATCGAATCTATCACAAACAGCGTGATGCCATGCATTATGCTTCATTGATAAACCTTTACTCAATGAGCACCAATGATCAGTTTATAATGATGATTTTAACTGGCCTATCGGCTTAACATGTCTGCACTAAATCGTCTGTAATTTTAGATTCAAAGCTCAGAATAACACGAATCCAACGCCCACGTTAAGATAACTCAATTTTCTATATTGTGCAAAAACTTATATACTAGAATAGCTACGAGAAAGCCTCCAAATAATTCAATCTTCACAAACTGCTTGATGCAATGAATTATGCTTCATTAAGAGTTTTTTACTTAGTGAGCATTAATGATTAGTTTAAAATGATCATTTTAACTGATTGATCAACTTGACATGTCCACAATAAATCTTATGTAACATTTGATTCAAATCTCATAATGACACGAATCCAACGCTCACGTTAAGCTAGATCAATTTTCTATATTGTGAAAAAATTTAATACTGAAATAGCTACGAGATAGTCTCCAAGTAATTCAATCTATCGCGAACTGCTTGACGTCATACATTGCGCTACATTTATAAGCATTACTCAAGGAGCACCAATGATCAGTTTAGAATGATCATTTTAACTGCCCGATCAACTTGGCATGTCCGCATTAAATCATTTGTAACTTTTGATTAAGAGCTTAGAATGACACGAACCCAATGCACACGTTAAGCTAGCTAAATTTTCTATATTGTTACAAAATTGAAGACGGAAATAGCTTTGAAAAATCCTCCAAGTAATTGAATCTATTACACACTGTGTGATGCCATGCATTATGCTTCATTAATAAGCCTTTACTCAATGAGCACCGGTGATCAGTTTAGAATTATCATTTTAAGTATCCGATCAACTTGACTTGTCCGCACTAAATCATATGATTCCGAGCTCAAAATGACATGAACTATACGCTCTCTTTAAGCTAACTCAATTTTCTATATTGCGAAAAAAATTGAGACTGAAATAGCTACGACAAAGCCTCCGAGAAATCCAGTCTATCGCAAACTGCTTAATGCCATGCATTATGTTTCATTGGATTTTGTTTTCCTTTAAAGCTATCTGATCTAAATGAACCTCTTATGGGGATAAAGGTACTAAAATATGTTTCTTTCCCTCAAACTCAAATGAGTACCTATTAATAAACCCATCATGAATAACCCTTCTATCCGATTGCCAAGGTCAACCTAACAAGACCAGTATCCATGGGTAAAACATCATACAAAACCTCATCTTCATATTTGCCTACGGACAAACGAACTAGAACCTGGTTCTCTACTTTGAGCTCACCCCATCATTAAGCCATTGCAACTTATAGGGTTTAGACCTCTTAATAATCTCAAGAGTAGTGACCAAAGCCCTTACACTTAAAACACTGAATTCCCTAGTTTTGGTGCTAGAACCCATATTGATTCCCTTAAGTTTTAAATCTTCTACCTTAGGTTTAGTGAAACACTTGTAATCTTTACTAGATTTATCCTCCTTAGATTGGCTAAACCTTGAAGAACTAAATCCGGGTTTAGGGTTTTTCTTCTTATGTTGTTTTTCGAGCATGATAGCCTTATGGAGAAGTTCTTCTATTTCAACATAATGGTAAACCTCTAGCCTATATATGATTTCCCTATTAAGGCCACCCATAAACCTAGCCATAGTGGCTTCACTATCCTCTTGAACATCAGACCTAAGCAATAAGGTTTCCATCTCCTTAAAGTACCCCTCTACGGTTCTAGATCCTTGAGATAGGTTTCTAAGCTTGAAGTGAAGTTCCCTATGATAGTAGCTAGGTATAAACCTTTTCCTCATGATTAATTTCATCTGGTTCCGTGAATCTATAGGCGAATTCTCAGCCCTTCTCCTAGAATTAACTAATTGATCCCACCAACTTAAGGCAAAATCTTTAAAAGCGGTTGGTGCTACTCTAACCTTACTATCCTGAGTGTATTCCCTACAATCAAAGAATAATTCTATCTTCTTTTCCCGCTCTAGACTAATTCTATCCTGAGTGTATTCCCTACAACCGCTCAGGGTCATTGGTTCCATGGAAAGAGGGTATCTTGATTTTAAGGCCAGCCAAAGGGTCACGAGGATTGGGTTGGTTATTCCTATGTGGTTGGTCGTCTCTTGGCCGCCTTTTCCTAGGGTGTTGTGACATAGATGAGTGGCTGTAGTATTGCTCAGTATCAGAATGTGGCTAGTTTATCCTAATTCGGTCATTGATGGATCTTTCTATTTCAGCTCTCATGGTTGCCATACTTTCATCCATCATGGCTTTAAAGGAATCAAGGAGTTGTTTGTTTGAGTTTAAGGATTCTTCTCCATTATTGCTGGTTCCTACCATGGTACCTGAAAAATTCAGACAACTAAGCAAGTAAAAGGTTCAAAGTAAAACGCAGAAACTGAAACAACAATTCGCTGAAACAAAGACACAAGAACAAAACCTAGCAAAGCCTACGATAAACTATGCTAGAATGACACGAATCCAATGCCTACGCTAACCTAGCTTAATTTTCGATATTGTGACTAAATTTAAGACTAAAATAGGTACGATAAAGCCTTCAAGTAATCGAATGTGTCGCAGGCTGCATGATGCCATGCATTATGCTTCATTAATAAGCCTTTACTTAACGAGAACCAATGATTAGTTTAGAATGATTATTTTAAATGACCGATCAACTTAACATGTCCGAACTAAATCGTCTGTAACTTTTGATGCAGAGCTCAGAATGAGAAGAATCCAATGCCCACGTTAAGCATGCTCAATTTTCCATATTGTGAGAATATTTTAGACTGAAAGAGCAACGATAAAGCCTCAAAGTAATCAAATATATCCGAAACTGCGTGATGCCATGCATTATGCTTGATTTGTAAACCTTTGTTCAATGACCACCAATGATCAGTTTAGAATGATCATTTTAAATGGCCGATCAGCTTAACATGTTAGGACAATCATCTGTTACTTTTGATTCAGAGCTCAGAATTACAGGAATCCAACGTCCACGTTAAACTAGCTCAATATTCTATATTATGAAAAATTTAGGACTAAAATAGCTACGATAAAGCCTAGAAGTAATCCAATCTATCGCAAAATGCTTGATGATAGGCATTATTCTTCATTTATAAGCTTTTACTCAATGATCATGAATGATCAGTTTAAAATGATCATTTTAACTCGCCCATAAACTTACATGTCCGCATAAAATCATCGGTAACTTTTGATTTAGAGCTCAGATTGACACGAATCCAGTGCCCACGTTAAGCTAGATTAATTTTCTATATTGTGAGAAAATTTAAGACTAAAATAGCTCCGTCAAAGCATTCAAGTTATCGAATCTATCGCAAAGCGTGTGATGCCATGCATTATGCCTTATTAATATGCGTTTACTTAATGAGAACCAATTATAAGTTTAGAATGATCATTTTAACTGACCAATCAACTTGACATGTCCACACTAAGTTGTCTGTAACTTTTGATTCAGAGCTATGAATGAAACGAATCTAACGCCCATGTTAAGCTAGCGCAATTTTCCTATTCTTACATCATTTTAGACTGAAGTGCTACGCAAAGCCTCAAAGTAATCCAATATATCACAAACTGCGTGATGCCATGCATTGTGCTTCATTTGTAAACTTTTGCTCAATGAGCAACAATGATCAGTTTAGAATGATCATTTTAACTGGTCGATCAGATATACATGTCCGTAATAAATCGTCTATAATTTTTGATTCAAAGCACATAATGACACGAATCCAACGCGCAGGTTAACCTAGCTCAATTTTCTATATTATGCAAAATTTAAGACTCAAATAGCTACGATAAAGTATCCAAGTAATCCATTCTATCACGTAATGCTTGATGCCATGCATTATTCTTCATTTATAAGTTTTACACAATGAGAACCAATGATCACTTTAGAATGATCATTAAGTCGCCGATCAACTTGACATATCCGCACAAAATCGTCCATAACTTTTGATTCAGAGCTCAGAATGACACGAATCCAATGCATACGTTAAACTAGCTTAGTTTTCGATATTGTGACAAAATTGAAGACATAAATAGCTACGAAAAAGCCTCCAAGTAATCGAATCTATCGCAAAATGCGTGATGCCTCACATTATGCTTCATTAATAAGCCTTTACTCTATGAGCACGAATGATCAGTTTAGAATGATCATTTTAACTAACTAATCAGCTAGACATGTCCGCACTATATCTTTTTCAACTATTGATTTAGAGCTCAAAATGACATGAATCCAACATCCACGTTAAGCTAGCTCAATTCTCCATATTGTGACAATGTTTTAGACTGAATGAGCTATGACAAAGCCTCCAAGTAATCCAATGTGTACCAAACTGCGTGATGCCATGCATTATGCATATTTTATTAGTCTTGACAAGTCCGCACTAAATCCTCTATACCTTTTGATTCAGATCTCAAAGAGACACGAATCCGGGGCGCACGTTAGCTAGCACAATTTTCTATACTGTGAAAAAATTTAAGACCGAAATAAATATTACAAAGCCCCCAACTAATCCAATCTATCATAATCTACTTGATGCCATGCATTATCCTTCATTAATAAGCCTTTAATCAATGAGCACCAATGATCAGTTTAGAATGATCATTTCAACTTGCCGGTCTATTTGACATGTCCGCACAAAATCGTCCGTAACTTTTATTTCGGAGCTCAGAATGACACAAATCGAATGCACACGTTAAGCTATCACATTTTCTATAGTGTGACAAAATTGAGGACAGAAGTAGCTACGACAAAGATTCCAAGTAATCGAATCTATCGCAAATAGCGTGATGTCATGCATTATGCTAGATTAATAAGCCTTTAGTCAATGAGCTCAGATGTCAGTTGAGAATGGTCATTTTAACTCGCCAATTAAGTTGACATGTCTGCAGAAAATTGTCCGTAACTTCTGATTCAGAGCTCAGAATGACACGAATCCAACACCCACATTAAGCTAGATAAATTTTCTCATTTTGAAATATTTAAAACTGAAATAGCTATGACAACACCTCCAAGTAATCGAATCTATCGCAAACTGTTTGATGACATGAATTATGCTTCGTTAATAAGACTTTACTCAGTGAGCACCGATGATCATTTTAGAATTATCATTACAACTAGTGAATCAACTTGACATGTCCACACAAAATCGTCTGTAACTTTTGATTGAGAGCTCAGAATGACACAAATCCAACGCACACGTTAGGGTAGCAAATTTTCTATAATGTAACAAACTTTAAGACTAAAATAGCTACAACAAAGCTTCCAACTAAGCGAATCTATCGCAAACAGCGTGATGCCATGGATTATGCTTGATTATAATAACCCTTTACTCAATGAGCACCAATAATCAGTTTATAATGATTATTTTAACTGGCCGATCAACTTGACATGTCCGCACTAAATCATCTATAACTTTTGATTCAGAGCTCAGACTGACACGAATCCAAGGCCCAATTTAAAGTACCTCAATTTTCTATATTGTGTTAAAATTTAAGACTGAAATATGTACAACAAAGACTCGAAGTAGTGAATCTATCGCAAGCTGTGTGATGCCACGCATTTTGCTTCATTAATAAGTGTTTACTGAATGAGCACCAATGATCAGTTTAGAATGATAACTTTAATTGGCAGATCAACCTGACATGTCAACGCTAAATCGTATATAACTTTTGATTCAGAGCTCATAATGACACGAATCAAATGTCCCGTTAAACTAGCTCAATTTTTTATATTTTGAAAAAATTTAAGACAGAAACAGCTATTACGAAGCCCCCAAGTAATCCAATCTATCACAATCTGCTTGATGCCATGCATTATGATTCACTAATAAGCCTTTACTCAATGAGTACCAGTTATCAGTTTAGAATGTTCATTTCAACTAGCCGGTCAACTTGACATATCCGCACGAAAGCGTCCATAAGTTTTTAATTCAGAGCTTGGAATGACATGAGTTGAATGCCCATGTTAAGCTAGCTCTAGTGCGACAAAATTTAAGACCGAAATAGCTACAACAAACATTCCAAGTAATCGAATCTATCGCACACCGCGTGGTGCAATGCATTATGCTGGATTAATAAGCTTTAACTCAATGAGCACAAATGATCCGTTGAGAATGATCATTTTAACTCACTGATTAACTTGACCTGTCTGCACAAAATCGTCCGTAACTTCAGATTCAGAGCTCATAATGACACAAATCCAATGCCCACTCTATGCTAACTCAATTTTGTAAAATGTAACAAAATTTAAGATTGAAATAGGTACACCAAAGCTTCCAAGTAAGCGAATCCATTGCAAGCAATGTGATGCCATGCATTATGCTTGATTAATAAGCCTTTACTCAATGAGCATCAATGATCAGTTTAGAATGATCATTTTAACTCGCTTATCAACTTGACATGTCAGCAAGAAATCATCCATAACTTCTGATTCAGAGATCACAATGACATGAATCCTATGCCCACGTTAAGCTGGCTCAATTTTCTATATTGTGACAAAATTGAAGACTAAAATAGCTACGACAAAGCCTCCAAGTAATCGAATCTATCGCAAACTGCGTGATGCCACGCATTATGCTTCATTAATAAACGTTTACTCAATGAGCACCAATGATTATTTTAAAATGATCATTTTAACAGACCGATCAACTTGACATGTCCGCACTAAATCGTCAAAAATGTTTGATTTAGAGCTCCGAATGACACAAATCAAATGCTCACGTTGAACTAGCTCAATTTTCAATATTGTGTGAAAATTTAACACTTAAATAGCTAAAACAAAGCCTCCAAGTTGTTGAATTTATAACAAATTGTGTAATGCCATGTATTATGCTTCATTAATAAGCCTTTACCCAATGAGCACCAATGATCAACTTAGTATGATCATTTTATTGGCGGATCAACTTGACATGTCTGCACGAAATCGTCTATAACTTTTGATTCAGAGCTCCGAATGACATGAATCAAATGCTCACGTTAAGCTAGATCAATTTTTTATATTGTGAAAAAATTTAAAACCAAAATAGCTATTACAGAGCCCCCAAGTAATCTAATCTATCACCATCTGCTTGATGTCATGCATTATGCTTCATTAATAAGCCTTTACTCAATTTGCACCAATTATCAGCTTAAAATGATCATTTTAACCAGCCGGTCAATTTGATATTTCTTCACGAAATTGTCCATAACTTTTAATTCAGAGGTCATAATGACATGAATCGAATGCCCACGTTAAGCTAGCTATTTTTTCTATAGTGTGACAAAATTTAATACTGAAATAGCTACGACAATCATTCCAAGTAACCGAATCTATCCCAAACAGCGTGGTGCCATGCATTATGCTGGATTAATAAGCCTTTACTAAATGAGCAAAAATTATCAGTTGAGAATGATCATTTTAACTCGCCCATTAACTTGACATGTTTGCACAAAATTGTCTGTAACTTCTAATTTGGAGCTCAGAAAGAAACTAATCCAACGCCCAGGTTAAGCTAGCTCAATTTTCTAGATTGTGACAAAATTTAAGAATGAAATAGCTACGACAACGCCTCCAAGCAATCAAGTCTATGGCTAACTGCTTGATGCCATGCATTATGCTTATATAATAAGCCTTTACTCAATGAGCACCAATGATCAGTTTAGAATGATCATTATACCTAGCCGATCAACTTGACAATTCCACACTAAGTCGTCTGTAACTTTTAATTCAGAGCTCAAAATGACACAAATCAAACGCCCACGTTATGCTAGCTCAAATTTCTATAGTGTAACAAAATTTAATACTGAAATAGCTACAACAAAGCTTCCAAGTAAGCGAATCTATCACAAACAGCTTGATTAATAATCCTTTACTCATTGAGCACCAATGATCAGTTTAAAATGGTCATTTTAACTGGCCGATCAACTTGACATGTCGGGAAGAAATCGTCCATAACTTTTGATTCAGAGCTCTGAATAACACGAATCAAACGCCCACGTTAAACTAACTCAATTTCCTATCTTGTGAAAAAATTTCAGAATAAAATAGCTATTAAAAAACCTTCAAGTAATCCAATGTATCACAATCTGCATGATGCCATGCATTATACTTCATTAATAAGCCTTTACTCAATGCGCACCAATGATCAGTTTAGAATGATCATTTCAACTTGCCGTTCAACTTTACATGTCCGCACGAAATCGTCAGTAACTTTTATTACATAGCTCAGAATGACACGAATCAAATGCTCACGTTAAGGTAGCTCATTTTTCTATTGCGTGAAAAAATTTATGACTGAAATAGATACGAAAAAGCTTCCAAGTAATCGAATCAATCGCAAACAGCGTGATGCCATGCATTATGCTGGATTAATAAGCCTTTACTCAATGAGAACAAATGATTAGTTGAGAATGATCATTTTAACTGGCTGATTAACTTGACATATCCGCATAAAATCATCCGTAACTTCTGATTCTGAGTTTAGAATGACACAAATCCAATGGCCACATTAAACTAGCTCAATTTTCTATATTGTGACAAAGTTTAAGACTGAAATAGCTACGCCAACGCCTCCAAGTACTCGAATCTATCGCAAACTATTTGATGCTACACATTATGCTTCGTTAATAAGCCTTTACTCAATGAGCACAAATGATAAGTTTAGAATGATCATTATAACTACCCAATCAACTTTACATGACCACACTAAATCGTCTATAACTTTTGATTCATAGCTCAGAATGACACAAATCCAATGCCCATGTTATGCTACTTTAATTTTCTATAGTGTAACAGAATTTAAGACTAACTAAAACAAAGCTTCCAAATAAGCAAATCTATCGTAAACAGCGTGATGACATGCATTAGGTTTGAATAATAAGACTTTACTTAATGAGCATCATTGATCAGTTTACAATGATCATTTTAAATGGCCGATCAACTTGACATGTCGACACAAAATCGTCCGTAACTTTTGATTTAGAGCTCAGAATTACATGAATAAAATGCCCACGTTAAACTACCTCAATTTTCTATATTGTTTGAAATTTAAAGAATGGAATAGCTACAACAAAGCCTCCAAGTACTTGAATCTATCGCAAATTGTGTGATGTTACGCATTATGTTTCATTAATAAGCCTTTACTCAATGAGCCCCAATGATCAGGTTAAAATGATAATTTTAATTGGCAGATAAGCTTGACATGTCCGCACTAAATCATCTATAACTTTTTATTCAGAGCTCAGAATGTCACGAATCCAATGCTCACACTAAGTTAACTCAATTTCCAAGTAATCGAATGTATCACAATCTACTTGATGCCATGCATTATGCTTCATTAATAAGCCTTTACTCCATGAGCACCAACGAGAAGTTTAGAATGATCATTTCAACTAGCCGTTCAACTTGACATGTCTGCACAAAATCGTCTGTAACTATTAATTCATAGCTTAGAATGACATGAATAAAATGCCCACGTTAAGCTAGCTCATTTTTCTATAGTGTGACAAAATTTAAGACTTAAATACCTATGACAAAGCTTCCAAGTAATCAAATCTATCGCAAAAAACGTGATGCCATACATTATGCTGGATTAATAAGCGTTTACTTAATGAGCACAAATGATCAGTTGAGAATGATCATTTTAACTCGCTGATTAACTTGACATGTCTGTACAAAATCGTCCATAACTTCTGATTAAGCGCTCAGAATGACACGAATCCAACACCCACATTAAGCTAGCTCAATTTTATATATTGTGGAGAAATTTAAGAATGAATTAGCTACAACAACGTCTCGAAGTAATTGAATCTATCGCAAACTGCTTGATGCCATGCATTATGCTTCGTTAACAAGCCTTTACTCAATAAGCACCAATGATTAGTTTAGAATGATCATTTTAACTCGCCGATCAACTTGACTGAAATAGCTACAACAAAGCTTCCAAGTACTTGAATCTATCGCAAACTGTGTAACGTAGCGCATTATGCTTTATTAATAAGCCTTTAATCAATGAGCACTAATGATCATTTTAACTGGCAGATCAACTTGACATATCCGCACTAAATCGTTTAGAACTTTTGATTCAGAGCTTTGAATGACACGAATCCAAAACCCATCTTAAACTACCTCTATTTTCTATATTGTGTGAAAATTTTAACACTGAAATAGCTACAAGAAAGCCTCCAAGTAATCCAATCTATCCCAAAATGACTGATGCCATGCATTATGCTTCATTAATGAGCTTTTACCCAATGAGCACCAATGATTGGTTTAGAATGATGGGCGATCGGCTTGACATGTCCGCACTAAATCACCTATAACTTTTGATTCAGTGCTAAAAATGACACAAATACAAGCTCACGTTAAGCTAGCTCAATTTTCTATGTTGTGGGAAAATTTAAGACTGAAATAACTACAACAAAGCTTCCAAGTACTTGAATCTATCGTAAACATTGTGATGTCACGCATTATGCTTCATTAATAAGCCTTTACTCAATAAGCACCAATGATCAGTTTTTGAATGATAATTTTAATTGGCAAATCAACTTGACATGTCTGCACTAAATCGTCTATACCTTTTGATTCAGAGCTCAGAATGACACGAATCCAACGCTCACGTTAATCTAACTTATTTTTCTGTGTTGTGAAAAAAGTTTAGACTGAAATAGCTAATACAAAACCTCCAAGTAATCCATCACAATTTGCTTGATGCCATGCATTATGCTTCATTAATAAGCCTTTATTCAATGAGCACCAATGATCAATTTAGAATGATCATTTCAACTAGCTGGTCAACTTGACATATCCGCACCAAATCGTCTGTCACTTATAATTCAGAACTCTGAATGACACGAATCAAATGCCCACGTTAAGCTAGCTCATTTTTCTATAGTGTGAAAAAATTTAATACTCAAATAGCTAAGACAAAGCTTCCAAGTAATCGAATCTATCGCAAATAGCGTGATGCCATGCATTATGCTTGATTAGTAAGCCTTTACTCAATGAGCACCAATGATCAGTTTAGCATGATCATTTTAACTGGCCGATCATCCTGACATGTCGAGACTAAATCGTCTTTAACTTTCGATTTAGAGTTCAGAATGACACGAATCCAACGCACAGGTTAAGGTAGCTCAATTTTCTAGTTTGTGAAAAAATTTAAGACTAAAATAGCTACGACAAAGCCTCCGATTAATCCAATCTATTGCGAATTGATTGATGCCATGCATTATGCTTCATTTATAAGCCTTTACTCAATGAGCACCAATGATTAGTCTAGAATGATCAATTTAAATAGTTGGTCAACGTGACATATCCGTAGAAAATCGCCCGTAATTATTCATTCAGAGCTCGGAGAGACACGAATCCAATGCATGTGTTAAGCTCGCTCATTTTTCTATGGTGTGACAAAATTTAAGACTGAAATAGCCAAGACAAAGCTTACAAGTAATCGAATCTTTCGAAAACAGGGTGATGTCATGCATTATGCTTGATTTGTAAGCCTTTACTCAATGAGCACCAACCATCAGTTTAGAATGATCATTTTAACTGGCTGCTCATCTTGACATGTCTGCACTAAATCGTCTTTAACTTTCGATTTAGAATTATGAATGACACAAATACAACGCACAGGTTAAGGTAGCTCAAGTTTCTAGTTTGTGAAAAAAATTATGACTGAAATAGATACAACAAAGCCTCCAAGCTATCCTATCTATCGCAAACTGCTTGGTGCCATGCATTATGATTTATTAATAAGATTTTACTCAATGAGCTTCAGTGTTTAGTTTAGAGTGATCATTTTAATTGGAAGATCAAGTTGACATGTACACAATAAATCGTATATGACTTTTGATTCAGAGCTCAGAACGACACGAATCCATCGCTCACGTTAAGCTAGCTCGATTTTCTAAATTTTGAAAAACTTTAGGACTGAAATAGCTGTTTCAAAGCCCTTAAGTAATCCAATCTATCACAATCTGCTTGATGCCATTTATTATGCTTGATTAATAAGCCTTTACTCAGTGAGCACCAATGATCACTTTAAAATGATCATTTTAACTGGCCAATTAGCTTGACATGGCTGCTAAATCGTCTATAACTTTTAATTCAGATTCCAGAATGACACGAATCCAACGTCAACATTAAGGTAGCAGAATTTTCTATATTGTGAGAAAATTTAAGACTGAAATAGCTATGACAAAGCCTCTGAGTAATCCAATCTATCGCAAACTGCTTGATGCCAAGCATTATGCTTCATTAATAAGCTTTTACTCAATGAGCACCAATGATCGGTTTAGAATGATCATTTTAACTAGCCGATCAGCTTGACATGTCCGCACTAAATCGTCTATAACTTTTGATTCAGAGCTAAGAATGACACGCATGCCCACATTAAACTACCTCAATTTTCTATATTGTGTAAAAATTTAAGACTTAAACAGCTACAACAAAGCCTCCAAGTACTGGAATCTATCGTAGGTCAATTTTCTATATTGTGAAAACATTTAAGACTAAAATAGCTACGAAAAAGCCTCCAAGTTATCCAATCTATCGCAAACTGCTTGATGCCATGCATTATGCTTCGTTAATACGCTTTTACTCAATGAGCATCAATGATTAGTTTAGAATGATCATTTTAATAGGCAGATCAAGTTGACATGTCCGCACTAAATCGTCTATAACTTTTGATTCATAGCTCTGAACGACACGAATTGAACGCTCACGTTAAGCTAGCTCAAGTTTCTATATTGTGAATAACTTTAAGACTGAAATAGCTATTACAAAGGACTTAAGTAATCCAATCTATCACAATCTACTTGATGCCATGGATTATGCTTCATTAATAAGCCTTTACTCAATGAGCACCAATGATCAGTTTAGAATGATCATTTCAAGTAGCCGGTTAATTTGACATGTCCACACAAAATTGTCCGTAACTTTTGATTAAGATCTCAGAATGACACGAATCGAATGCCCACGTTAAGCTAGCTCATTTTTCTTTTGTGTGACAAAATTTAAGACTGAAATAGCTACAACAAAGCTTCCAAAAAATTGAATCTATCGCAAACAACGTGATGCCATGCATTATGCTACATTAATAAGCCTTTACTCAATGAGCACAAATGATCAGTTGAGAATGATCATTTTAACTCGCCGATTAACTTGACATCTCCACACACAATTGTCTGTAAGTTTTGATTCAGAGTTCAGAATGACATGAATCCAACACCCACATTACGGTAGCTCAATTTTCTATGTTGTGAAAAAGTTAAGACTGAAATAGCTACAATTTATCGCAAATTGCTTGATGCCATGCATTATGCTTCATTAATAAGCATTTAATCCATGAGCACCAATGATTAGTTTAGAATGAACATTTTAACTAGTCGGTCAACTTCACATATCCTCATGAAATCACCCAAAACTATTGATTCAGTGCTCAAATTGACACGAATCCAATGCCCACATTAAGGTCGTTCAATTTTCTATAGTGTGATAAAATTTAAGACTGAAATAACTATGACAAAGCTTCCAAGTAATCAAATCCATGGAAAACAGGGTGATGCCATGCATTATGCTTGATTAATAAGCCTTTTCTCAATGAGCACCAATGATCAGCTTAGAATGATCATTTTAACTTGCCGTTCAGCTTGACATATCCGCACTAACTCGTCTATAACTTTTTATTCAGAGTTTAGAATGACACGAATCCAGTGCCCACACTAAGGTAGCTCAATTTTCTATATTGTGAAAAAAATTTAAGATTGTAACAGCTACAACAAAGCCTACAAGTAATCCAATCGATCATAAACTCCTTGATGCCATGCATTATGCTACATTAATAAGCCATTACTCAATAAGCACCTGTGATCAGTTTAGAATGATCATTTTAATTGGCAGATCAACTTGACATGTTTGCACTAAATGATCTATAACTTTTGATTCAGAGCTTAGAATGTCACAAATCCAACGCTCACGTTAAGCTAGCTCAATTTTCTATATTGTGAAAAAGTTTAAGACATAAATAGCTATTAAAAAGCCCTTAAGTAGTCCAATCTATCACAATCTGTTTGATGCCAATCATTATGCTTCATTAACAAACCTTTACTCAATGAGCACCAAAGAGAAGTTTAGAATGATCATTTTAACTAGCCAGTCAACTTGGCAAGTCCACACGAAATAGTCCGTAACTTTTAATTCAGAGCTCAGAATGGCACAAATCGAATGCCAACGTTAAGCTAGCTCGTTTTTCTATTGTGTGAAAAAAATTTAAGACTAAAATAGCTACGATAAAGCTTCCAAGTAATCGAATCTACCACAAATATCGTGATGCCATGCATTATGCTTGATTAATAAGCCTTTACTCAATGAGCACAAATGATTGATTGAGAATGATCATTTTAACTCGCCGATTAACTTGACATGTCCGCACAATATGTCTGTAACTTTTGATTCAACGCTCAGAATGACACAAATCCAACAGCCACTTTAAGCTACCTCAATTTTCTATATTGTGACAAAATTTAAGACTAAATTAGCGACGGCAAAGCATCAAAGTAATTGAATCTATCGCAAACAGCGTAATGCTATGAATTATGCTTGATTCATAAGCCTTTTCTCAATGAGCACCAATGAGTAGTTTAGAATGATCTTTTTAACTGGCCGATCAGCTTGACAAGTAATCCAATCTATCACAAACTCCTTCATGCCACGCATTATGATTCATTAATAAGCCTTTACTCAATAAGCACTAATGATCAGTTTAAATGATCATTTTGATTGGCAGATCAACTTGACATCTCCGCACTAAATATTGTATAACTCTTGATTCAGAGCTCAGAATGACAAAAATCTAATGCTCACGTTAAGCTAGCTCAATTTTCTTTATTGTGAAAAAATTTAAGACTAAAATAGCTAATTCAAAGCCCCCAAGTAATCCAATTTATCACAATCTGCTTGATGCCATACCTTATGCTTGATTAATAAGTTTTTACTCAGTGAGCACCGATGATCAGTTCAGAATTATCATTTTAACAGGCCGATCAGCTTGACATGTCCGCACTAAATCGTCTATAACTTTTGATTAATATTTCAGAATGACACGAATCCAAAGCCCACATTAAGGTAACTGAATTTTCTATATTGTAATAGCTACGAAAAAGGTTCCAAGTAATCGAATCTAACACAAACAGCGTGATGCCATGCATTATACTTGATTAATAAGCCTTTAGTCAATGAGCAGCAATGATCAGTTTAGAATGATTATTTAACTGTCTGATCGGCTTGACATGTCTGCAATAAATAGTCTATAACTTTTGATTCAGAGTTCAGAATTAAACGAATCTAACGCCCACATTAAGGTAGCTCATTGTTTTACATTATGAAAAGTTTTAAGAGTGAAATAGCTACGACAAAGCCTCCAAGTTATCCAATCAATCACAAACTGCCTGATGCCATGCATTATGCTTCAGTAATAAGCGTTTACTCAATGAGCACCAATGATTAGTTTAGAATGATCATTTTAACTAGTTGGTCAACTTAAGATGTCCGCAAGAAATCGCCCGTAACTATTGATTTAGAGCTCAAAATAACACGAATCCAATGCCCACGTTAAGCTCTCTCAATTTTCTATAATGTGACAAAATTTAAGACTAAACTAGCTATAACAAAGCTTTCAAGTAATCTAATCTATCGCAAACAGGGTGATGCCATGCATTATGCTTGATTAATAAGCCTTTACTCAATGAGCACTAATGATCAGTTTAGAATGATCATTTTAGCTGGCCAATAATCTTGACATGTCCGTACTAAATCATATATAACTTTTGATTCAGATCTCAAAAATGACACGAATCCAACGCCCACGTTAAACAATCTCAAATATCTATATTTTGTGAAAATTTAAGACTGAAATAGCTACAACAAATCCTCCAAGTAGTTGAATCTATCCCAAAATTTGGGATGCCACACATTATGATTCATTAATAAGCCTTTACTCAATGAGCACCAATGATCAGTTTAGAATGATCATTTTAATTGGCAATTCAACTTGACATGTCTTCACTCAATCCTCAATAACTTTTGGTTCAAAGCTCAGAATGACACGAATCCAATCCTCACCTTACGCTAGCTCAATTTTCTATATTGTGAAAAAATTTAAGACTAAAATAGCTATTACAAAGCCCCCAATTAATCCAATCTATCCCAATCTTTTTGATGTCATGCATTATGCTTCATTAATAAGCCTTTACTCAATGAGCACCAATGATTAGTTTAGAATGATCATTTTAACTAGTCAGTCAACTTGACATGTCCGCACAAAATCACCCGTAACTATTGATTCATAGCTCAGAATGACACGAATCGAATGCCCACATTAAGTTCACTTAATTTTCTATAATGTGAGAAAATTTAAGACTGAAATAGCTATAACAAAGCTTCAAAGTAATCGAATGTATTGCAAACAGGGTGATGCTATGCATTATGCTTGATTAATAAGCCTTTTCTCAATAAGCACCAATGATCAGTTTAAAATGATCATTATAGCTGGCTGATCATCTTAATATGTCTGTACTAAATCACCTATAACTTTTGATTCAGATCTCAAAATGACACGAATCCAACGCCCACGTTAACCTTTTTCAATTTTCTATATTTTGTGAAAATTTAAGGCTGAAATAGCTACAACAAAGCCTACAAGTAGTTGAATCTATCGCAAACTTTAGGATGCCACGCATTATGATTCATTAATAAGCCTTTAATCAATGAGCACCAATTATCAGTTTAGAATGATCATTTTAATTGGCAGTTCAACTTGACATGTCCGCACTAAATCGTCTATAACTTTTGATTCAAATCTCAGAATGACAAGAATCCAATGCTCACCTTAGGCTATCTCAATTTTCTGTATTGTGAAAAAATTTAAGACTAAAGTAGCTATTACAGAGCCTCCAAGTAATCCAATCAATCTCAAACTGCTTGATGCATTGCATTATGCTTCATTAACTAGCCTTTACTCCATGAGCACCAATTATAAGTTTAGAATGATCATTTTAACTAGTCGATCAACTTGACATGTCCGCACAAAATCACCCGTAACTATTGATTCAGAGCTCAAAACGACACGAATCGAATGCCCACGTTAAGCTGCGTCATTTTTCTATAGTGTGACAAAATTTAATAATGAAATAGCTACGAAAAATCTTCCAAGTAATCGAGAATCTATCCAAAACATGGTGATGCCATTCATTATGCTGGATTAATAAGCCTTTACTCAATGAGCACAAATGATCAGTAGAGAATGATAATTTTAACTCGCTGATTAACTTGACATGTCTGCACAAAATCATCCGTAATTTCTGATTTAGAGCTCATAATGACACGAATTCAACGCCCACATTAAGCTAGCTCAATTTTCTATATTGTGAAAATATTTAAGATTGTATTTGCTACGACAAAGCTTCAAAGTAATCGAGACTATCGCAAACAGCGTGATGCCATGCATAATGCTTGATTAATAAGCCTTTACTCAATAAGCACCAATGATCAGTTTAGAATAATCATTTTAACAGGCCCATCAGATTGACATGTCCGCAATAAATAGTTTATAACTTTTGATTCAGAGTTTAAAATGACACGAATCCAACACGTACATTAAGGTAGCTCAATTTTCTATATTGTGAAAAACTGTAAATCTGAAGTAGCTACGAAAAAACTTCCAAGTAATCGAATCTATGGAAAACAGTGTGATGCCATGCATTATGTTTCATTAATAAGCCTTTACTCAAGGAGCAATGATGATTAGTTTAGAATGATCATTTTAACTAGTCGGTCAACTTGACATGTCCGCTGGAAAACACCTGTAATTACTGATTCAGAGTTTTGAATGACACGAATCCAATGCCCACATTAAGCTCGCTCAATTTTCTATAGTATGATAAAATTTAAGACTGAAAAATAGCTATGAAAAATCTTCCAAGTAATCGAATATATCGCAAACAGGGTGACGCCATGCATTATGCTTGATTAATAAGCCTTTACTCAGTGACCACCAATGATCAGTTTAGAATGATCATTTTAACTAGCCGATCATCTTGACATGTCCACACTAAATTGTCTATAACTATTGATTCAAAGCACTAAATAACATGAATGCAACGCCCACGCTAAACTACCTCAATTTTCTATATTGTGTGAAACTTTAAGACTGAAATAGCTACACCAAAGCCTCCAAGTAGTTGAATCTATCGCAATCTGTGTGATGCCACACATTATGATTCATTAATAAGCCTTTACTCAATAATCACCAGTGATCAGATCAGAATGATCATTTTAATTGGCAGATAAACTTGACCTCTCCGCACTAAATATTTTATAACTTTTGATTCAAAGCTCAGAATGAGACGAATCCAATGCTCACTTTAACCTAGCTCAATTTTCTTTATTGTGAAAAAATTTAAGACAAAAATAGCTAATTATCAACTTGACATGTCCGCACTAAATCGTCTGTAAATTTTTATTTAGAGTTCAGAATGACAAAAATCCAATGCCCATGTTAAGCTAGCTCAATTATATATATTATGATAAAATTTTATACTGAAATAGCTACGAAAAAGCATTCAAGTAATCCAATGTATTGGAAACTACGTGATGCCGTGCATTATGCTTCATTTATAAGTCTTTACCCAAGCAGCACCAATGATCAGTTTAGAATGATCATTTTAGCCAGACGATCACTTGACATGGATACATTAAATCATCCATAACTCTTGATTTAGAGTTCAGAATGACACGAATCCAACGCCAACGTTAAGCAAGATCAATTTTCTGTATCCTTGTAAAACTTAAGACCAAAATAGCTACGACAAAGCTTCCAAGTAATCTAATGTATCCCAAACTGCCTGATGCGATGCATTATGCTTCATTTATAAGTGTTTACTAAAGGAGCACCAATGATCAGTTTAGAATGATCATTTTAAGTTGCCGATAAACTTGACATGTCCGCACTAAATCGTCCATAAATTTTGATTTATAGTTCAGAATGATATGAATCCAATACCCACGTAAATCTAGCTCAATTATCTATATTCTGACAAAATGTAAGACTGAAATAGCTATGACAAAGCTTCTAAATAATGCAATGTATCCTCAACTGCGTGATGCCATGCATTATGCTTCATTTATAAGCCTTTACTCAAGGAGCACCACTGATAAGTTTAGAATGATCATTTTAACTGGCCGGTCAACTTGACATATCCGCACTAAATCTTTCTTAACTTTTGATTTAGAGTTCAGAATGACATGAATCCAACACCCACATTAAGCTAGCTTAATATTCTATATTGTTATTAAATTTGAGACTGAAAGAGCTTCCCCAAATCCTTCAAGTAAACCAATGTATCCTGAGCTGCGTGATGCCATGAATTATGGTTCTTTTAAAAGCCTTTACTCAAGGAGCACCGATGATCAGTTTAGAATGATCATTTTAACTAGCCGATCAACTTAAAATGTCTGCATTAAATCGTCCAAAACTTTTTATTTAGAATTCATAATGACACGAATCCAAAGCCCACGTTAAGCTAGCTCAATATTATATATTGTGATAGAATTTAAGGCCAAAATATCTAAGATAAAGCCTGCAAGTAATCCAACATATCCTAAACTGCGTGATGCCATACATTATACTTCATTTATAAGCATTTACTCAAGGAGCGCCAATGATCAGTTTGGAATGATTATTTTAACTACCCGATAACCTTGACAAGTCCACACTAAATCGTCCGCAACTTTTGATTTAGAGTTCAGAATGACACTAATCCATTGCCACGTTAAGCTAGCTCAATTACATATGTTATGACAAAATTTTAAACCGAAATAGCTACGACAAAGCATTCAAATAATCAAATGTATTCGAAACTGCGTTATGCCATGCATTATGTTTTATTTATAAGCCTTTACTCAAGGAGCACCAATGATCAGGTTAGAATGATCATTTTAACTAGACGATCAACTTGACATGTATGCACTAAATCATCCATAAGTTTTGATTTAGAGTTCAGAATGACACGAATCCAACGCCAACGTTAAGCAAGCTCAATTTTCTGTATTGTTGTAAAATTTAAGACCGAAATAGCAATGACAAAGCCTCCAAGTAATCCAATGTATCCAAAACTGTGGGATGCGATGCATTATGCTTCATTTATAAGCCTTTACTCATGGAGCACCAATGATGAGTTTATAATTATCATTTTAAATGGCCGATCAACTTGACATGCCCGCACTAAATCATCCGTAATTTTTGATTTATAGTTCAGAATAATACGAATCCAACGCCCATGTTAAGCTAGCCCAATTTTCTACATTCTGACAAAATTTACGACAAAAATAGCTACAACAAAGCCGTCAAATGACTACTACTTCATCCACTACAACTGGTGGTTATGGATGGAGAAAAAGAGGGGAGCTTTCGATTTTTAGGGTCGGTACCTCAGTGGGAGCCATACCCTATGGAGAGTATTTTTTGTTTGCTACGGACTACTGTATCGAACTTCTATGAGTTAATACCCCGGCTCCATTAAGACTGATGCTTATCCGCCTGGTGGTAACGGGACTGGGCTTAGAGCGAGTGAAACTCATCACTACCTCGTAAGGGCATTGAGACCATAGCATGTTACACGAGGAAAAAAACCTTGTAGTGTTGTCACACAGCTGCCCGCCTAGAAGAGCCATTTGCTCTGTAGTGTTGTCACACAAGATAAGCACGCCGCCCGCCTACTGGCCGGGCGAATCGAAGTTCTCTTCCGGTCAACTGTCCACCCAGTCAAGTGCAAAAAACACAGTAGAATCACACAACGCACGCTGCTGGTGTGCTTCCTGCCCACGAGGAAAGAAAGAAGAGCAAGAAGGTTGAGTTCTGATTTGACTGTTTCAGTTTTCTGATACAAGCCAGGGAAGATCGGTTTCCTGTTGTTTCAGTTTGCCTGCGGGGAATATTCCAAAGCATTCACTTCTTCAAGAGTTTGAATTAATTGTCCCACAGTCGAGCATTTCTGTCCAATCGCTACATAGACACAATACATTGTCTCACTCAATAATCCAATCTATCCCAAATTTTGTGATGCCATGCATTATGCTTCATTTTAAAACATTTTCTTTTCGAGCACCAATGATCAATTTAAAATAATAATTTTAACTAGCTGATCAACTTGACATGTCCATAATAAATTGTCTTTAATATTTGATTTAAAACTTAAAATAACATGAATCAAACACCTACGTTAGTCTAGCACAATTTTAATCATTGTGACAACATATGACACTAAAAGAGGTCTAACAAAGCCTCCAAGTAATCAAGTTTATCCCAACCTAGGTGATGTCATGCATTATGCTTTATTTATAAGGCTTTACTCAAGGAGCACCAATGATTAGTTTAGAATTATCATTTAACAGGACAATCAACATGACATGTCAACACTAAATCATCCAAAACTTTTGATTTAGAGTTCAGAATGACACGAATCCAATCCCCACGTAAAGCTAGCTCAATTTTCTATATTGTAATTAAATATAAGACCCAAATAGCTACGACAAAGCCTCACAGTAATCCAATTTATACAAAACTACTGGATACCTTTGCTCAATGTGAACCAATGATCAGTTGAGAATGATCATTTTAACTAGTTGATACACTTGACATGTCCAGACTAAATAGTCTTTAACATGTGATTTAGGGCTCAAAAAGACATGAATCCAAGGCCACGTTAATCTAGCTCAAATTTCAATATTGTGACAGCATTTGAGATTGAAAGAGCTAGGACAAAGCCTCCAAGCAATCCAATGTCTCCCAAACTGCGTGATGCCATTCATTATGCTTCATTTACAAGCGCTAACTCAAGGAGCACCAATTATCAGTTCAGAATGATCATTTTAACTGGCCGATCAACTTACAATGTCCGCATTAAATCTTTAAAACTTTTGATTTAGAGTTCATAATGAAACGAATCAAACGCCCACGATAAGCTAGCTCAATATTCTATATTGTGACAAAATTTATGGCCAAAATAGCTACGACAAAGCCTCCAAGTAATCCAATGTATCCTAAAATGCGTGATGCCATGCATTATGCTTCATTTATAAGCCTTTACTCAAGGATAACCAATGATAACATTAGAATGATCATTTTAACTGGACGATCAAATTGACATGTCCGAACTATATCGTGTGAAACTTTTGATTTAGAGTACAGAGTGACACGAATCCAATGCCCACGTTAAGCTAGCTCAATATTCTATATTGTGACAAAATTTATGGACGAAATAGCTACGACAAAGCCTTCAAGTAATCCAATGTATCCTAAACAGCATGATGTCATGCAGTGTACTTCATTTATAAGCCTATTCTCAAGGAGCCACTAATGATCAGTTTGATATGATCATTTTAACTAGCCAATCATCTTGACATGTCCGCACTAAATCGTCGGTAAATTTTTATTTAGAGTTCAGAATGACACTAATCCAATGCTCACATTAAGCTAGCTATATTATGACAAAATTTTATAATGAAATAGCTACGAAAAAGCATTCAAGTAATCCAATGTATTGTAAACTGCGTGATGCCGTGCATTATGCTTCATTTAAAAGTCTTTACTCAAGGAGCACCAATGATTAGTGTAGAATGATCATTTTAACCAGACGATCACTTGACATGGATGCACTAAATCATCCATAACTCTTGATTTAGAGTTCAGAATGACATGAATCCAACGCCAACGTTAAGCAAGCTCAATTTTCTGTATCATTGTCAAATTTAAGACCAAAATAGCTACGACAAAGCTTCCAAGTAATCTAATGTATCCCAAACTACCTGATGTCATGCGTTATGCATCATTTATAAGCGTTTACTAAAGGAGCACCAATGATCAGTTTAGAATGATCATTTTAAGTTGCTGATAAACTTCACATGTCCGCACTAAATCGTCCATAATTATTTATTTATAGTTCAGAATGATACGAATCCAATGCCCACATTATCTAGCTCAATTTTCTATATTCTGACAAAATGTAAGACTGAAATAGCTATGACAAAGCTTCTAAGTAATCCAATGTATCCTGAACTGTGTGATGCCATGCATTATGCTTTTTACGCGTTTACTCAGTGAGCACCAATGATAAATTTGGAATGATCAATTTAACTAGCTGATCAACTTGCCATGCCGCACTAAATCGTCTGTAATATTTGATTTATAGTTCAGAATGACACGAATCCAACACCCACGATAAACTAGCTCAATTTTCTATATTCTGACAAAATTTAAGATTGAAATAGCTACGACAAAGCTTCCAAGTAATCCAATCTACTCCAAACTTCTTGATGCCATGCATTATACTTTGTTTATACGCCTTTACTCAATGAGCACCAATGATCAGTGTAGAATGATCATTTTAACTAGCTCATCAGCTTGACATATCCGCACTAAATCATCTTTAACTTTTGATTTAGAGCTCAAAATGACATGAAACCAATGCCCACGTTTAGCTAGCACAATTTTCCATATTGTGACAACATTTAAGACTAAAAGACCTACGACAAAGCCTCCAAGTAATCCGATGTGTATTAAACTGCGTGATACCATGCATTATGCTTATTTTATAAGTCTTTAGTCAAGGAGAACCAATGATCAGTTTAGAATGATCATATCAACTAGCCATTCAACTTGATGTGTACACACTTAATCATCCATAACTTTTGATTCAGAGTTCATAATGACACGAATCCTATTCAGCTAGCTCAATTTACTATATTGTGACAACATTTAACACTGAAAGAGCTTCCACAAAGCTTTCAAGTAATGTAATGTATCCCAAACTGCGTGATGCCATGCATTATGCTTCATTTATAAGCCTTTACTCAAGGAGCACCACTGATCAGTTTAGAATGATCTTTTTAACTGGCTGGTAAACTTGACATATCCGCACTAAATGGTTCTTAACTTTTACTCAAGGAGCACCAATGATCAGTTTGGAATGATTATTTTAACTACCCGATAACCTTGACATGTCCACAATAAATCGTCCGCAACTTTTGATTTAGAGTTCACAATGACACTAATCCAATGCCACGTTAAGCTAGCTCAATTATATATACTATGACAAAATTTTAAACCAAAATAGCTACGACAAAGCATCCAAGCAATCCAATGTATTCGAAACTGTGTTATGCCATGCATTATGCTTCATTTAATAGCCTTTACTCAAGGAGCACCAATGATCAGTTTAGAATGATCATTTTAACTAGATGATCTACTTGACATGTATGCCCTAAATCATCAATAACTTTTTACTCAGATTTCAGAATGACACGAATCCAACGCCAACTTTAAGCAAGCTCAATTTTCTCTATTGTTATAAAATTTAAGACCGAAATAGCAATGACAAAGCCTCCAAGTAATCCTATGTATCCAAAACTGTGTGATGCGATGCATTATGCTTCATTTATAAGCCCTTACTCATGGAGCACCAATGATCAGTTTAGAATTATCATTTTAGGTGGCCGATCAACTTGACATGTCCGCACTAAATCGTCCGTAATTTTTGATTTATAGTTCAGAATAATACGAATCCAACGCCCACGTTAAGCTATCTCAATTTTCTATATTCTGACAAAATGTAAGATTGAAATAGCAATGACAAAGCTTTCAAGTAATCCAATGTATCCTAAACTGCGTAATGCCATGCATTATGCTTTGTTTATATGCCTTTACTCAGTGAGCACCAATGCTCAGTCTATAAGGATCATTTTAACTAGCTGATCAACTTTATATGTCCGCACTAAATCTTCTTTAACTTTTGATTTAGAGCTCAAACTGACATGAATCCAATGCCTACGTTAAGCTAGATCAATTTTCCATATTGTGACATTTGAGACTGAAAGAGCTACGACAAAGCCTCCAAGTAATCCAATGTATTCCACACTGCGTGATGCCATGCATTATGCTTCTTATATAAGTATTTTCTCAAAGAGCACCAATGATCAGTTTAGTATGATCGTTTCAACTGGACATGTTTGAACTTAATCATCCATAACTTTTAATTTAGAGTTTAGAATGACACGAATCGAACCCCCACGTTAAGCTAGCTCAATTTTCTATATTGTGGCAACATTTGAGAGTGAAAGAGCTACCACAAAGCCTTCAAGTAATCAAACGATCCCGAACTGTGTGATGCCATGCATTATGCTTCATTCATAAGCCTTTAGTCAAGGAGCACCAATGATCAGTTTAGAATGGTCATTTTAACAGACCGATCAACTTGACATGTCCGCACTAAATCGTCCTTAAGTTTTATTTAGAGTTCAGAATGACACTAATCTAACGCCCACGTTAAGCTAGCTCAATTTTCTATATTGTGACAAAATGTAAATCGAAAAAGCTATGTAATCCAATCTATCCCTAACAGCCTGATGACTTGCATTATGCTTCATTTATATACATTTACTCAATGATCAGTTTAGAATGATCATTTTATTTAACTGATCAACTAGACATGTCCGCACTATATCTTCTTTAACTTTTGTTTTAGAGCTCAAATGACATGAATCCAACGCCCACGTTTAGCTAGCTCAATTCTCCATATTGTGACAATGTTTGAGAGTGAATGAGGTACGACATAGCCTCCAAGTAAGCCAATATCAACCAAACTGCGTGATGCCATGCAATATGCATATTTTATAAGTCTTTACTCGAGAAGCAACATTGAGCAGTTTACAATGATCATTTCACTGTCCGTTCAAGATTACTTGTACACACTTAATCATTCGTATCTTTTGATTTATAGTTCAGAATGACACGAATCCACGTTAAACTGCCTCAATTTTCTATATTATGACAACATTTGAGAGTGAAAGAGCTACAACAAAGCTTTCAGGCAATCCAATGTATCCCAAACTGTGTGATACCGTGCAGTATGCTTCATTTATAAGCCTTTACTCAAGGAGCACCAATGATCAGTTTAGAATGCTCATTTTAACGGGCCGATCAAGTTGACATGCCCGCACTAAACCGTCTGTAACTTTTGATTTATAGTTCAGAATTACACTAGTCAAACGCCCACGTTAAGCTAGCTCCATTTTCTATATTATGAAAAAATTTAAGATCGAAAAAGCTATGGCGAAGCTTCCAAGTAATCCAATCTATCCCAAACTGCGTGATGCCATGCATTATGTTTCATTTATATGCTTTTACCCAATGAGAACAAATGATCAGTTAAGAATGATCATTTTAACTAACTGATCAAATTGACATGTCCGCACTAAATCTTCATCAACTTTTGATTTAGAGCTCAAAATGACATGAATCCAACGCCTACGTTAGGCTAGATCAATTTTGCATATTGTGACATTTGAGACTGAAAAAGCTACGACAAAGCCTCAAAGTAATCCAATGTATTACAAACTGCGTGATGCCATGCATTATGCTTCTTATATAAGTATTTACTCCAAGAGCACCAATGATCAGTTTAGAATGATCGTTTCAACTGGCTGTTCAAGTGGACATGTATGCACTTAATCATCCGTAAATTTTAATATTGAGTTTAGAATGAAACGAATCGAACCCCCACGTTAAGCTAGCTCAATTTTTTATATTGTGGCAACATTTGAGAGTGAAAGCGCTACCACAAAGCCTTCAAGTAATCAAACGATCCCGAACTGTGTGATGCCATGCATTATGCTTCATTCATAAGCCTTTAGTCAAGGAGCACCAATGATCAGTTTAGAATGGTCATTTTAACAGACTGATCAACTTGACATGTCCGCACTAAATCGTCCTTAAGTTTTGATTTAGAGGTCAGAATGACACTAATCTAACGCCCATGTTAAGCTAGCTCAATTTTCTATATTGTGACAAAATATAAATCGAAAAAGCTATGTAATCCAATCTATCCCTAACAGCCTGATGACTTGCATTATGCTTCATTTATATGCATTTACTCAATGATCAGTTTAGAATGATCATTTTAACTAACTGATCAATTAGACATGTCCGCACTATATCTTCTTTAACTTTTGTTTTAGAGCTCAAATGACATGAATCCAATGCCCACGTTAAGCTAGCTCAATTCTCCATATTGTGACAATGTTTGAGACTGAATGAGGTACGACATAGCCTCCAAGTAAGCCAATATGAACCAAACTGCGTGATGCCATGCATTATGCATATTTTATAAGTCTTTACTCAAGAAGCAACATTGAGCAGTTTACAATGATCAGTTCACTGTCCTTTCAACATTATAGTATTTTTTACCGGCTGAATCAGAATATTTTTTGATTACTTGTACACACTTAATCATTCCTAACTTTTGATTTATAGTTCAGAATGACACGAATCCACGTTAAACTGCCTCAATTTTTTATATTATGACAACATTTGAGAGTGAAAGAGCTACCACAAAGCTTTCAAGCAATCCAATGTATCCCAAACTGTGTGATGTCGTGCATTATGCTTCATTTATAAGCCTTTACTCAAGGAGCACCAATGATCAGTTTAGAATGATCATTTTAACGGGCCGATCAACTTGACATGCCCGCACTAAATCGTCTGTAACTTTTGATTTATAGTTCAGAATTACACTAGTCAAACGCCCACGTTAAGCTAGCTCAATTTTCTATATTATGACAAAATTTAAGATCGAAAACGCTATGGCAAAGCTTCCAAGTAATCTAATCTATCCCAAACTGCATGATTGCATGCATTATGATTCATTTATATGCCTTTACCCAATGAGAACCAATGATCAGTTAAGAATGATCATTTTAACTAACTGATCAAATTTACATGTCCGCACTAAATCTTCTTCAACTTTTGATTTAGAGCTCAAAATGACATGAATCCAACGCCCACGTTAGGCTAGATCAATTTTCCATATTGTGACATTTGAGACTGAAAGAGCTACGACAAAGCCTCAAAGTAATCCAATGAATTCCAAACTGCGTGATGCCATGCACTATGCTTCTTATATAAGTATTTAATCCAAGAGCACCAATGATCAGTTTAGAATGATCGTTTCAACTGGCTGTTCAACTGGACATGTATGCACTTAATCATCCGTAAATTTTAATATTGAGTTTAGAATGACACGAATCGAATCCCCACGTTAAGCTAGCTCAATTTTCTATATTGTGGCAACATTTGATACTGAAAGAGCTACCACAAAGCATTCAAGTAATCAAACGATCCCGAACTGTGTGATGCCATGCATTATGCTTCATTCATAAGCCTTTACTCACGGAGCACCAATGATCAGTTTAGAATGGTCATTTTAACAGACTGATCAACTTGACATGTCCGCACTAAATCGTCCTTAAGTTTTGATTTAGAGGTCAGAATGACACTAATCTAACGCCCATGTTAAGCTAGCTCAATTTTCTATATTGTGACAAAATATAAATCGAAAAAGCTATGTAATCCAATCTATCCCTAACAGCCTGATGACTTGCATTATGCTTCATTTATATGCATTTACTCAATGATCAGTTTAGAATGATCATTTTAACTAACTGATCAATTAGACATGTCCGCACTATATCTTCTTTAACTTTTGTTTTAGAGCTCAAATGACATGAATCCAATGCCCACGTTAAGCTAGCTCAATTCTCCATATTGTGACAATGTTTGAGACTGAATGAGGTACGACATAGCCTCCAAGTAAGCCAATATGAACCAAACTGCGTGATGCCATGCATTATGCATATTTTATAAGTCTTTACTCAAGAAGCAACATTGAGCAGTTTACAATGATCAGTTCACTGTCCTTTCAACATTATAGTATTTTTTACCGGCTGAATCAGAATATTTTTTGATTACTTGTACACACTTAATCATTCCTAACTTTTGATTTATAGTTCAGAATGACACGAATCCACGTTAAACTGCCTCAATTTTTTATATTATGAAAACATTTGAGAGTGAAAGAGCTACCACAAAGCTTTCAAGCAATCCAATGTATCCCAAACTGTGTGATGTCGTGCATTATGCTTCATTTATAAGCCTTTACTCAAGGAGCACCAATGATCAGTTTAGAATGATCATTTTAACGGGCCGATCAACTTGACATGCCCGCACTAAATCGTCTGTAACTTTTGATTTATAGTTCAGAATTACACTAGTCAAACGCCCACGTTAAGCTAGCTCAATTTTCTATATTATGACAAAATTTAAGATCGAAAACGCTATGGCAAAGCTTCCAAGTAATCTAATCTATCCCAAACTGCATGATTGCATGCATTATGATTCATTTATATGCCTTTACCCAATGAGAACCAATGATCAGTTAAGAATGATCATTTTAACTAACTGATCAAATTTACATGTCCGCACTAAATCTTCTTCAACTTTTGATTTAGAGCTCAAAATGACATGAATCCAACGCCCACGTTAGGCTAGATCAATTTTCCATATTGTGACATTTGAGACTGAAAGAGCTACGACAAAGCCTCAAAGTAATCCAATGAATTCCAAACTGCGTGATGCCATGCACTATGCTTCTTATATAAGTATTTAATCCAAGAGCACCAATGATCAGTTTAGAATGATCGTTTCAACTGGCTGTTCAACTGGACATGTATGCACTTAATCATCCGTAAATTTTAATATTGAGTTTAGAATGACACGAATCGAATCCCCACGTTAAGCTAGCTCAATTTTCTATATTGTGGCAACATTTGATACTGAAAGAGCTACCACAAAGCATTCAAGTAATCAAACGATCCCGAACTGTGTGATGCCATGCATTATGCTTCATTCATAAGCCTTTACTCACGGAGCACCAATGATCAGTTTAGAATGATCATTTTAACAGGCCGATCAACTTGACATGTCCGCACTAAATCGTCCTTAACTTTGATTTAGAGTTCAGAATGACACTAATCGAACGCCCACGTTAAGCTAACTCAATTTTCTATATTGTGACAAAATGTAAGATCGAAAAAGCTATGGAAAAGCTTCCAAGTAATCCAATCTATCCCTAACTGCCTGATGACTTGCATTATGCTTCATTTATATGCATTTACTCAATGATCAGTTTAGAATGATCATTTAACTAACTGATCAACTAGACATGTCCGCACTATATCTTCTTTAACTTTTGATTTAGAGCTCAAATGACATGAATCCAACGCCCACGTTTAGCTAGCTCAATTCTCCATATTGTGACAATGTTTGAGACTGAATGAGGTACGACATAGCCTCCAAGTAAGCCAATATGAACCAAACTGCGTGATGCCATGCAATATGCATATTTTATAAGTCTTTACTCGAGAAGCAACATTGAGCAATTTACAATGATCATTTCACTGTCCGTTCAAGATTACTTGTACACACTTAATCATTCGTATCTTTTGATTTATAGTTTAGAATGACACGAATCCACGTTAAACTGCCTCAATTTTCTATATTATGACAACATTTGAGAGTGAAAGAGCTACAACAAAGCTTTCAGGCAATCCAATGTATCCCAAACTGTGTGATGCCGTGCAGTAGGCTTCATTTATAAGCCTTTACTCAAGGAGCACCAATGATCAGTTTAGAATGCTCATTTTAACGGGCCGATGAAGTTGACATGCCCGCACTAAATCGTCTGTAACTTTTGATTTATAGTTCAGAATTACACTAGTCAAACGCCCACGTTAAGCTAGCTTCATTTTCTATATTATGAAAAAATTTAAGATCGAAAAAGCTATGGCGAAGCTTCCAAGTAATCCAATCTATCCCAAACTGCGTGATGCCATGCATTATGTTTCATTTATATGCCTTTACCCAATGAGAACAAATGATCAGTTAAGAATGATCATTTTAACTAACTGATCAAATTGACATGTCCGCACTACATTTTCATCAACTTTTGATTTAGAGCTCAAAATGACATGAATCCAACGCCTACGTTAGGCTAGATCAATTTTGCATATTGTGACATTTGAGACTGAAAGAGCTACGACAAAGCCTCAAAGTAATCCAATGTATTACAAACTGAGTGATGCCATGTATTATGCTTCTTATATAAGTATTTACTCCAAGAGCACCAATGATCAGTTTAGAATGATCGTTTCAACTGGCTGTTCAAGTGGACATGTATGCACTTAATCATCCGTAAATTTTAATATTGAGTTTAGAATGAAACGAATCGAACCCCCACGTTAAGCTAGCTCAATTTTCTATATTGTGGCAACATTTGAGAGTGAAAGAGCTACCACAAAGCCTTCAAGTAATCAAACGATCCCGAACTGTGTGATGCCATGCATTATGCTTCATTCATAAGCCTTTACTCAAGGAGCACCAATGATCAGTTTAGAATGATCATTTTAACAGGCCGATCAACTTGACATGTCCGCACTAAATCGTCCTTAACTTTTGATTTAGAGTTCAGAATGACACTAATCTAACGCCCACGATAAGCTAGCTCAATTTTCTATACTGTGACAAGATGTAAGATCAAAAAAGCTATGGAAAAGCTTCCAAGTAATCCAATCTATCCCTAACTGCCTGATGACTTGCATTATGCTTCATTTATATGCATTTACTCAATGAGAACAATTCAGTTTAGAATAATCATTTTAACTTTGACATGTCCGCACTATATCTTCTTGAAATTTTGATTTAGATCTCAAAATGACATGAATCCAACTCCCACATTAAGCTAGCTCAATTCTCCATATTGTGACAATGTTTGAGACTGAATGAGGTACGACAAAGCCGCCAAGTAATCCAATGTGTACCAAACTGCGTGATGCCATGCATTATGCATATTTTATTAGTGATTACTCAAGAAGCAACAATGATGAGTTTAGAATGGTCATTTTCACTGCCCGTTCAACTTTACATGTACGCACTTAATCATTCGTAACTTTTGATGTATAGTTCAGAATGACGCGAATCCATGTTATCCTTCTTCAGTTATCTATATTATGAAAACATTTGAGTGTGAAAGAGCTACCACAAAGCCTTCAAGTAATCCAATGTAAACCCAAACTGTGTGATACCATGCATTATGTTTGATTTATAAGCCTTTACTCAAGGAGCACCAATGATCAGTTTAGAACGATCATTTTAACTGGCCGATCAACTTGACATTTCCACACTAAATCGTCCTTAACTTTTGATTTAGAGTTCAGAATGACACTAATCTAACACCCACGTTAATCTACCTCAATTTTCTATATTATGACAAAATGTAAGATCGAAAAAGCTATGGAAAAGCTTCCAAGTAATCCAATCTATCCCAAACTACGTGATGCCATGCATTATGCTTCATTTATACGCCTTTACTCAATGAGCACCAATGACCAGTTTAGAATGATCATTTTAACTAACTGATCAACTTTACATGTCCGCACTAAATCCCCTTATACTTTTGATTTAGGGTTTAAAATGACATGAATCTAACACCCACGTTAAGCTAGCTCAATTTTCCATATTGTGACATTTGAGAATGAAAGAGCTACAACGAAGCCTCCAAGTAATCCAATGTATTCCTAACTGCGTGATGCCATGCATTATGCTTCTTATATAAGTATTTACTCAAAGAGCACGAATGATCAGTTTAGAATGATCGTTTCAACTGGCTGTTCAATTGGACATGTACGCATTTAATCATCTGTAACTTTAAATTTAGAGCTTAGAATGATACGAATCCCACCCCCACGTTAATCTAGCTAACTTTTCTATATTTTGACAACATTTGAGATTTAAAGAGATATCACAAAGCCTTCAAGTAATCCAATGATCCCGAACCGCGTGATGCCATGCATTATGCTTCATTTATATGGCCTTTACTAAAGGAGCACCAATGATCAGTTTAGAATGATCATTTCAACTGGCCAATCAGCTGGACATGTCCGCACTAAGTCATCCTTAAGTTTTCATTTAGAGTTCAGAATGGCTCTAATCCATCGCCCACGTTAAGCTAGCTCAATTTTCTATATTGTGACAAAATGTAAGATCAAAAAAGCTATGGAAAAGCTTCCAAGTAATTGAATCTATCCCTAACTGCCTGATGCCATGCATTATGCTTCATTTATATGCCTTTACTCAATGAGCACCAATGATCAGTTTGGAATGATCATTTTAACTAACTGATCAACTAGACATGTCCGCACTATGCATATTATGACAATGTTTGAGATTGAATGAGCTACGACAAAGCCTCCATGTAATCCAATGTGTACCAAACTGCGTGGTGCCATGCATTACGCATATCTTATTAGTCTTTACTCAAGGAGCAACAATGATCAATTTAGAATCAAACGCCCACGTTAAGCTAGCTCCATTTTCTATATTATGAAAAAATTTAAGATCGAAAAAGCTATGGAAATGCTTACAAGTAATCCAATCTATCTCAAACTGCGTGATGCCATGCATTATGCTTCATTTATATGCCTTTACTCAATGAGAACCAATGATCATTTAATAATGATCATTTTAACTAACTGATCAACTTGACATGTCCGCACTAAATCTTCTTTAACTTTTGATTTAGAGCTCAAAATGACATGAATCCAATGCCCACGTTAAGCAAGATCAAATTTTCAAATTTGACAATTGAGACTGAAAGAGCTACGAAAAATCCTCCAAGTAATCCAATGTATTCCAAACTGTGTGATGCCATGCATTATGCTTCTTATATAAGTATTTACTGAAAGAGCACCAATGATCAGCTTAGCATAATCGTTTCAACTGGCTGTTCAGCTGGACATGTACGCACCTAATCATCCACAACTTTTAATTTAGAGTTTAGAATGACACGAATCCCACCCCCATGTTAAGGTAGCTCACTTTTCTATATTGTGACAAAATTTGATACTGAAAGATCTACCACAAAGCCTTCAAGTAATCCACTGATCCCGAACTGCGTGATGCCATGCATTATGCTTCGTTTGTAAGCCTTTACTAAAGGAGCACCAATGATCAGTTTAGAATGATCATTTTAACTGGCCAATCAGCTGGACATGTCCACACTAAGTCCTCCTTAACTTTTCGTTTAGAGTTCAGAATGGCTCTAATCAAATGCTCACGTTAAGCTAGATCAATTTTCTATATTGTGATAAAATGTAAGATCAAAACGCTATGGGAAAGCTTCCAGGTAATCGAATCGATCCCTAACCACCTGATGCCATGCATTATGCTTCGTTTATATGCCTTTACTCAATGAGCACCAATGATCAGTTTAGAATGATCATTTTAACTAACTAATCAACTAGACATGTCCACGCTATATCTTCTTTAACTATTGTTTAGAGCTCATAATGACATGAATCCAACGTCCACGTTAAGCTAGCTCAATTCTCCATATTGTGACAGTGTTTGAGACTGAATGAGCTATGACAATGTGTCTAAGTAATCCAATGTGTACCAAACTGCGTGATGCCATGCATTATGCATATTTTATTAGTCTTTACTCAAGGAGCAACAATGATCAGTTTAGAATGATTATTTTTGCTGGCCGTTCAACTTTACATGTACGCACGTAATCATTTGTAACTTTTGATTTAGAGTTCAGAATGACACAAATCCACGTTAGGCTTCTTCAATCTTCTATATTATGACAACATTTGAGAGTGAAAGAGCTACCACAAAGCCTTCAAGTAATCCAATGTATCCCAACCTGTGAGATACCATGCATTATGCTTCATTTATAAGCCTTTACGCAAGGAGCACCAATGATCAGTTTAGAATTATCATTTTAACTGGCCGATTAACTTGACATGTTGATACAAGCCTTGATTCAAGGATGTATGCGCGTGGGCTGTTTGTAGAAGATTAGGTGAGAAACTCAACCTTAGGCTTCTGGATGGGGGTTTTCTGGTTGGTAAAAGATGGAAGGGTGAAGTGAACAACATGAGGGGTGATGAACCTCGTGATAAATCACAAACTTAGAGCTAGGAGGGCTGGTCTCAACTAGGTTCTAAGCGCACAAGCTTCTTGAGAGAATAACTTGTAAAGAAAATTCGATCTTTATTAATTAGCAAAAAGGTTGTCGAACTACAATGCTGGAAGGAGCCTTATTAATATGCTCGACAGCTTGACCTTCTAGGGTCGACTCAAAAAAAGAAAAGGAAAGTTTACAAAAGTGCACAAAAGGAAAAGATACAAAAGTGTATAACAAAAAAAAGGACCTATTCCTAAAATGTTCTTGACACAAAAATGTAAAGCATCTAGATCCTACCCTGTAAAACAGAAAGAGGCATATATTCGAATTGAAACTTACCTTAACTTACCTCACGGCCAAGAAATGGAAGGTGGCCGTCCTTGTGGCATGCACGCGCCTTGTTCCTAGTTTTCGACTTGGAGTAGGGTTAAAAATCTTTGGGCCCTGACCTCTCTTGCCACTAAAGCCCAAGTCTCTGATGTTCCTTGTGTTGTTGAGAAGCCTTTGGACTCTACTTTGCTCTTCTGGCCCATTGTCCTTAGATGATCTTCCTCTAGGAGCTTGTCAACCCATAAGCTGAATTTGTGGAAGAGTGCCCTTGATCTGCTTCTTGTCATTGCTCCTTGAGGTACCACTGGTGTAGATACTTCTTCTAGGTGCATGTCCTGGAGCTGGTAGCTCATTTGGTCCGAGTCCTCTTGTGTGGAAGTGGATATGCGCGTGTACTCGGCTGGATCGGCTGTACCGGCTGGATTGTGCGCGGTACAGGCCGGGATGCCTTCAGGACCAGCCAAGTTGATCCCGGAGTTGGCGGCATCACCAGAGGCACCGGCGGTGTCATCCATGTCCCCACCAAGTGTGCCGGAAGCTTGGGCCTCTCCGCCGGCGATGCTGACCGGTCTGGTCCTATAGGTCGAGGGTCCGGCGGTACTGTCTGGTCCGGCAGACGTGCCAGATGGTCCTGCTGTCTCAGGCAAGCTTCCTGGTCGGCTAGTGTGGTCTCCTGGCTGGATGTACGACCTGATGTCCTCATCACATGTCCCCACCAAATCGCCCGTATCTTTTGATTTAGAGGTCGGAATGACACTAGTCAAACGCCCACGTTAGGCTAGCTCCATTTTCTATATTATGACAAATTTAAGATCGAAAAAGCTATGGAAAAGCTTCCAAGTAATCCAATCTATCCCAAACTGCGTGATGCCATGCATTATGCTTCATTTATATGCCTTTACCCATTGAGAACCAATGATCAGTTAAGAATGATCATTTTAACTAACTGATCAAATTGACATGTCCGCACTAAATCTTCTTTAACTTTTGATTTAGAGCTCAAAATGACATGAATCCAACGCCTACGTTAAGCTAGATCAATTTTCCATATTGTAACATTTGAGACTGAAAGAGCTACGACAAAGCCTCCAAGTAATCCAATGTATTCCAAACTGCATGATGCCATGCAATATGCTTCTTATATAAGTATTTACTCAAAGAGCACCAATGATTAGTTTAGCATAATCGTTTCAAGTGGCTCTTCAGCTGGACCCGTTCGCACTTAATCATCCGTAACTTTTAATTTAGAGTTTCGAATGACACGAATCCCACCCCCACGTTAAGCTAGCTCACTTTTCTATATTGTGACAACATTTGATACTGAAAGAGCTACCACAAAGCCTTCAAGTAATCCACTGATCCCGAACTGCGTGATGGCATGCATTATGTTTCATTTAGAAGCCTTTAGTAAAGGAGCACCAATGATCAGTTTAGAATGATCATTTTAACTGGCCAATAAACTTGACATGTCTGCATTAAGTCGTCCTTAACTGTTCATTTAGAGTTCAGAATGGCTCTAATCCAACTCCCACGTTAAACTAGCTCAATTTTATATATTGTGACAAAAATGTAAGATCGAAAAAGCTATGGAAAAGCTTCCAATTATCCAATCTATCCCTACCTGCCTGATGCCATGCATTATTCATCATTTATATGCCTTTACTCAATGAGCACCAATGATCAGTTTAGAATGATCACTTTAACTAACTGATCAACTACACATGTTCCGCACTATATATTCTTTTACTTTTGATTTAGAGCTCAAAATGACATGAATCCAACGCCCACACTAAGCTAGCTCAATTCTCCATATTGTGCCAATGTTTGAGACTGAATGAGCTACCACAAAGCCTCCAACTAATCCATTGTGTACCAAACTGCGTGACGCCATGCATTATGCATATTTAATAAGTCTTTACTCAAGGGGCAACAATGATCAGTTTAGAATGATCATTTTTACTGGCCGTTCAAATTTACATGTATGCACTTAATCATTTGTAACTTTTTATTTAGAGTTCAGAATGACACGAATCCACGTTAAGCTTCCTCATTTTTCAATTTTATGACATCATTTGAGAGTGAAAGAGCTACCACAAAACCTTCAAGTAATGCAATGTATCCCAAACTGCGTGATACCATGCATTATGCTTCATTTAGAAGCCTTTACTCAAGGAGCACCAATGATCAGTTTAGAATTATCATTTAAACTGGCTGATCAACTTGACATGTCCGCACTAAATCGTCTGTAAGATTTGATTTAGAGTTCAGAATGACACTAGTCAAACACCCACATTAAGCTAGCTACATCTTCTATATTATGTCAAAATTTAAGATCGAAAAAGCTATGGAAAAGCTTCCAAGTAATCAAATCTATATCAAACTATGTGAAGCCATGCATTATGCTTCATGTGTACGCCTTTACTCATGAGCACCAATGATCAGTTCAGAATGATCATTTTAAGTAACTGACCAACTTGACATGTCCTCACTAAATCTTCTTTAACTTTTGATTTAGAGCTCAAAATGACATGAATCCAACGCCCACGTTAAGCCAGATCAATTTTCCATATTGTGACATTTGAGACTGAAAGAGCTACGACAACGCCTCCAAATAATCCAATGTATTTACTCAAAGAGCACCAATGATCAGTTTAGAATGGTCGTTTCAACTGGCTGTTCAGCTGGACATGTACGCACTTAATCACCCGTAACTTTTAATTTATAGTTTAAAGTGACACGAATCCCACCCCCACGTTAAGCTAGCTCACTTTTCTATATTGTGACAACATTTGATACTGAAATAGCTACCACAAAGCCTTCAGGTAATCCACTGATCATGAACTGTGTGATGCCATGCATTATGTTTCATTTATAAGCCTTTATTAAAGGAGCACCAAGGATCAGTTTAGAATGATCATTTTAACAGCCAATCAACTTGACATGTCCGCACTAAGTCGTCCTTAACTTTTCATTTAGAGTTCAGAACGGCTCTAATCCAACGCCCACGTTAAGCTAGCTCAATTTTCTATATTGTGACAAAGTATATGATCAAAAAAGCTATGGAAAATCTTCCAAGTAATCCAATCTATCCCTAGCTGCCTGTTGCCATGCATTATGCTTCATTTATATGCCTTTACTCAATGAGCACAAATGATCTGTTTAGAATGATCATTTTAAGTAACTTATCAAGTAGACATATCCGCACTATATCATCTTTAACTTTTGATTTAGAGCTCAAAATGACATGAATCCAACGTCCACGTTATGCTAGCTCAATTCTCCATATTGTGATAATGTTTGAGACTGAATGAGCTACGACAAAGCCTCCAAGTAATCCAATGTGTACCAAACTGCGTGATGCCATGCATTATGCATATTTTATTAGTCTTTACTCAAGGAGCAACAATGATCAGTTTAGAATGATCACTTTTGCTGACCGTTCAACTTTACATGTACGCACGAAATTATTTGTAACTTTTGATTTAGAGTTCAGAATGACACAAATCCAGGTTAAGCTTCTTCAATTTTCTGTATTATGACAACATTTGAGAATGAAAGAGCTACCACAAAGCCTTCAAGTAATCCAATGTATCCCAAAATGTGTGATACCATGTATTATGCTTCATTTATAGGCCTTTACTCAAGGAGTACCAATGATCAGTTTAGAATTATCATTTTAACTGGCCGAATAACTTGACATGTCCCCACCAAATCGTCCGTATCTTTTGATTTAGAGTTCAGAATGACACTAGTCAAACCCCCACATTAGGCTAGCTCCATTTTCTATATTATGAAAAAGTTTAAGATCGAAAAAGCTATGGAAAAGCTTCCAAGTAATCCAATCTATCCCAAACTGCGTGATGCCATGCATTATGCTTCACTTATATGCCTTTACCCAATGAGAACCAATGATCAGTTAAGAATGATCATTTTAACTAACTGATCAAATTGACATGTACGCACTAAATCTTCTTCAACGTTTGATTTATATCTCAAAATGACATGAATACAACGCCCACGTTAAGCTAGATCAATTTTCCATATTGTGACATCTGAGACTGAAAAAGCTAGACAACGCCTCCAAGTAATCTAATGTATTCCAAACTGCACGATGCCATGCATTATGCTTCTTATATAAGTATTTACTCAAAGAGCACCAATGATCAGTTAAGCATAATCGTTTCAACAGGCTCTTCAGCTGGACATGTACGCACTTAATCATCCGTAACTTTTAATTTAGAGTTTAGAATGACACGAATCCCACCCCCCACGTTAATATAGCTTACTTTTCTATATTGTGACAACATTTGATACTGAAAGAGCTACCACAAAGCGTTCAAGTAATCCACTGATCCCGAACTGCGTGATACAATGCATTATGCTTCATTTATAAGCCTTTACTAAAGGAGCACCAATGATCAGTTTAGAATGATCATTTTAACTAGCCAATCAACTTGACTTGTCCGCATTAAGTTGTCCTTAACTTTTCATTTAGAGTTCAGAATGGCTCTAATCCAACGCCCACGTTAAACTAGCTCAATTTTCTATATTGTGACAAAAATGTAAGATCGAAAAAGCTATGGAAAAGCTTCCAAGTAATCCATTCTATCCCAACCTGCCTGATGCCATGCATTATGCTTCATTTATATGCCTTTACTCAATGGGCATTGGATTCGTGTCATTCTGAGCTCTGAAACAAAAGTTATGGACGGTTTTGTGAGGAGATGTAAAGATGATCGGAGAGTTAAAATGATCATTCTAAACTGATCATTGGTTCTCATTGAGTAAAGGTTTATTAACGAATCATAGTGCATTACATCAAGCAGTTCGCGATAGATTCGATTATTTGGAGGAATTGTCGTAGCTATTTCAGTGTTAAATTTTGTCCGAATATAGAAAAATTAGCTAGCTTCACGTGGGCATTGGATATGTGGCGTTCTGAGCTCTGAATTAAAAATTATAGAAGATTTAGTGCGGACATGTCAAGGTTATCAGCGAGTTAAAATGATAATTTTAAACTGATCAGTGGTGCTCACTGAGTAAAAGGTTATTAATGAAGCATAATGCATGGCATCAAGCAGTTTAAGATAGAGTGGATTACTTGTACGCTTTTTCAAAGCTATTTCAGTCTCAAATTTTGTCACATTATAAAAAATTGAGCTAGCTTAACGTGGGCATTGGATGCGTGTCATTCTGAGCTCTGAATCAAACGTTATAGACATGTTTGTGCGGATATATCAAGTTGACCAGCTAATTAATGATCATTTTAAACTGATCATTGGTGCTCATTGAGTGAAGGATTATTAATGAAGCATAATTCATGGCATCAAGCAGTTTGCGATAGATTGGATTACTCGAATGCTTTTTTCATAGCTATTCACACTATAGAAAATGGAGCTAGCTTAACGTGGGCATTGGATTCGTCTCATTCTGAGCTCTGAATCAAAAGTTACTGACAATTTAGTTCGGACATGTCCACTTGATCGGCGAGTTAAAATGATAATTCTAAACTGATCATTGGTGCTCATTGAGCAAAATCTTATAAATGAAGAATAATATATGGAATCATGCATTTTGCGATAAACTGGATTACTTGAAGCCTCTATTGTAGCTATTTAAGTCTTAAATTTTTTCACAATTTAGAAAATTTGAGCTAGCTTAACGTGGGCATTGGATTCGTGTCATTCTAAGCACTCAATCAAAAGTTACAGACTATTTTGTGAGGACATGTCAAGTTGATTGGCAAGTTAAATGATCATTCTAAACTGATCATTCTGCTCATTGAATAAAAGCTTAGAAATGTAGAATAATGCATGGTGTCAAGCATTTTGCGATAGATTGGATTATTTGGAGGCTTTATTGAGCTATTTCTATGAAAATTGACCTAACTTAACATGGTCATTGGATTCGTGTCATTCTGCTGAATCAAAAGTTATAGACGATTTATTGTAGACATGTTAAGCTGACCGGCCAGTTAAAATGATCATTCTAAACTGATCATTGGTGCTCTTTGAGCAAAAGTTTACAAATAAAGCATAATGCATGGCATAACGCATTATGTGATCTATTGGATTACTTTGAGGCTTTGTAGTAGCTGTTTCAATCTAAAATGTTGTCACAATATGGAAAATTGAGCTAGCTTAACGGAGGTGTTGGATTCGTGTCATTCTGAGCTCTGAATCAAAAGTTATACACGATTTAGTGCGTACATGTCAAGTTGATCAAATGATCATTCTAAACTTATCATTGGTTCACATTATGTAAAGGCTTATTAATGAGGCATAATGCATTGCATCACACTGTTTGTGATAGATTCGATTACTTGAAGGCTTTGTCGTAGATATTTTAGTCTTAACTTTTGTCACAATATAGAAAATTTAGATAGCTTAACGTGGGCATTGGTGCTCATTGAGTAAAGGGTTATTAATGAATCATAGTGCATGACTTCAAGCAGTTTGCGATAGATTCGATTACTTGGAGGCATTTTTGTAGCTCTTTCACTCTTAAATTTTGTCACAATAAAGAAAATTTAGCTAGCTTAATGTAGACGTTGGATTTGTGGCCTGAATCAAAACTAAGCTCTGAATCAATAGTTATTGAAGATTTTCTGCATACATGTCAAGCTGATCGGCGAGATAAAATGATAATTCTAAACTGATAATTGGTGTTCATTGAGTAAAATCTTATAAATGAAGAATAATGCATGGCATCATACATTTTGTGATAGATTGGATTACTTGGAGGCTTTATTGTAGCTATTTAAGTCATAAATTTTTTGAAAATATACAAAATTGGGCTAGCTTAATGTGGGCATTAGATTCATGTCATTCTGAGTTCTGAATCAAAAGCTATGGACGATTTTGTGCGGATATGTCAAGTTGATCGGCGAGGTAAAATGATCATTCTAAACCGATCATTCGTGCTCATGGAATAAAAGCTTATAAATTAAGAATAATGCATGGTGTTAAGGATTTTGCGATAGATTGGATCACTTGGAGGCTTTATCGTAGCTGTTTTAGTCTAAACGTTTTTCACAGTATAGAAAATTGACCTAGCTTATCATGGGCGTTGGATTCGTGTCATTCTGAGCTCTCAATCAAAAGTTACGGATGATTTAGTGCGGACATGTTAAGCTGACCGGCCAGTTAAATGATCATTCTTAACTGATCATTTGTTGTCATTGAGCAAAAGTTTACAAATGAAACATAATGCATGGCATCACACAGTTTGGGATATATTGGATTAGTTTGATGCTTTGTCGTAGCTCTTTCAGTCTAAAATGTTGTCACAATATGGAAAATCGAGATAGCTTAACGTAAGCATTGGATTTTTGTCATTCTGAGATATGAATCAAAAGTTACACATGATTTAGTGTAGATATGTCAAGTTGATCGGCCAGTTAAAATGATTATTCTAAACTTATCACTGGTTCACATTAAGTAAACACTTATTAATGAGGTATAATGCATGGCATCACGCTGTTTGTGATAAATTCGATTACTTGAATGTTTTGTCGTAGCTATTTTAATCTTAACGTTTGTCATAATATAGAAAATTAAGCTAGTTTAACATGGGCATTGGATTCGTCTCATTCCGAGCTCTGAATCAAAAGTTACTGATGATTTTGTGCGGACATGTCAAGTTGATCGGCGAGTTAAAATGATAATTCCAAACTGATATTTGGTGCTCATTGAGCAAAGGTTTACAAATGAAGCATAATGCATGGCATCAGGCAGTTTGGGATATATTGGATTACTTTGAGGCTTTGTCGTAGCTATTTCAATCTAAAATGTTATCACAATATGGAAAATTGAGCTACGTTGACGTGGGCGTTGGATTCGTGTCATTCGGAGCTCTGAATCAAAAGTTAGAGATGATGTAGTGCCGACATGTCAAGTTGATCAGTCTGTTAAAATGATCATTCTAAACTTATCATTGGTAATCATTAAGTCAAGGCTTATTAATAAAACATAATTGATGGCATCACGCAGTTAACTACAGATTCGATTACTTAAAGTCTTTGTCGTAGCTATTATATTCGTAACTTTTCTCACAATATAGAAAATTAAGCTAGTTTAACATGGGCATTGAATTCGTGTCATTCTGAGCTCTGAATCAAAAGTTATGGAAGAATTTGTGTGGACATGTCAAGTTGATCAGCGAGTTAAAATGATCAATCTAAACTGATCATTGGTGCTCATTGAGTAAAAGCTTATAAATGGATAATAATGCATGGCATCAAGCATTTTGCGATAGAATGGATTACTTGGAGGCTTTATCTTACTTATTTCAGTCTTAATTTTTTTTCACAATCTAGAAAATTAAGCTAGCTTAACGTGGGCGTTAGATTTGTGTCATTATGAGCTTTGAATAAAATGTTACAAACAATTTAGTACGGACATGTTAAGCTGATCGTCCAGTTCAAATGATCATTTTAAAACGATCATTGGTGCTCATTGGGCAAAGGTTTACTTATGAAGCATAATGCATGGCATCACGCAGTTTGGGATATTTGGATTACTTTTTGACATTGTGTCATAGCTCTTTAAGTCTAAAGTGTTGTCACAATATGGAAGATTGAGCAAGCTTAATGTGGGCGTTGGATTGGTGTTATTCTGAGCTGTGAATCAAAAGTTACACAAGATTTAGTGTGGATATGTCAAGTTGATCGGTCATTTAAAATGATCATTCTAAACTTATCATTGGTTCTCATTAAGTAAAGCCTTATAAATGAATCATAATGCGTGGCATCACACTGTTTGCGATAGATTCGATAACTTGAACACTTTCTCATAGCTATTTTACTCTTAAATTATGTCACAATATAGAAAATTAAACTAGTTGAACCTTGGCATTGGATTCATGTCATTCTGAGCTCTGAATCAAAAGTTATAGACGATTTGGTGTTGACATGTCAAGTTGATCTGCGAGTTAAGATGATCATTTTAAACTGATCATTCGTGCTCATTGAGAAAAAGCTTAAAAATGAAGAATAATGCATGTCATCAAGCATTTTGCGATAGATTGGATTACTTCTAGGCTTTACTGTAGCTATTTCAGTCTTAAATTTTTTCACAATATAGAACATCTAGCTAGCTTAACGTGGACATTGGATTCATGTCATTCTGAGCTCTGAATCAATAGTTACAGAAAATTGTGCTGACATGTTAAGCTGATCGGGCAGTTAAAATGATCATTCTAAACTGATCATTGGTGCTCATTGAGCAAAGGTTTACAAATGAAGCATAATGCTTGGCATCACGCAGTTTCGGATATATTGGATTACTTTGAGGCTTTGTCATTGCTCTTTCAGTCTAAAATGTCCTCACAATATGATAAATTAAGCTAGCTTAACGTGGCGGTTGATTTGTGTCATTCTGAGTTCTGAATTAAAAGTTACAGACGATTTAGTGCGGATATGCAAAGTTGAATGGTCAGTTAAAATGATCATTCTAAACTAATCATTGGTTCTTATTAAGTAAAGGCTTATTAATGAAGCATAATGCGTGGCATCACATATTTTGCGATAGATTCGATTACTTGAAAGCATTGTTGTAGCTATTTTCATCTTAAATTTTGTAATAATATAGAAAATTAAGCTACCTTAACGTGGGCAATGGATTCGTGTCATTCTGAGCTCTGAATCAAAAGTTATGGACGATTTTGTTCCGACATGTCAAGTTGATCGGCCAGTTAAAATGATCATTCTTAACTGATCATTGGTGCTCATTGAGGTTTTATCGTAGCTATAGAATGGATTAGGAACCCCACCTAAGGTGCAGCTTGAACCAGAGGAGGAAGAAGCCACTAAAGATGCTAAGGAGCAGCTTGAACCCGCAGATATTTTTGATGAAAGCCTACAAATCTCTAATGGCCCCATTACCCAATCCAAGCAAGCCAAACTTAAGATAACCACATTTGTTGTGATTCAAGCCACCTAAACCTCCCCAAGAGAGGTGATTGGATTGTACTCTTTTTTTCCAATTCCTGGTTTTGTCCCAATGGGTTTTCTAAGATAGGCTTTTAATGAGGCAAGCCAAGGTAATTTTCCACAGCCTCTTGGTGAATCAAGGCCCATTATATCTCGTCATCCACAAAATAAGAGAGGAATAATCAAGTAAAAACATTATTTACTTCTTAGTTGTCTTTGTAATTACCTTAGTATTTCCTTTAATGTTTGGGTAGAATTTTAGGAGTCATTTTCAATGTCCTAGACTACTATAAGTACTCTCTTGTATCCTTCTTTCTGAATCATCAAATATTTTCAGCGAATTGTTGTGTCAGTATCTGTGTTTTACTTTTAACCTTTTACTTGTTTAGTTTTCTGAATTTTTCAGGTACCATGGTAGGAACCAGCATTAATGGAGAAGAATCCTCAAACTCTAACAAACAACTCCTTGATTCATTTAAAGCCATGAGAGCTGAAATAGAAAGATCCATCAATGAACAACTTAGGATAAACCAGCCACCTTCTGATACTAAGCAATACTATAGTCACTCATCTAGGTCACAACACCCTGGGAGAAGGCGGCCAAGAGACGACCAACCGCATAGGAATAACTAACCCAATCCTCGCGACCCTTTAGCTGGCCTTAAAATCAAGAATCCCTCTTTCCATGGAACCAATGACCCTGAGGAGTATCTAGAGTGGGAAAAAAGATATAAATAGTCTTTGATTGTAGGGAATACACTCAGGACAGTAAGTTTAGAGTAGCACCAACCGCTTTTAAAGATTATGGCTTAAGTTGGTGGGATCAATTAGTTACTTCTAGGAGAAGGGCTGCGGATTTTCCTATAGATTCATGGAAGCAGATGAAACTAATCATGAGGAAAAGCTTAATACCTAGCCACTACCATAGGGAACTTCACTTTAAGCTTAGAAACTTATCTCAAGGATCTAGAACCGTAGAGGAGTACTTTAAGGAGATGAAACCTTATTGCTTAGGGCTGATGTTCAAGAGGATAGTGAAGCCACTATGGCTAGGTTTATGGGTGGCCTTAATAGGGAAATCATAGATAGGCTAGAGGTTCACCATTATGTTGAAATAGAAGAACTTCTCCATAAGGCTATCATGTTCGAAAAAGAACTTAAGAGGAAAACCCTAAACCCAGATTTAGTTCTACTAGGTTTAGCCAATCTAAGGAGGATAAGTCTAACAAAGATTACAAGCCTTTCACTAAACCTAAGGTAGAAGATTCGAAACTTAAGGGAATGGATATGGGTTCTAGCACCAAAACTAGGGAAACTCAGTGTTTTAAGTGTAAGGACTTTGGTCACTACTCTTGAGACTATTAAGAGGTCTAAACACTATAAGTTGCAATGGCTTAATGATGAGGGTGACCTAGAAGTGGAGAACCAGGTCTTAGTTCATTTGTCCATAGGAAAAATATGAAGATGGGGTTTTGTGTGATGTTTTACCCAGGGATGCTGGTCACATCTTGCTAGGTAGACCTTGGCAATCGGATAGAAGGGGTATTCAGGATGGGTTTACTAATAGGTACTCATTTGAGTTTAAGGGAAAGAAGATTATTTTAGTACCTTTATCCCCATGAGAGGTTCTTTTAGATCAGATAGCTTTAAAGAAAAACAAAATCAAATCCGAACTCAAAAGCAAACCCCATGCCGATGGCACCGCCAAACCGCAAACCAAGCCACTAGCCAAACAACAGACTAATCTTATGATTAAGTCCAACCCAGGGAGTAACTTACCACACCTACTATTTGTGCTTAAAGAAGGCTTTCATACGAACCAATCTACGCAGGACATTCCTAGAAAAATTCACTTCATTTACAGGTATTTAAAGATGTGTTTCTGGAGGAGCAACCGCAAGGCATACCACCAATCCGAGTAATTGAGCATCAAATTGACTTTCTACCAGGAGCATCTCTTCCCAACAAGTCAGCCTACAGAACCAACGCCCTGGAGACCAAGGAGCTTCAACAGCAAGTCACTGAACTCATGGGGAAAGGACATATCCGCGAAAGTATGAGCCCATGTGTTGTACCTGTTTTGCTTGTCCCAAAAAAGGATGGAAGCTGGAGAATGTGTGTTGATTGTAGAGAAATCAACAATATAACTGTAACGTATCACCATCCTATAGCTAGATTAGATGATATGTTAGATGAATTGCATGGTTCTAGCATCTTCTCTAAGGTAGATCTTAAGAGTGGTTATCACCAAATTACGATGAAAGAAGGTGATGATTGGAAAACTGCATTTAAAACTAAAAAAGGTTTATATGAGTGGTTAGTAATGCCTTTTGGCTTGCAAAATGCACCTAGTACCTTCATGAGAATGATGAACCATGTCCTTAGGGAATTCATAGGTCATTTTGTGGTAGTATACTTTGATGATAGTCTAGTTTTTAGCCGAACATTAGATGATCATGTAGAACCCCTCAGAAAGGTTTTTGAAGTGCTTAGAAAGGAAACCTTGTATACCAATCTTAAGAAATGTAATTTTGGAACAGATAAACTTGTCTTCTTAGGTTTTCTTGTGAGTACAGATGGTATTAAGGTTGATGAGGAAAAGATAAAAGCAATTAAGGAGTGGCAGAGTCCAAAGAATGTTGGGGAAGTAAGGAGCTTCCATGGCCTATCTGGGTTTTACTTGAGATTTGTCATGGACTTTAGCACTATAGCAGCTCGACTCACTGAGGTTATCAAAAAGAATGTGGGATTTAAGTGGGAGCAAGCGCAAGAGTAGGCATTCCAAACCTTGAAAGACAAGCTTATACACTCCCCGGTGCTATATCTTCCTAACTTTGATAATTTTTTTGAAATTGAATGTGATGCCTCAAGAGTTGGTATTGTTACTTTTCTTATGTAGGAATGGAAGCATATAGCCTACTTTAGTGAGAAACGTGGAGAGGCCACACTCAATTACCTAACCTATGACAAAGAACTATATGCGCTTATGAGGGCCTTGCAAACATGGCAGCATTATCTTTGGCCCAAGGAGTGTGTCATCCATACCGACCATTAGTCACTCAAACATCTCAAATGGCAACAAAATCTGAACAAAATACATGCAAGGTGGGTCGAATTCACTGAGACCTTCCCTTATCTGATAAAATACAAGAAAGGTAAAGAGAATGTAGTAGCCGATGCTCTTTCTCGGAGGTATGTGCTCTTGAACTCTTTAGAAGTTAAACTGCTAGGGTTTGAACAAATCAAAAATTTATATGCTACTGATGCTGATTTTAAAGATATTTATGCTTCTTATGAGAAGTTTGGTACTGGAAAATACTTTAAGAGTGAAGGTTTCTTGTTTTATGAAAATCGGTTATGTGTACCTAACTCCTCTTTGCAGGACTTGTTTGTTAAGGAAGCACATTCAGGCTGTCTTATGGCTCACTTTGGCGTGGCAAAGACATTAAATGTATTGCAGGAACACTTCTTTTGGCCACACATGAGGAGTGATGTTGAGAAAACTTGCCAAATATGTGAACTTGCAAGGAAGACAAATCCACAATCGAAAAGCACGGTTTGTATACCCCTCTCCCTATACCTTTCCAACCTTGGAATGATATATCTATGGATTTTTTTCTTGGATTGCCTAGAACTAAGACTAGAAAGGATTCTTTGTTTGTTGTAGTTGATAGGTTTTCCAAAATGGCTCACTTTATTCCTTGTCATAAGACGGATGATGCCATTATCATTGCCAGATTATTATTTAAGGAGATAGTTAGACTTCATGGCATGTCTAGGACCATAGTATCAGATAGAGACACTAAGTTCCTTTGTTACTTTTGGAAAACACTTTGGTCTAAGCTAGGAACTAAGCTTTGTTTTTCCACAACTTGTAACCCGCAATCGGATGGTCAAACTGAAGTAGTTAATAGAACCTTATCTACTTGTTAAGAGCTTTGATTAAAAAGAATCTTAGAACTTGGGAGGAATGCTTGCCTCATGTTGAATTTGCATATAATCATGCTAGGCATACTACTTAGAAGTACTCACCATTCGAAATTGTTTATGGGTTCAATCCCATCTCACCTTTGGATCTAATGCCTTTACCTTTGAGTGAAAGGACAAGCCTGGATGGAAAGAAAAGGCTGAGTTGGTTCAAACAATTTATGAGAAGGCTCGGCTCAATATTGAAAATAAGACTAAGTTGTATGCTCAACAAGCCAATAAAGGCCGAAAGGAGTTTGCATTTGAGGAAGGAGACTTGGTGTGGATCCATTTGCGTAAAGATAGATTTCCAAGTTAAAGGATACCCAAGTTATTGCCTAGGATTGATGGCCCATTCAGAGTCATCAAGAAGATCAATGACAATGCCCACCGGTTGGATCTTCAAGGTAAGTACCAAGTGAGTTCAAGCTTTAATATTACTGATTTGGTTCCATATTTTGCAGATGAAACATATTTGAGGTCAAATCTTTGGGGGAGGATGATGTGAGCATGGCCAGCAAGGAACCACCACCTAAGGACCAGGTTGAACCAGAGGAGGAAGAAGCCACTAAAGATGCTATGGAGCAGCTAGAACCCGCGGATATTGGAGATGAAAGCCTCCAAAACTTCAATGGCTCCATTACCCGGTCCAAGCAAGACAAACTTAAGACAACACTACAGCACCTTCTCAACACCATTCAGGCCAGTATGGTGTTTGCTAATTCAACCACATTTGTTGTGATTCAAGCCACATAAACCTCACCAACAGAGGTAACTTGGATTGTACTCTTTTTCCCTATTCTTAGGTTTTTCCCAATGGGTTTTCTATGATAAGTTTTTAATGAAGGAAGCCAAAGGTACTGTATCACAGTCTCGTGGTGAATCAAGGCCCATTTTATCTAATCATCCACGAAATAAGAGAGGAAGAATCAAGTCAAAATATTATTTACTTTTTAGTCTTTGTCTTAGTTGTGTTTGTAATTCCCTAAGTATTTCCTTTAAAGTTTTGGTAAAATTTTAGGACTCATTTTCAATTTCCTAGACTACTATAAGTACTCTCTTGTATCCTTCTTTCTGAATCATCAAACATTTTAATGGCAAATCTCCATATTAAACTCGTTTGGTTATCCTCTTGAATAAGGAATTTTATAACACTTTCCTATTCCTCTCAAGAGCCGAAAGTCTAAGAGATCTTCATCACCCTTGGAAGTTTCAATTCGATTCACCCCTTGCCCAGTGTGCCTGGCCTTTGTGGTTCACACAATTCAAGCATATAGTCCAAGGATTTTCCACCATCCTTGAGAAGTATCATCCATTTCCCCTTGTTCTCGGATCCATCCACTTAAGAGCTCACACATCCGCAAGTTACAGCATCGTTTCACCCATTCCGAAACTTCAATCCATTCATCCACTCTTCCATAACTATTTGGAGTTGATCGGGGGCTTGATCCTCATCAGGATCACATCAATGGATTACTTGGAGGCTTTATCGTATCTATTTCTGTCTTAAATTTTTTCACAATGTAGAAAATTGAGCTAGCTTAATGTGGGTGTTGGATTCGTGTCCTTCAGGGCTCTGAATCAAAAGTTATAGACAATTTCGTATGGACATGTCAAGTTGATCGGTCAGTTAAAATGAGCATTCTAAACTGATCATTGGGGCTCATTAAGTAAAGGCTTATCAGTGAAGAAAAATGCATGGCATCACGCTGTTTACGATAGATTCGATTACTTGGAGGCTTTCTCGTAGCTATTCACTTCTTAAATTTTGTCAAAATATAGAAAATTTAGCTAGCTTAACTTGGGCGTTTGATTCGTGTCATTCTGAGCTTTTAATCAAAAGTTACGGACGATTTTGTGCGGACATGTCAAGTTGATCGGCGAGTTAAAATGATATTTCTAAACTGATCATTGGTGCTCATAGAGTATACGCTTATAATGAAGCATAGTGCACAACATCAAGCAGTTTGTGATTGATTCGATTACTTGGAGGCTTTGTCGTAGCTATTTCAGTCTTAAATGTTGTCGCAATTTAGCTAGCTTAACGTGGGCGTTAGATTCGTGGGCGTTATGGGCTCTGAATCATAAGTTACAGAAAATTTAGTGCGTACATGCCAAGTTGATCGGTAAGTTAAAATGATAATTCTAAGCTGACCATTGGTGCTCGTTGAGTAAACGGTTATTAATGAATCATAATGTGTGGCATCACGCAATTTGCTATAGATTCAATTACTTCAAAAAATTTAGCTAGCTTAACATGGGCATTAGATTCGTGTCATTTTGAGCTCTTAATCAAAATTTACAGACGATTAAATGTGGATTTGCCAAGTTGATCGGTCAGTTAAAATAATCATTCTAAACTGATCATTGGTGCTCATTAAGTAATGGCTTATTAATGAAGCATAATGTGTGGCATCATGCAGTTTGGATAGATTCAATTACTTGCAGGCTTTGTCGTAGCTGTTTTAGTCTTAAATTTTGTTACCATATAGAAAATTGAGCTAGCTTAACGTGGGCATTAGATTCGTGTCATTCTGAGTTTTGGATCAATAGTTACGGTCGATTTTGTTAGGACATGTCAAATTTACCGGTAGTTAAAATGATCATTCTAAACGGATCATTGGTGTGCCTTGAGTAAAGGCTTATTAATGAAGCATAATTCATGGCATCTAAATTTTTTTTTAGCTTGAATTATTTGGAGGCTTTCTTATAACTATTTCAGTCTTAAAATTTTTCACAATACAGAAAATTGAGCTAGCTTAACGTGGGTGTTGGATTCATGTAATTCTGAGCACTGAATCAAAATTTACAGACGATTTAATATGCGGACATGTTAAGCTGATCGGCCAGTTAAAATGATTATTCTAAACAAATCATTGCTGCCCATTGAGTAAAGGCTTATCAATGAAGCATAATGCATGACATCACACTGTTTGCGATAGATTTGATTACTTGGAGACTTCGTCGTAGCTACTTAAGTCTTAAATAGCCAGCTTAAACATGGGCATTGGATTCGTGTCATTCAGAACTCTGAATCAAAAGTTATGGATGATTTTGTGTGGACATGTCATGGTTATCGGTGAGTTAAAATGATCATTCTAAATTCATCATTGGTGCTGATTGAGTAAAGGTTTATTAATGAAGCATAGTGCATGACATCAAGCAGTTTGCGATAGATTCGATTACTTAAAGGCTTTGTCGTAGCAATTTCAGTCTTAAATTATGTTACAATATAGAAAATTTAGCTAGCTTAATGTAGGCGTTAGATTCGAGGCATTTGGAGCTTTGAATCAAAAGTAATAGACGATTTAGTGTGGACATGTCAAGTTGACCAGCGAGTGAAAATGATCATTTTAAACTGATCATTGGTGCTCATTGAGTAAAAGCTTATTAATGAAGCATAATGCATGTCATAAAGCAGTTTGCGATAGATTGAATTACTTGGAGGTTTTGTTGTAGCTATTTCAGTCTTAAATTTTTTTAACAATATAGAAAATATAGCTAGCTTAACTTGGGCATTGGATTCGTGTCATTCTCAGCTCTGGATCAAAAGTTACGGACGATTTAGTGCAGACATGCCAAGTTGATCGGTCAGTTAAAATGATCATTCTAAATTGATCATTGGTGCTCCTTGAGTAAAAGCTTATAAATGAAGCATAATTCATGGCATCAAGCAGTTTGCTATTGATTGAATTACTTGAAGGTTTTCTTGTATCTATTTCAGTCTTAAATTTTTTCACAATATTGAAAATTAATATAGGTTAACGTGAGCTTTGGATTCCTGTCATTCTGAGCTCGGAATCAAAATTTACAAAAGATTTAGTGTGTACATGTCAAGTTGATCACTCAGTTAGTATGATCATTCTAAACTATTCATTAATGCTCATTGAGTAAAAGCTTATTTATGAAGCATAATTCATGGCATCAAGCACTTTGGGATAGATTGAATTATTTGGAGGCTTTCTTATAAATATTTCAGTCTCAAATTTTTTCACAATATAGAAAATTGACCAAGATTAACAAGAGCATTGGATTCGTGTTATTCTTATCTCTAAATCAAAAATTACAGACGATTTAGTGTGTACATGTTAAGCTGATAAGCCAGTTAAAATGATCATTCTAAACTGATCATTGGTGCTCATTGAGTAAAGGCTTATTAATGAAGCATAATTCATGGCATCAAGCAGTTTGCGATAGATTGGATTACTCGAAGGCTTTTTCATTGCTATTCACACTATAGAAAATGGAGCTATCTTAAAGTGGGTTTTAGATTCGTCTCATTCTGAGCACCGAATTAAAAGTTACTGACAATTTAGTGCGGACATGTCAACTGGTTTGGCGAGTTAAAATGATAATTCTAAACCGATCATTGGTGCTCATTGAGCAAAAGTTTATAAATAAAGCTGACCGGCCAGTTACAATGATCATTCTAAACTGATCATTGGTGCTACAATATATATTGAAGCCCATTTTTGATTTAGAGCTCAGAATGATATTAATCGAGTTCCGATGTTAAGCTAGCTAAATGTTCTATAGTGTTACAAAATTTAAGACTGAAATAGCTACGACAAAGCCTCCCAGTAATCCAATCTATCACAAACTCCTTGATCCCATGCATTATGCTTCATTAATGATCATTTTATTCAATGAGCACCAATGATCATTTTAATTCACCGGTTAACTTAACATGTCCGCACTAAATCATCTGTAACTTTCAATTCAGAGCTCAGAATACCAGGAGTGGTATGTCGACGTTAAACTAGCTAAATAATCTATATTGTGACAAGATTTAAGACTGAAATAGCTACAATAAAACCTTCAAGTAATCCAATCTATTACATAATGCTTGATGCCATGCATTATTCTTCATTTATAAGCTTTTACTAAATGAGCACCAATGATTAGGTTAGAATGATCATTTTAACTCACTGATCAACTTGACATATCCGCAAAAATTGTCTGTAACTTTTGATTCAGAGCTCAGAATGGAACGAATTAAATGCCCACGTTAAGCTAGCTATATTTTATGTATTGTGAAAAAATTTAAGACTTAAATAGCTACGAGAATGCCTCAATGCAATCAAATCTATCGTAAACAGCGTGATGTCATGCATTATGCTTCATTGATAAGCCTTTTCTCAATGAGCACCAATGATTAGTTAAGAATGATCATTTTAACTGGCCGATCAGCGTAACATCTCTGCACTAAATCGTTTGTAACTTTTGATTCAGAGCTACGAATGACACGAATCCAACGCCCACGTTAAGCTAGCTAAATTTTCTATATTGTGAAAAATATTAAGACTGAAATAGGTACAATAAAGCCTCCAAGTAATACAATCTATCGCGAAATGCTTGATGCCATGCATTATTCTTCATTCATAAGCTTTTACTCAATGAGCACCAATGATCAGTTTAGAACGATCATTTTAATTCGCCGGTCAACTTGACATGTCCGCACTAAATCATCAGTAACTTTTTATTCAGAGCTCATAATGCCACGAATCCAACGCCGACGTTAAGCTAGCTAAAATTTCTATATTGGGACAAAATTGAAGACTGAAATAACGAAGACAAATTCTCCAAGTAATCGAATATATCGCAAACTTCTTGATGTCATGCAGTTTATTTCATTAATAAGCCTTTAATCAATAAGCACCAAAGATCGTTTTTGAATGATCATTTTAACTCGTCAATCAACTTGAAATGTTCGCACAAAATCATCCGTAATATTTGATTAAGAGGTTAGAATAACACTAATCCAACACCCACGTTAGGCTAGCTCAATTTTTTATATTGTGCAAAAATTTAAGATTGAAATAGTTATTACAAAGCCTCTAAGCCTTTACTCAATGAGCACCAATGATCAGTTTATAGTTTTCATTTAAACTTGCCGGTCAACTTGACATGTCGGTCAGAAATCGTCCTTACTTTTGATTCTGAGCTTAGATTGACATGAATCCAATGACCACGCTACGCTAGCTCAATTTTCTGTATTGTGACAAAATTGAAGACAGAAATAACTATGATAAAGACCCCAAGTAATTCAATATATCATAATCTACTTGATGCCATGCATTATGCTTCATTTATAAGCCTGTACTCAACGAGCACCAATGATCAGTTTTGAATGATCATTTCAACTTGCCGGTCAACGTGACATGTCTGCATGAAATCGTCCATAACTTTTATTTCAGAACTCCGAATGACACGAATCAAATGCCCACATTAAGCTAGCTCATTTTTCTATAGTGGAATAAAATTTATGACTGAAATAGCTAGAAAAAAGCATCCAAGTAATCTAATTATCACAAACAGCGTGATGTCATGAATTATGCTTGATTAAGAAGCCTTTACTCAATGAGCACTAACGATCAGTTTAGATTGATCATTTTATCTGGCCGATCAACTTGACATGTCCGCATTAAATCGTCTATAACTTCTGTTCACAGTTCCGAATGGCATGAATCCAACGCCCACATTAAGGTAGCTCAATTTTCTATAGTGTGACAAAATTTAATACTGAAATAGCTACAAAGCCTCCAAGAAATCGAATCTATCGCAAACAGCGTGATGCCATGCATTATGCTTCATTAATAAGCCTTTACTCAATGACCACGAATGATCAGTTTAGAATGATCATTTCAACTAGCCGGTCAACTTGACATGTCCGCATGAAATCGTCCGTAACTTTTATTTCAGAGCTCTGAATCACAAGAATCGAATGTCCACGTTAAGCTAGCTCATATTTCTATAGTGTGACAAATTTTAAGACTGAAATAACTACAACAAAAAATCCAATTAATCCAATCTATCGCAAACAGCGTGGTGCCATGAATTATGCTGGATTAAAAAGCCTTTACTCAATGAGCACAAATGATCAGTTGAGAAAGATCATTTTAACTCGTCGATTAAGTTGACATGTCCCCACAAAATCGTCCGTAACTTCTGATTCAGTGCTCAGAATGACACGAATCCAACGCCCACATTAAGCTAGCTCAATTTTCGATATTGGTAAGAAATTTAAGACTAAAATAGCTACGACAACACCTCCAATTACTCGAATTTATCGCAAACTGATTAGTGCCATGCATTATGCTTCGCTAGTAATCCTTTACTCAGTGGGCACTAATGATCAGTTTAGAATGATCATTATAACTAGCTGATCAACTTGACATGTCCGCACCAAATCGCCTGTAACTTTTGATTCAGAGCTCAAAATGAAACAAATCCAACGCCCAACTTATGCTAGCTTAATTTCCTATAGCGTAAAAAAAATTTAATACTGAAATAGCTACAACAAAGCTTCCAAGCAAGCAAATCTTTCGCAAACAGCATGATGCCATGCATTATTCTTGAATAATAAGCCTTTACTCAATGAGCACCAATGATCAGTTTAGAATGATCATTTTAACTGACCGATCAACATGACATGTCGGCAAGAAATCGTCAGTATCTTTTGATTCAGAGCTCAGAATGAAACGAATCAAACGTCCACGTTAAACTACCTCAATTTTCTATACTGTGTGAAAATTTAAGACTGAAATAGCTACAAAAAAGCCTCCAGGTACTTGAATCGGTCGCAAACAGTGTGATGTCAGGCATTACGCTTCACTAATAGCGTTTACTCAATGAGCACTAATGATCATTTTAGAATGATCATTTTAATTGGCAGATCAACTTGACATGTCGGCACTAAATTGTTTATAACTTTTGATTCAGAGGTCATAATGACACGAATCCAACACTCACGTTAAGCTAACTCAATTTCCTATATTGTGAAAAAATTTAAGAGTGAAATAGCTATTACAAAGCTTCCAAGTAATCCAATCTATCACAATCTGCTTGATGCCATTCATTATACTTTATTAATAAGCGTTTTCTCAATGAGCACCAATGTTCAGTTTAGAATGATCATTTCAACTAGCCGGTCAACATGAGATTTCTACACAAAATCGTCAGTAACTTTTAATTCATAGATTAGAATGACAAGAATCAAATGCCCACGTTAAACTAGCTCATTTTTCTATAGTGTGACAAAATTTAAAACTGAAATAGCTACGACAAAGTTTCCAAGTAATCGAATCTATCGAAAACAACGTGATGACATGCGTTATGCTGGAATAATAAGCCTTTGCTCAATGAGTACAAATGATCAGTTGAGAATGATCATTTTAAACTCTCCTATTAACTTGGCATGTCCGCACTAAATCGTCTGTAACTTCTGATTCAGCACTCAGAATGACACGAATCCAATGCCCACATTAAACTAGCTGAATTTTCTATATTGTAACAAAATTTAAGACTGAAATAGCTATGCCAACGCCTCCAAGTAATCGAATCTATCGCAAACTGCTCAATGCCATGCATTATGCTTTGTTAATAAGCCTTTACTCAATGAGCACCAAAGATCAGTTTAGAATGATCATTATAACTAGTCGATTAACTTGACATGTCCGCACTAAATCGTTTGAAACTTTTGATTTAGAGATCGGAATGACAGAAATCCAACGCCCACGCTATGCTAGCTCAATTTTCTATAGTGTAACAAAATTTAAGACTGAAATAGCTATAACAAAGCTTCCAAGTAAGTGAATTTATCGCAAACAGTGTGATGCCATGCATTATGCTTGATTAATAAGCCTTTACTCAATGAGGAGCAATGATCAGTTTAGAATGATCATTTTAATTGGCAAAACAACTTGACATTTCCACAGTAAATCTTCTACAATTTCTGATTCAGAGCTCAGAGTGACATGAATCCAACACTCACTTTAAGCTAACTCAATTTCCTATATTGTGAAAAAGTTTAAGACTAAAATAGCTGTTTCAAAGCCTCCAAGGAATGAAATCGATCACAATCTGCTTGATGTCATGCATTATGCTTCATTAATAAGCCTTTACTCAATGAGCACGAATGATCAGTTTAGAATGATCATTTTAACTCGTCGATCAACCTGACATGTTGGCAAAAAATCATCCGTAACTTTTGATTCAGAGTTCAGAATGACACGAATCACACGCCCACGTTAAACTACCTCAATTTTCTATATTTTCTTAAAATTTAAAACTGAAATAACTTCAACAAGGCCTCCAAGTACTTGAATCTATCGCAAACTGTGTGATGTCATGCATTATGCTTCATTAATAAGCCTTTATTCAATGAGCACCAATTATCAGTTTAGAATGATCATTTTAATTGGAAGATTAATTTGACATTTTCGCTCTAAATCGTCTATAATTTTTTATTCTGAGCTCGGAGTGACACGAATCCAACGCTCACGTTAAGCTAACTCAATTTCCTATATTGTGAAAAAATTTAAGACTGAAATAGCTATTACAAAGATTTGAGAGTGAAAGAGCTAGGCAAAGGCTCAATGTAATCCAATATATCCTAAAGTGCGTGATACCATGCATTATTCTTCATTCATAAGCCTTTACTTAAGGAGCACCATTGATCAGTTTAGAATAATCATTTTAACTCGCCGATGAACTTGACATGTCGCACTAAATTGTTCGTAACTTTTGATTTAGAGTTCCGAATGACACAAATCCAAAACCCACGTTAAGCTAGCTCAATTTTCTATATCGTGCCAAAACTTAGGACCAAAATAGCTACGACAAAGTCTCCACGTAAGCCTATCTATCTGGAACAGCGTGATGCCATGCATTATGATTCATTTTCAAACCTTTGTTCAGTAAGAAGGAATGATCAATTTAGAATGATCAATTTAACTGGCTGATCAACTTGATATGCCTGCACTTAATCGTCTTTAGCTTTTCATTCAGAGTTGAGAGTGACATGAATCCAACACCTATGTTAAGCTAGCTCAATTTTCTATATTGTGACAAAATTTAAGACCTAAATAGCTACGACAAAATCTCCAAGTAATCCAATCTATCCCAAACTCCGTGATGCCATGCATTATGCTTCATTTGTAAACCTTTGCACAATGAGGACCAATTATCAGTTTAGAATTATCATTTTAACTAGTTGATCAACTTGACCTGTCTACACTAAATCGTCTTTAACTTGGATTTGGATTGCAAAATTACATGAATCCAACGTCCACATTAAGCTAGCTCAATTTTCCATAATGTGACAACATTTGAGACTGAAAGAGCTACAAAGCCTCAAAGTACTCCAATCGATCCTAAACTTTGTGATGCCATACATTATGCTTCATTTATAAGCCTTTACTCAAGGAAGACCAATGATTTGTTTCGAATGATCATTTTAACTGGCCGATCAACTTGACATGTCGCACTAAATCTTCTATAACTTTTGATTTAGAGTTCAGAGTGACACAAATCAAGTGAATACGTTAAGCTAGCTCAATTTTCTATATTGTGACAGCATTTGATTCTGAAAGAGCTACGACAAAGCCTCTAAAAATCCAATCTATTCCAAACTACATGATTCCATGCATTATGCTTCATTTATATGTCTTTTCTCAAAGAGCACCAATAATCAGTTTAGAATGATCATTTTAACTGAATGATCAACTTGACATGTCCGCATTAAATCTTTCGTAACTTTTGATTTGGAGTTTATAATGACACGAATCCATTGCTCACGTTAAGCTAGCTCAATTTTCTATGTTGTGACAAAATTTAAGAATGAAATAGCTACGACAAAGCCTCCAAGTAATGCAAACTATCCCAAACTTCGTGATGCAATGCATTATGCTTCATTTGTAAACCTTTGCACAAGGAGCACCAATGATCAGTTTAGAAAGATCATTTAAACTGATTGATCAACTTGACATGTCTGCACTAAATCTTCTGTAATTTTTGATTTAAAGGTTAGAAGACACGTATCCAATGCCCACATTAAGCAAGCTCAATTTTCTGTTGTGTGAAACAACTACGACAAAGCCCGCAAGTAGTCCAATGTATCCAAACTGCATTATGCCATGCATTATGCTACATTTATAAGCCTATACTCAAGGAGCACAAATAATTAGTTTAGAATGATAATTTTAACTGGCCGATCAACCTGACATGTCCAAACTAAATCGTCCGTAAATTTTGATTTTGAGTTCCCAATGACACGAATCCAATGCCCACGTTAAGATAGCTCAATTTCTATACTGTAAAATTATTTTAGACTTAAAGATCTACGACAAAGACTCCATATAATCCAATGTATCCTAAACTGTATAGTGCCATCCATTATGCTTTCATTTATAACCCTTTACTCAAGGAGCACCAATGATCAGTTAAGAATGATCATTTTAACTTGCCGATCAACTTGACATGTATGTACTAAATCGTCCGTAGTTTTTGATTTAGACTTCAAAATGACACAAATCCAACGACCATGTTAAGCTAGCTTAATTTTAATATTGTGACAAATTTTATGTACGAAATAGCTATGAAAGAGCCTCCAAGTAATCCAATCTATCTCAAACTGCGTGATGCCATGCATTATGCTTCATTTATAAGCCTATACTTAATGAGCACCAATGATCAGTTTAGAATGATCATTTTAACTGGCCGATCAACGTTACATGTTCCCACTAAATCGTCTGTCACTTTTGATTTAGTGTTCAGAATGAAACGAATCCAATGCCCACGTTAAGCTAGCTAAATTTTCCATATTGTGACAACATTTGAAACTAAAAGAGCGAAGACAAAGCCTCCAAGTAATCCAATGTATCCCAAACCGTGTCAAGCCATGCATTATGCTTCATTTATAAGCCTTTACTCAAAGAGAACCAATGATCAGTTTAGAATGATCACTTTAACTGGCCGGTCATCTTGACATGTCCACACTAATCGTCTGTAAATTTTGATTTAGAGTTCAGAATGACACGAACCCAATGCCAATGTAAGCTAGCTCAATTTTCTATATAGTGACAACATTTTACACTAAAAGAGCTACGACAAAGCCTCTAAGTAATCCAATGTATCCCAAACTGCGTGATGCCATCCATTATGCTTCATTTTATAACCCTTTACTCAAGGAGCACCAATAATTAGTTTAGAGTGATCATTTTAACTGGCCGATAAACTTGAAATGTATGTACTCAATTGTCCGTAACTTTTGATTTATTGTTCTGAATGACACGAATCAAACGCCATGTGAAGCTACCTCAATTTTCCATATTGTGAGAACATTTGCAACTGAAAGAGTTATGACAAAGCCTCCAAGTAATCCAATGTATCCTCAAACTGCGTGATGCCATGCATTATGCTTCATTTATAAAAGTTTACTAAAGGAGCAGCAATGATCAGTTTAGAATGATCATTTGAACAAATTCATCAACTTGAGATGTTCACACTAAATCGTTCGTATGGTTTGGTTTAGAGTTCAGAATGACCCGAATTCAACGCCGACGATAAGCGAGCTCAATTTTCTATATTTTGACAACATTTGGGACTGAAAGAGCTAAGACAAAGCCTCCAATTAATCCAGGGTATCCCAAACTGTGTGAAGTCATGCATTATGCTTCATTTATAAGCCTTTACTCAAGGAGAACAATAGATCAGTTTAGAATGATCATTTAAACTTGCCGATCAACATGACATTTCCACACTAAATCGTCCATAACTTTTCATATAGAGTTCTGAATGACACGAATCGAACACCCATGTTAAGCTATCTAAATTTTCCATATTGTGACAACATTTGAGACTGAAATATCTATGAAAAAGCCTCCAAGTAATCCAATGTATCATAAACTGCGTGATGTCATGCATTATACTTCTTTTATAACCCTTTACTGAAGGAGCACCAATGATCAGTTTAGAATGATAATTTTAACAGGCTGATCAACTTTGACAAGGCAGCATTAAATTGTATGTACCTTTTGATTTAGAATTCAGAATGACACGATTTGAACACCCACGTTAAGCTAGCTCAATTTTCTATATTATAACAAAAATTGAGCCTGAAAGAGCTACGACAAAGCCTCCAAGTAATCCAATGTATCCCAACCTGTGTGAAGCCATGGATTGTGCTTCATTTATAAGTCTTTACTCACGGAGAACCAATGATCAGTTTATACTGATCATTTTAATTGGCCGATCAACTTGGCATGTTTGGACTAAATCGTCTGTAACCTTTGAATTAGAGTTCCGAATGACACGAATCCAATGCCCATGTTAATCTATCTCGATTTTCCATATTGTGAGAGCGTTTGACACAGAAAATGCTACGAAAAAGCTTCCAAGTAATCCAATGCATCCCAAACTGCGTGATGCCATCAATTATCCTTCATTTATATGCCTTTACTCAACGAGCACCAATGATCAGTTTAAAATGATCATTTTAACTGGTCAATCAATTTGACATGTCCGCACTAAATCATCTGTAACTTTATATTTGGAATTTAGAATTGCACGAATCCAACGACCACATTAAGCTAGCACAATTTTCCATATTGTGACGACATTTGTGACTAAAAGAGCTACAAAAGCCTCGAAGTAATGTAATGTATTCAAAACTGTGTGATGTCATGCATTATGCTTCACTTAAAAGCCTTTACTCAACGAGTACGAATGATAAGTTTAGAATGATCTTTTTAAGTGGCCGATCAACTTGACATGTTCGCATTAAATCGTCCATAACTTTTGATTTGGAATTTAGAATTACACGAATCCAACATCCACGTTTAGCTAGCTCAATTTTCCATAATGTGACAACATTTGAAACTGAAAGAGCTACAAAAAAAAGTCTTGAAGTAATGTAATGTATCCCAAACTGTGTGATGCTATGCATTATGCTTCATTTATAAGCCTTTACTCAAGCAACACCAATGATCAGTTTAGAATGATCATTTTAACAGGTCGATCAACATGACATTTCCTAACTAAATCGTTCGTAGCTTTTGATTTAGAGTTCATAATGACATGAATCCAACGCCTACGTTAAGCTAGCTCTATTTTCTATACTGTGACAACATTTGAGACTAAAATAGCTATGAAAAAGCTTGGAAGTAATCCAATGTAACCCAAACTGCGTGATGCCATGCATTATCAGTACAAAAAACATCTATTTCACTCCCCGATCAACTTGACATGTCTACACTAAATCATCCGTAACTTTTGATTTAGAGTTTAGAATGACACAAATCCAACATCCACGTTAGGTTGCTCAATTGTCTATATTGTGACAACATTTGAGACTGAAAGAGCAATGAAAACGCCTCCAAATAATCTAATATATCCCAAACTTCGTGATATCATGCATTATGCTTCATTTATAAGCCTTTACTCAAGGGGCACCAATGATCAATTTAGAATGATCATTTTCACTGGCCAATCAACTTGACATGTGCGCACTAAATCCTTCGTAACTTTTTTATTTAGAGTTCAGAATAAAACGAATCCAACACCCACGTTAATGTAGCTCAATTTTCCGTATTGTGACAACATATGAGACTGAAAGAGCTACGACAAAGCCTCCAAGTAATCCAATGTATTCAAAACTTGGTGATGCCATGCATTATGCTTCATTTATAAGCCTTTACTAAAGAAGAACCAGTGATCATTTTAGAATGGTTTTTTTCACTGGCCGATAAAATTGACATGTGTGCACTAAATCGTCTATAATATTTTTATTTAGAGTTCATAATGACACGTATACAACGCCCACGTTAAGCTAGCTCAATTTTCTATATTGTGAAAAAATTTAAGACCGAAATAAAAGCCTCTAATTAATCCAATCTATTCGAAACTGAGTGATGCCATGCGTTATGCTTCATTTATAAGGCTTTACTCAAGGAGAACCAATGATAAATTTAGAGTGATCATTTTAACAAGCTGATCAACTTATTGTTTTTAACTTTTGATTTAAAGCTCAAAATTACATGAGTCCAATGCCCATGTTAATCTACCTCACTTTTCCACATTGTGACAACATTTGAGACTGAAAGTGCTACTAGAAAGCCTCCAAGTAATCCGATGTATCACAGACTGCGTGATGTCATTCATTATGCTTCATTTATAAGCATTTACTCAATGAGCACCAATGATTAGTTTAGAATTATCATTTTCACTAGCTGATCAACTTGACATGTTCGCACTAAATAGTCTTTAACTTTTGATTTAGAGCTCAAAATGACATGAGTCCGACGCCCACGTTAATCTAGCTAAAGTTTCTATATTTTGACAAAATTTAAAACCAAAATAACTACAATAAAAGCCTCCAAGTAATCCAATGAATCCCAAACTGCGTGATACCATGCATTATGCTTCATTTAAAAGCCTTTACTTAAGGAGCACCAATGACCAATTTAGAATTATCATTTTAACTCGCCGATCAACTTTACATGTCCACATTAAATTGTCCATAACATTTGATTTAGAGTTTAGAATGAGACGAATCCAATGCCCACGTTAAGCTAGCTAAATTTCACATATTGTGACAACATTTGATACTGAAATAACTACAAAAAGCCAATGTATCCCAAACTGCGTGATGCCATGAATTATGCTTGATTTGTAAGCCTTTACTCAAGGAGCACCAATGATCAGTTTAGAAGGATCATTTTAACTGGCCAATCAATTTGACATGTCCGCACGAAATCATCTGTAACTTTTTATTTGGAATTCAGAATTGCACGAATCCAACGCCCACATTAAGCTAGCACAATTTTCCATATTGTGACGACATTTGAGACTGAAAGAGCTACAAAAAGCCTCGAAGTAATGTAATGTATTCAAAACTGTGTGATGTCATGCATTATGCTTCATTTAAAAGCCTTTACTCAACGAGTACGAATGATAAGTTTAGAATGATCTTTTTAAGTGGCCGATCAACATGACATGTTCGCATTAAATTGTCCATAACTTTTGATTTGGAATTTAGAATTACACAAATCCAACACCCACATTTAGCTAGCTCAATTTTCCATATTGTGACAACATTTGAAACTGAAAGAGCTACAAAAAAAGTCTTGAAGTAATGTAATGTATCCCAAACTGTGTGATGCCATGCATTATGCTTCATTTATAAGCCTTTACTCAAGCAACACCAATGATCAGTTTAGAATGATCATTTTAACAGGTCGATCAACATGACATTTCCTAACTAAATCGTTCGTAGCTTTTGATTTAGAGTTCATAATGACATGAATCCAACGCCTACGTTAAGCTAGCTCTATTTTCTATACTGTGACAACATTTGAGACTAAAATAGCTATGAAAAAGCTTGGAAGTAATCCAATGTAACCCAAACTGCGTTATGCCATGCATTATCAGTACAAGAAAACATCTATTTCACTCCCCGATCAACTTGACATGTCTACACTAAATTGTCCGTAACTTTTGATTTAGAGTTTAGAATGACACAAATCCAACATCCACGTTAAGCTGCTCAATTTTCTATATTGTGACAATATTTGAGACTGAAAGAGCAACGAAAACGCCTCCAAATAATCTAATATATCCCAAACTTCGTGATATCATACATTATGCTTCATTTATAAGCCTTTATTCAAGGGGCACCAATGATCAATTTAGAATGATCATTTTCCCTGGCCGATCAACTTGACATGTGCGCACTAAATCCTTCGTAACTTTTTGATTTAGAGTTAACAATAAAACGAATCCAACACCCACGTTAATGTAGCTCAATTTTCCGTATTATGACAACATATGCGACTGAAGGAGCTACGACAAAGCCTCCAAGTAATCCAATGTATTCAAAATTTGGTGATGCCATGCATTATGCTTCATTTATAAGCCTTTACTAAAGAAGAACCAATGATCATTTTAGAATGGTTTTTTGACTGGCCGATAAAATTGACATGTGTGCACTAAATCGTCTGTAACTTTTTTATTTAGAGTTCCTAATGACACGTACCCAACACCCATGTTAAGCTTGCTCAATTTTCCATATAGTGACAAAGCCTCCAAGTAATCCAATGTATCCCATACTGTGTCATGTCATGCATTATGCTTCGTTTATAAGGCATTACTTAAAGAGCACCAATTGAACTGTTTAGAATGATCATTTTAACTGGTCAATCAGTTTGACATGTTTACATTAAATAGCCCGTAACCTTTTATTTAGAATTCAGAATTACACGAGTCCAATGCCCACATTAACTTAGCTCAATTTTTCATAGTGTGACAACATTTGAAACTGAAAGAGCTATGAAAAAGCCTAGAAGTAATTTAATGTATCCCAAACTACGTGATGCCATGCATTATGTTTCATTTATAAGCTTTTACTTAAGGAGCACCAATGATCCATTTAGAATGGTCATTTTAACTGGCTGATCAACCTGACATGTCCACACTAAATCGTCCGTAACTCTTGATTTAGAGTTAAGAATGACATGAATCCAATGCCCGTGTTAACCTAGCTCAATTTTCTATATTGTGACAACATTTGACACAAAAAGAGGTACGACAAAGCCTTCAAGTAATCCAATGTATCCCAAACTACGTGATGCCATGCATTATGCTTCATTTATAAGCCTTTAGTCAAGCTGCACCCACAATCAGTTTAGAATGATCATTTTATTTGGTCAATCAACTTAACATGTATGCAGTAAATCATCTAGAAATTTTGATTTAGAGTTCAGAATAACACGAATCCAACGCCCACGTTAAGATAGCTCAATTTTCTATATTGTGACAACATTTGAAACTGAAAGAGCTACGACAAAACCTCCAAGTAATGCAATGTTTCCCAAATTGAGTGATGCCATACATTATGCTTCATTTATATGCCTTTACTCAAGGAGCACCAATGATCATTTTAGAATGATCATTTTAACTGGCCGATAAACTTGACATGTCCATACTAAATCGTCCATAACTTTTGATTTAGAGTTCAGAATGACACGAATCAAACGTCCATGTTAAGCTAGGTCAATTTTATATATTGTAACAACATTTGAGACGGAATGAGCTATAACAAAGCCTCGAAGTACTCCAATGTATCCTAAACTGTGTGATGTCATGCATTATGCTTCATTTATAAGCTTTTAGTCAAGGAGCACCAATGATCAATTTCTAATCATCAATATAACTGGCCGATCAACTTTTCATGTCCGCGCTAAACGTGCGTAACTATTGATTTTAAGTTCAAAATGACATTGATCCAACGCAACGTTAAGCTAGCCCAATTTTCTATGTTTTGACAAAATATAAGACCGAAATAGCTACGAAAACCCTTCAAGTAATCCAATATGTTCCAAACTGCGTGCGGCCATGCATTATGCTTCATTTATAAGCCTTAACTCAAGGAGCACCAATGATCAGTTTAAAATGATCATTTTAACTAGCTGATCAATTTGACATGTTCGCACTCAATCATTTTTAACTTTTGATTTAGAGCTCAAAATAACATGAGTCCAACTCACACGTTAAGCTAGCTCAATTTTTGATATTGTGACACTATTTGAGACTGAAAGAGCTACGAAAAAACCTCCAAGTAATCCAATGTATCCTAAACTGCGTGATGTCATGCATTATGTTTCATTTATAACCCTGTACTCAAGAAGCAACAATGATCAATTTAGAATGATCATTTTAATTGGCTGATCAACTTGACATGTCGCCATTAAATTGTTCGTAATTGTTGATTTATAGTTCAAAATGACACAAATCAAACATCCACATTAATCTAGATCAATTTTTAACATTGTGACAAAATTTAAATCCGAAATAGCTATGACAAGTAATCCAATCTATCATAAACTACGCGATGACATGCATTATTCTTGATTTATAAGCCATTACTTAAGGAGCGCCAATAACAGGTTAGAATGATCATTTTAACAGACCGATCAACTTGAAATGTCTACACTAAATTGTCCATAACTTTTGATTTACAGTTCCGAATGACATGAGTCGAACGCCCACGTAAGCTTGCTCAATTTTCCATTTAGTGTATGCATTTAAGACTAGAAGATCTACAAAAAAGCATCTAGGTATTCAACTGTATCCCAAACTGCGTGATGCCATGCATTATGCCTCGTTTATAAGCCTTTACTTTAGGAGCACCAATGATCAGTTTAAAATGATCATTTTAACTGGCCGATGAATTTGACATGTCCGCACTAAATCATCTGTAAATTTTGATTTAGAGTTCAGAATGACACGAATACAACGCCCATGTTAAGCTAGCTCATTTTTCCATATTGTGACAACATTTGAGACTGAAAGAGCTACGACAAAACCTCCAAGTAATCCAATGTATCCCAAACTGCGTGATGCCATGCATTATGCTTCATTTATATACCTTTACTCAAGGAGAACAAATGATCAATCTAAAACGATCATTTTAACTAGCTGATCAACTTGACATATCTGCACAAAATCATCTTTAACTTTTGATTTAGAGCTCAAAATAACATGAGTCCAACACCCAAGTTAAGCTAGCTCAATTTTCCATATTGTGACACTATTTGAGACTAAACTGTGTGATGTCATCCATTATGTTTCATTTATAACCCTTTACTCAAGGAGCACCAATGATAAGTTCTGAATGATGATTTTTAACTAACTTATCAACTTGACATGTCCGCACTAAATTGTCCGTGATTTTTGATTTAGAGTTCAAAATGACACAAATCCAACTTCCACATTAAGCTAGCTTGATTTTTAATATTGTGACAAAATTTAAATCCGAAATAGCTACGAAAAAGCCTCCAAGTAACCCAATATATCCCAAAATATGTGATGCCATGCATTATGCTTCATTTATACGCCATTACTTAAGGAGCGCCTAAGAGCAGTTTAGAATAGTCATTTTAACAGCTCGATCAACTTGAAATATCCGGGCTAAATTATCCATAACTTTTGATTTAGAGTTCAAAATGATATGAATCAAATGCTCACGTTAAACTAACTCAATTTTCTATATTGTGACAACATTTGAGACTGAAAGGGCTACGACAAAGCCTCCAAGTAATTCAATGTATCCCAAACTGTGTAATGTCATGCATTCTGCTTCATTTATAAGCCTTTACTCAAGGAGAATTAATGATCAATTTAGAGTGATCATTTTAACTGACCGATCAACTTGACATGTCTGCACTAAATTATCAGTAACTTTTGATTTAGAGTTCGGAATGACACGAATCCAACGCCCACGTTAAGCTAGTTCAATTTACCATATTGTGACAACATTTGAGACGGAAAGATTTATGAAAAAGCGTCCAAGTAATCCAATGAATCTCAAACTGCGTGATACCATCCATTATGTTTCATTTATAACCCTTTACTCAAGGAGCACCAACGATCAGTTTAGAATGATCATTTTAACTGGCTGATGAATTTGACATGTCCGCAGTAACTCATCTGTAAATTTTGATTTAGAGTTCAGAATGACATGAATCCAAGACCCACGTTAAGTTAGCTCAATTTTCTATATTGTGACAATATTTGAGACTGAATGAGCTACCACAAAGCCTTCAAGTAATCCAATCATCCTAAACAACGTGATGCGTTGCATTATGCTTCATTTATAAGCCTCTACTCAAGGAGCAGTAGTGATCAGTTTAGAATGATCACTTTAACTGGCTGATCAACTTGACATGTCCGTACTTAATTGTCCATAACTTTTGGTTTAGGTTTCAGAATGACACGTATCCAACGCCCACGTTAAGCTAGTGCGATGCTCTATATTGTAACAAAATTTACGAACAAAATAAGTACGACAAAGCCTCCAAGTAATCCAAGCATTATGCTTCATTTGATAACCTTTTCTCAATGAGTAACAATGATCAGTTTAGAATTATCGATCCCTAAATCATCTGTAACTTTTGATTAAAAGTTCAGAATGACATGAATCCAACACCCACGTAAAGCTAACTGAATTTTCTATATTGTGAAAACATTTAAGAATGAAATAGCTAAAGCAAAGGGTTAAAGTAATCCAATGTATCCCAAACTCCGTGATGCCATGCATTATGCTTCATTTAAAAGCATTTACTCGAGGAGCACCAATCATCCATTTAAAATGATCATTTTAAATAACTAATGAACTTGAAATGTCCGCACTAAATCATCTGTAACTTTTGATTTAAAGTTCAGAATGACACGAATCCAACACCCACGTTAAGCTTGCTCAATATTCTATATTGTGAAAAAATTTAAGACCCAAATAGCTACAACAAAGCCTCTAAGTAATCCGATCTATCCCAAACTTCGTATGCCACCCATTACGCTTCATTCATAAACCTTTGCCTAATGAGCAACAATGATCAGTTTAGAATTACCATTTTAAGTAGCTGATAACTGTGACATGTCCAAACTAAATCGTCTTTAACATTTGATCTAGAGCTCAAAATGACGTGAATCCAACGCCCACGTTGATCTAGCTAAATTTTCAATATCATGACAACATTTGCGACTGAAAAAGCTACGACAAATCCTCTAAGTAATGCAATGTATCCTAAACTGTGTGATGTCATGCATTATGCTTTATTTATAAGCCTTTACTCGAGGAGCACCAATGATGAGTTAATAATGATAATTTTAATTGGCCGATCTACTTGACATGTACGCACTACATCTTTCGTAACTTTTGATCTAGAGTTCAGAATGACACGAATCCAACGCCCACATTAATCTAGCTCAATTTTTAATATTTTGAAAACATTTCAGACTGAAAGACCTACAAAAAGTGCTCCATATAATCCAATGTATCGAAAACTGCATGATGTCATACATTATGCTTCATTTATAAGCATTTACTCAAGGTGCACCAATGATCATTTTATCTGCCCAATCAAATTGACATGTCCGCACTTAACTGTCCATAACTTTTGGTTTAGAGTTTGGAATGACACAAATTCAACACCAACGTTAAGTTAGCTCAGTTTTCTATATTTTGACAAAATTTAGTTGAAATAGTTACGACAAAGCGTCCAAGTAATCCAATGTATCCTAAACTGCATGATGTCATGCATTATGCTTCATTTGTAAACCATTGCTCAATAAGAACCATATACTAGTTTAGAATGATTATTTTAACTAGCTGATCAACTTGACATGTCTGCGCTAAATCGTCTTTCAATTTTGATTTAGACACAAAATGACATGAACCCAACGCCCACATTATTCTAGCTCAATTTTCAATATTGTGACAACATTTGAGACTAAAAGACCTACCACAAAGCCTCCATGTAATCAAATGTATTCAAAACTTTGTGATGCCATGCATTATGCTTCATTTATAAGCGTTTACTCAGGGAGCACCGATAATCAGTTTAAAATGACCATTTTAACTGGCCAATTAACTTGACATGTCCTCACAAAATCGTCTGTAACTTTTGATTTAGACTTCAGAATGACACGAATGCAACGCCCACGTTAAGCTAGCTCAGTTTTCTATATTGTGATTAAATTTAAGACCGAAATAGCTATGGCAAAGCCTTCAAGTAATCCTATCAATTTCAAACTGTGCAATGCCATGCATTATGCTTCATTTGTAAACCATATGCTCAATGAGCGCCAATGATCAGTTTAGAATGATCTTTTTAACTAGTTGATTAACTTGACATATGAGCACTAGATCATCTTTACATTTGATTTAGAGCTCAAAATGACATGAATCCAATGCCCACGGTAATCTAGCTCAATTTTCAATATTGTGAAATCATTTCAGATCGAAAGAGCTACGACAAAGACTTCAAGTAATCCAATGTATCACAATCTGCCTGATGCCACGTGTTATGGTTCATTTATAAGCCTTTACTCAAGGAGCACCAATGATCATTTTCACTAGCCTATCAACTTGACATGTCCACGATAAATCTTTTGTAACTTTTGATTTAGAGTTCAAAATGACACGAATCCAATGCCAACGATAATCTAGCTCAATTGTCAATATTGTGAAAAGATTTGAGACTGAAAGAGCTACGATAGAGCCTCGAAGTAATCCAATGTATCCAAAAATGTGTAGTGCCATAAATTATGCTTCATTTATAAGCTTTTACTCAAGGAGCACCAATGATCATTTTAATTGGCCGATCAACTTGACATGTACGCACTAAATCTTTCGTTTGATTTAGAGTTCCGAATGATACGAATCCAACGCCCACATTAATGCATTTCAATTTTCAATATTGTGAAAACATTTGAGACTAAAAGACCTACAAGAAAGGCTCCAAGTAATCCAATGTATCCCAAACTGCGTGATGCCATGCATTATGCTTCATTTGTAAACCTTTCCGAAATGAGCAACATATATAAGTTTAGAATGATTATTTAATTGGCCGATCAACTTGACATATCAGCACTAAATCGTCAGTAACTTTTGATTTAGGGGTCAGAATGACACGAATTCAACACCAACGTTAACCTAGCTCACTTTTCAATGTTGTGGCAAAATTTAAGACTGAAATAGATTCGGCAGAGCCTCCAAGTAATGCAAAGTATCCCAAAATGCGTAATGCCATGCATTATGCTTCATTTATAAATATTGGCTGATGAACTTCACATGTACACACTAAATCATCTATAACTTTTGATTTAGAGTTCAGAACTAAACGACCATGTTATCTAGCTAAATTTTCAATATTGTGACAACATTTGACATTGAAAGAGCTTCAACAAATCCTCCAAGTAATCCAATGTATCTCGAACTGTGTGATGTCATGCATTATGCTTCATTTATAAGCCTTTACTCAAGTAGCACCAATGATCATTTTAGAATGATCATTATAACTGGCCGAGCAACTTACATGTCCGTAATAAAACGTATGTATCTTTTGATTTAGAGTTTAGATTGACATGAACCCAATGCCCACGTTAAGCTATCTCAATTTTCTATATTAGGATCAAATTTAAAGCCGCAATAGCAACGACAAAGCCTCCAAGAAATCTAGTCTATCATAAATTGTGTGATGCCATGCATTATGCTTCATTTGTAAACATTTGCTCAATGAACACCAATGAGCAGTTTAGAATGATCACATTAATTGGGCGATCAACTTGGTATGTCCGCCACTAAATCGTCTGTAAGATTTTATTTAGAGTTCAGAATGACACGAATACAACGCCCATGTTAAGCTTACTCAATTTTCTATATTGTGGCAAAATTTAAGACATAAATAGCTAATAGAAAGCCTCCAAGTAATCCAATCTATCCAAAACTGCGTGATGCCATTCATTAGGCTTCATTTATATGCCTTTACTCAAGCAGCACCAATGATCAGGTTAGAATGACTATTTTAACTTGCCGAGCAACTTGACATTTCCACACTAAATCATCCATAACTTTGATTTAGAGTTCAGAATGCCACCAATTCTACCCCCACGTTAAACTAGCTCAATATTTTATATTGTGAAAAAAAGTAAGACCGAAATAGCTACAACAAAGCCTCCAAGTAATCCAATCTATCCCAAACTACGTAATGCCATGAATTAGGCTTCATTCATAAACCTTTTCCCAATGAGCACCAATGATCAGTTTAGAATGATCATTTTAACTAGTTGATAACTGTGACATGTCCGCACTAAATCATCTTTAACATTTTATCTAGAGATCAAAATGACATGAATCCAATGCACACGTTAATCTAGCTCAATTTTCAATATCCTGACAACATTTACGACAGAAAAAGCTACGAAAAATCCTCTAAGTAATCCAATGTATCCCAAACTGTGTGATGTCATGCATTATGCTTCATTTATAAGTCCTTACTCAAGGAGCACCAATGATGAGTTAAGAATGATCATTTCAATTGGCCGATCAACTTGACATGTAACGCACAAAATCTTTCGTTTGGTTTAGAATTTAGAATGACACGAACCCAATGCCCACGTTAATGTATCTCAATTTTCAATATTGTGAAAACATTTGAGAACGAAAGACCTACAAGAAAGGCTCCAAGTAATCTAATATATCCCAAACTGCGTGATACAATGGATTATGCTTCATTTCTAAACCTTTCCTAAATGAGCAGCAGATATAAGTATAGAATGATCATTTTAACTAGATGATCAACTTGACATGTCCACACAAGATTGTATGAAACATTTGATTTAGAGTTCAGAATGATACGAATCCCACACCCACATTAAACTAGCTCAATTTTCTATATTGTGACAAAATTTAAGACCGAAATAGCTACGACAAAGCCTCCAAGTAATCCAATCTATCCAAACAGCGTGAAGCCATGCATTATGTTTCATTTGTAACCCATTTCTCAATCACCACCAATGATCAGTTTAGAATGATGATTTTAACTAGCTGATAACCGTGACATGTCCACACTAAAACACCTTTTACATTTGCTTAGAGCTAAAATGAAATGAATCCAACGCCGACGTTAATCTCGCTCAATTTGCAATATTTGGACAACATTTCAGACTGAAAGAGCTATGCCAAAGCTTCAAGTAATCCAATGTATCCCAAACTACGTGATGCCATGCATTATGCTTCATTTATAAACCATTGCTGAATGAGCACCAATGATCTGTTTATAATGATCATTTTACCTTGCCGTCCAACTTGACATGTTTGCAATAAATCTTCAGTAACTTTTGATTTAGAGTTTAGAATGAGACGAATCCAACGCTTACGCTAAGCTAGCACAGTATTCTATATTGTGACAAAATTCAAGACCAAAATAGCTATGACAAACCCTCCAAGTAATCCAATCTATCTCAAATAGCGTGATGTCATGCGTTATGCTTCATTGGTAAACCTTTGCTCAATGAGCACCAATGATCAGTTTAGAACGATCATTTTAACTGACTGATCAACTTGACATGTCTGCAATAAATCGTCATTAACATTTGATTTAGAGATCAAAATGATATGAATCCAACTCCCACGTTGATTTAGCTCAATTTTGAATGTTGTGACAACAATTGAGACTAACAGAGCAACGACAAAGCCTCCACGTATTTCAATGTATACCAAACTACGCGATACCATGCATTATGCTTCAATTTTAAGCCTTTACTCAAGGAGCACCAATGATCAGTTTAGAATGATCATTTTAACTGGCCGATCAACTTGACATGTTCATACTAAATCGTTCGTAACTTTTGATTTCAAATTCAGAATGACACGAATCCTATGCCCACGTTAAGCTAGCTTAATTTTCTATATGGTGATATAATTTAAGACCGAAATAGCTACGACAAAGCCTCCAAGTAATCCAATCTATCCCAAACTGTGTGATGCCATGCATTATGCTTCACTTGTAAACCATTGATCACTGAGCACCAATGATCAGTTTAAAATGATCATTTTAGCTAGCCAAGACTCTTGACTTGTCCGCACTAAATCGTCTTTAACTTTTCATCCAATGTATCCCAAACTACATGATGCCATGCACTATGCTTAATATATGAGCCTTTACTCAAGGAGCACCAATGATCAGTTTAGAATGGTATTTTTAATTGGACGATCAACTTGACATGTACTCACTAAATCATGCGTAACTTTTGATTTAGAGTTGAGAATGACCCAAATCAGATGCCCATGTTAAGCTAGCTCAATATTATTTATTGAGAAATTATCTCAGACCGAAATAGCTACGACAAAGCCTCCAAGTAATCCAATATATCCCAAACTGCGTGATGCCATGCATTATGCTTCATTTATAAGTCTTTACTCAAGGAGCACCAAAGATCAGTTTAGAATGATCATTTTAACTGGCCTATCAACATGACATGTCCGCACTAAATTGTTCGTAACTTTCGATTTAGAGTTCGGAACGACAAAAATCCAACACCCACGTTAAGCTAGCTTAATTTTCTATATTGTGATATAATTTAAGATCGAAATAGCTACAACAAAGCCTCCAAATAATCCAATCTATCCCAAACTGCGTGATGCCATGCATTATTCTTCATGGGTAAAGCTTTGCTCAATGAGCAACAATGATCAGATTATAATGCCCATTTTAACTATCTGATCAACTTGACATGTCCGCCGTACATCGTCTTTTGATTTAGAGCTCAAAATGACATGAATCCAACCCCCACGTTGATATAGCTCAATTGTCAATGTTGTGACAACATTTGAGACTGAAAGTGCAACGACAAAGCCTTTACTCAAGGAGCACCAATTATCAGTTTAGAATGATCAATTAAACCGGCCGATCAACTTCCCATGTCTGCACTAAATCGTCCGTAACTTTTGATTTCTAGTTCAGAATGACACGAATCCAACGCCCACGTTAAGCTAGCTTAATTTTCTATATTGTGATACAATTTATGACTGTAATAGCTATGACAAATCCTCCAAGTAATCCAATCTATCCTAAACTGCGTGATGCATTGCATTATGCGTCATTTGTAAATCTTTGCTCAATGAGAACCGATGAGCAGTTTAGAATGATCATTTTAACTGGCTAATCTATTTGAAATATCTACTCTAAATCATCTGTAACCTTTGATTTAGAGTTCAGAATGACACAAATCCAACGCCCATGTTAAGCTAGCTCAATTTTCTATATTGTGACAAAAATTAAAACCGAATTATCTATGTAAAAGCCTACAAGTATTCCAATATATCCCAAACTGCGTGATGCCATGCATTGTGCTTTATTTATACGCCTTTACTCAATGAGCACCAATGATCAGTTTAAAATGATCATTTTAACTAGCTGATCAATTTGACATGTTCGCAATAAATTTTCTTTAACATTTGATTTAGAGATCAAAATGATATGAATACAATGCCGACGTTAATCTAGCTCAAATTTCAATAGTGTGACAACATGTGAGATGGAAAGAGCTAAGACAAAGCCTCCAAATAATCCAATCTATCCCAAATTGTGTGATGCCATGCATTATGCTTCAACTATAAACTTTTGCTCAATGAGCACCAATGATCAGTTTAAAATGATCATTTTAACTAACTGATCAACTTGACATGTCCGCACTAAATCATCTTTAACTTTTGATTTAAAGGTCAAAATGACATGAATCCAACACCCACATTAATCTAGCTCAATTTTGAATATTGTGACAACATTTGAGACTAAAAGAGCTACGACAAAGCCTCCAAGTAATCCAATGCATTTTAAACTGCGTGATGCCATGCATTATGCTTGATTTATAAACCTTTTATTGAATGAGCACCAATGATCAATTTAGAATGATCATTTTAATTGGCCGATCAACTTGACATGTCTGCACCAAATCGTACATAACATTTGATTTAGAATTCATAATGACACGAATCCAATGCCCATATTAAGCAAGCTCAATTTTCTATATTGTGATAAAATTTAAAACATAAATAGCTGCAACGAAGCTTTCAAGTAATCCAACATATCCCAAATTTCGTGAAGCCATGTATTATGCTTCATATGTAAGCCATCGCTCAATGACCAACAATGATCAGTTTAGAATGATCATTTTAACTAGCTGATCAACTTTACATGTGCGCACTAAAAGAGTTCAAAATGACATGAATCCAACACCCACTTTAATATAGCACCATTTTCAAAATTGTGACAGCATTTGAGTCTGAAAAGGCTACGACAAAGCCTCCAAGTAATCCACTATTTCCCAAACTGCATGATGTCATGCATTATCCTTCATATATAAGGATTTATTCACAGAGCACCAACAATCAGCTTAGAATGATAATTTTAATTGGCCGATCACTTGACATGTCTGCACTAAATCATCTGTAACTTTTGATTTAGACTTCAGAATGATACAAATCCAACACCCACGTTAATCTAGCTCAATTTTCAATATTATTACAATATTTTAAACTGAAAGAGCTACGACAAAGCATCCAGGGAATCCAATGTATCCCAAACTGTGTGATGCCATGCATTATTCTTAATTTATAAGCCTTTACTCAAGTAGCACTAATGATCAGTTTAGAATGATTACTTTAACTGGTCGATTAACTTGTCATGTGCGTACTAAATCATCCTAAACTTTTAATTTAGAGTTTAGAATTACACGAATTCAATGCCCACGTTAAGCTAGATCAATATTCTATATTGTTACAAAATTTAAGACCAAAATAGCCACGACAAAGCCTACAAGTAATCCAATCTATCCCAAACTGCGTGATGCCATGCATTATACTTCATTTGTAAACCTTTGCTCAATGAGCACCAATGATGAGTTTAAAATGTTCATTTTTACTATCAGATCTACTTGACATGTCTGCACCAAATCGTCTTTTAACATTTTATTTAGAGCTCAAAATGACATGAATTCAACGCCCACGTTAGTCTAGCTCGATTTTATATATTATAACAACCACAAAGCGTTCAAGTAATCCAATCTATCCTAAACTACGTGATGCCATGCATTATGTTTAATTTATTAGCCTTTATTCAGGGAGCACTAATGATCAGTTTAGTATGATCACTTTAACTGGCCGACCAACTTGACATGGCCACACTAAATTGTCCTAAACTTTTGATTTACATTTCTGAATTACACGGATCCAACGTCCACCTTAAGCTAGCTCAATATTCTATATTTTACAAAATTTAAGAACGCAATAGCTGCATCAAAGCCTCCAAGTAATCCAATCTAACCAAAAATACATGAAGCCATGCAGTTTGTTTCATTTCTAAACCATTGCTCAATTAGCAGCAATGATTAGTTTAGAATGGTGATTTTAACTAGCTGATCAACTTGACATGTCCGAACTAAATAATCTTTAACATCTTATTTAGAGCTCAAAATGACGTGAATGATGCCATGCATTATGCTTAATTTATAAGCCTTTACTGAAGGAGCACTAGTGATCAGTTTAGAATGATCACTTTAACTGGTGATCAACTTGACATGTCCGTACTAAATCATCCGAAAATTTTGATTTAGAGTTCAAAATTACACAAATCCAACTCCCACGTCAAGATAGCTCAATATTCTACACTGTGACAAAATTTAATTCCAAAATAGCTACGACAAAGCCTCCAAGTACTCCAATCTATCCCAAACTGTGTGATGCCATGGATTATGCTTCATTTGTAAACGATTGCTCAATCAGCACCAATGATAGGTTTAGAATGATGATTTTAACTTGCTGATCAACTTGACATGTGCGCACTAAATCGTCTTTAACATTTGATTTAGGGCTCAAAGTTTGTGAGTCCAAATGGCATGACTAGCCATTCATACAATCCTTGTTTGGTTTTAAACGCTGTCCTCCATTCATCACCTTCTTTCATTCTCACCTGATGATATCCACTTCTTAGATCAATTTTTGAGAAGATAGTTGCTCCATTGAGTTCATCTAGCATGTCTTCAAGTGTTGGAATTGGATGTCGGTATTTGACAGTCATATTGTTGATTGTTCTACAATCAATACACATTTTCCAAGTTGCATCTTTCTTAGGCACTAGAAGAACAGAAACATCACATGGGATTAGACTTTCTCGGATATATCCCTTAGACATTATGAAACACCCCTTCCCGGATTCCCAAAGAATCCGAGTTGAAACACCCTACCTGACCATCCTTAGGCTACGGTAAAGGCATTCTGGCTCAGCCCACCTTCTAGCCGAGCTATGAGCATTGGATCTCACATTCCGCTTATTCCCATTTGAGGTTCAACTTTAGAATCTACGACTTTACCTAGCCGTTTTCTAAGATTGAATGCAATAGGCATTATTGTTACGCAGCGGAACCATTTTTATTATTCTCACCTTTCTAGGTTCAAGTCATTCCCTTTACGCAGCAATACACTTAGGAGTCTAGATTCCATCTATCTATAACCAAGTTAGAAGAAGCTCACTACGCACCTTAGCCCATTCGTGTCGTGCACCATCAACAGAATCCACCCAAGAGCTGATTAGGTCGAACTGATCCATTTGGTACTTAGTCATACAACTAACCATCCCCACAGACCCAGCACACAAAGAGACCGGGCTTCCCCCATTCCCGATTCGTCCTTCTCGGAACGGATCTACTTTCGATGTCTTTAGGTCACTCTAACCTTGACCAAAAGGACACACCTGGTCCGGCCAAAGGACACACTCGTTCTGGCCAGTGGACACACCTGATCACGCCAACGGACACACCCCATCTGGCCAAAGGACACACCCGACTTCCAGCTTTAAGGGTTGCCCCAAGTCTGGCCAATGACATTCTCAGTCCGGTCATACGACACATCCGGCCAACCATCCGTCCGGAAGGGATCACCCAATCCCTTGGCAAGCCAATCACTCGGATTTACATACTTGGTTCGGTCACAGGGCATACCTTGTCGACTATCCAGCCGTGGAAGGGATCACCCATTTCCCACGGCCAGCCGATCAATAGCACATTCCCCCATGTGTGTAAGTGTGTGTGTGTGTGTGTCTCTATGTGTGTGTGGATATCTGTGTGTATCCCTCTGATTTTTCTGTCCCCTTTAGACCACGAAATCCCTTCCTATATATATGAATCTAGAGTCACATTCCATCGGACACAACCATTCATTTGTATCTTTTCTCGTTCAATCTCCACCATCCATTTGGATTGGAGATTGGGTCACATCTCTTGGTGAATGGGCATCTCTCTTCGCCAAGAGACACTCCTTTTCACCCATTGGACATGTCCTTTGGACATGCCCACTACCTCACTACCCCAGGTCGAGCTCTAGCTAGTTCAGTTCACCCAACTAAGTTAAGCTACTGGCCAGCTCACCCAGCTGTCAGCCAACTCGCCCAGCTGTCGGCCAACTCGCCCAGCTGTCGGCCAACTCGCCCAGCTGTTGGCCAACTCGCCCAGCTGTCGGCCAACTCGCCCAGCTGTCGGCCAACTCGCCCAGCTGTCAGCCAACTCGCCCAGCTGTCGGTCAACTCGTCCAGCTCAGTTGAGCTGCCAAGCCACTTACCCAGCTCAAAATGTTGCCGAACTTGAGCTACTATGGGCGGTTATAGGTCATCTTTAGCCAATATTCTAGGCCATGCCTATATTCCACCCCAATCCGACCAGGATTCACCCCTAATGATCCTTATTGAGGATCAGGGGTGTCAAACGGTATCCCATCTGCGGGTCAGGGTTTTATTACACATTAAGTCTTGTACTTGTCGTTCCAGCTCCTTTGCTTCTTCTGGATTCACTCTATAGGTAGTTCGGTTTGGCAAAGGTGCTCTAGGAACAAGATCAATCTGCTGCTCGATCCTCTTATAGATGGCAACCCTGGTGGTATCTCTTCTTTAAAAACATTAGTGAATTGGTCAAGAAGCTCTAGAACAGCAGCAGGGAGTTCCTCCTTTTCTTGTCCTGAAAACAACACTTCTTTAAATATCATTAGTAGCACCTGTTCTTTAGAATCAAGAGATTTCAAAATAGTGGTATGTGTTACATTAAGGTTAGCTTTATTTAGTTTTTCTCCTTTAGACATAGTTCGTTGCATCTCATGCACTTCCTGCAGAGTTAAAGGTGCTAAGCTATGTTTCTTGTTATTGTGTATGAAGGTATAGTGATTGGTGCGTCCATTGTGTTATGCTTCTTTGTCAAATTTCCATGGACGACCTACAAGTAGATGTCCAGCTTGCATAGGCACCACATCACACACAACTTGATTTGCATACTTGCCTATGCGGAATGGTATAGTGACTTGTTGTGCGGTTTTTAGCTCAGTTTCATCGTTCAGCCATTTGAGCTTGTATGGTCGAGGATGCTTTGTCTTTTGTAACCCTAGCTTATCAACCAAATACTTGCTGGCTACGTTAGTACAAGAACCACCATCTACGATCAAGCTAAATACCTTAAAGTATATTGTGCACTGAAAATGGAAAATTTTTTTTCTTTCTATAGTTTTGGTTCAAAAAGAGCACTGAGGGATCTCCTTGTAACTAGAAGTTCTCTGGTATCAGGATAGTCCAAAACTTCTTCCGCAGAGTTTTCTGGTTCGTAATCCTCTTCAACTTGAGATTCGTATTCGCCATTTGATTTAAGGATCATAACTCTCTGATTTGGACATTCTCTTGCATAGTGGCCCTTTCCCTGGCATTTAAAATATGTTATGTCACAAGATCTTTGAGTTGGAGTTTTAACTTGCTCTGGTTTGTTGTTTTTATACGTTTCAGCTATGGATTTCTTGAATCTAGATTCTATGTCGATGGCTTTTCCTTTGTCCAGACCCTTTTGAGGTTGTTTATTCCGGGTAGACTTGCTATGATTTTCTGAGATAGTCTCCCATTTTATGTGCTGCTTGGCCTGAGCTGCAAGATGCAGCAACTCGTCCAGATCATGATAGGTTTGCCTCTCCACTTTTCTAGCAATTCGATCTTGTAGACCATCTAGGAATTGAGCCATCAAAGTTTCTTCTGAATTTTTGGTCTCCAACTTGTTTCTAAGAATTTCAAACTCATCAAAGTATTCTTCAACAGATTTAGAACCTTGAGTTAGTTTTCTAAATTTCTTGTGCAACTCTCTATAGTAGTATGTAGGGACATATCTCCTCCTTAGTTGGAACCACATGTCTTCCCAAGTAGTGATCTGACCATGTCTATGTCTTCTTCCTTTAGACACATCTCTATCCCACCAAACTTTCAATATGTTGAGCATCTGCTAGAGACACTTTTCTTTGATATTCGTAGTTGTAATACTCAAATATGTATTCCATACGCCTTTCCCAATCAATGTAGCCATCTGGATTATCCTTTCCAACAAAGTTTGGTGCGTGAGCTTTACGTCTCTGTTTCCATGCCTAGATTTTTCTACTCTATCTCTGTCATGTTCATATTGTCTTCTTGGTCTATGATTATGATCAGGTTCTGGTGGAAGATAATCTTCTAAGTCAGCTATTTCATCCTCTTCATTATTCACATGTTGGGCATTCATATTTCAGATAGAATTTCTGCGAATTGGTGGTGGTTGCTCTATTCTTGTCATGCGATCTCCTAGGTTCTGAAGTTGAATCTGAATAGCAGCAAGCATCTGAGCAACATTCACATATACTGGTTCTCCCATAGTCACACAATCTGTCTCACACTAAACAAAAAGATCAAGTGCAAAAGAAGTCGAATACACACAATCAAGAACAACTTAAAATCGACATATCTAGCTGCAGCAGTGTGGAAGCTGAATTCAACACTCGCAATTGATATGAGGGAAGAATGTGAGTTCGACAAGATTAAGATCGGGCCAACTCTTTTTAGATTTATATTGAAAATTGTATTCGATATATCTCTGATCTCTGATTACATGACTTTCATAAACACATTCCTAAAGCATTTATACAAGTATCAAGAGTCTTTTTCTCATCTCTAAGAATATCCGCGTTGTTCCTTATTTTCCTCCTCGAATCTCGAACGCACGTTGACCTCAACCTCGATAGTCTCCATGTCATCGAGCTCGATCCTTTCTCCTTACTGGGCTCATGGGCCTATCTATATCACGTTAGAGGCTTAATTTCTTAAAAGAAATCCACCTCCAACAAGCAGCAAAGAAAGTCAAATAGACACAATCAAAACAACTGAAAATCGACAAATCTAGTTCCAGCAGCAAAGGAAATCAAATAGAAACAATCAAAAACAACTTAAATTGATATATCTAGTTGCAGCAGCAAGGAAGTTGAATAGCTACCTTAAGCTAGCTCAACTTTTGATTTGGAATCCACCTTAAGCTAACTCAATTTTCTATATTGTGATAAAATTTAATACCGAAATAGCTATGACAAATCCTCCAATTAATCAAATCTATCCCAAGCTGCGTCAAGCCATGCATTATGCTTCATTTGTAAACCATTTCTCAATTACCACCAATGATCAGTTTAGAATAATCATTTTAACTAGCATATCAACTTGACATGTCCTCACTATATCGTCTTTAACATTTCATTTAGAGCTCAAAATGACTTGATTCCAATGCGCAAGTTAATCTAGCTTAATCTTCAATATTCTGACAACATTTGAGACTAAAAGAGCTACGACAAAGCCTCCAAGTAATCCAATGTATCCCACACAGTGTGATGCCATGCATTATACTTCATTTATTAACCTTTACTCAAGGATCACCAATGTTCAGATTAGAATGATCCTTTTAACTGGCCGATCAACTTGCATGTCCACACTAAATGGTCTATAAATTCTGATTTAAAGTTCAGAATGACTGCAATCCAACGCCCACGTTAACCTAGCTCAAATTTCTATATTGGGCCAAAATTTATGACTGATATAGCTACGACAAAGACTCCAATTAATCCAATCTATCTCAAATTACTTGATGCAATGCATTATGCTTCATTTGTAAACCTTTTGTCAATGAGCACCAATGATCAGTTTAGAATGATCAATTTAACAAGCCGATAAACTTGACATGTCCACACTAAATCGTCCTTAACATTTGATTTATAGTTCAGAATGACATGAATCCAATGCCCACGTTAACCTAGGTCGATTTTCTATATTGTGAAAAAACTTAATACCACAACTGCTATGAAAAAGCCTCCAAGTAATCCAATATATCCCAAATTATGTGATGCCATGCATTATGCTTCATTTATAAGCCTTTACTCAAGGAGCACCAATGATCAGTTAAGAATGATCATTTTAGTTGACCAATTAACTTGACATATACGAACTAAATTGTCCCGAACTTTGATTGAGAGTTTAGAATGACACGAATCCAGCGCCCATATTAAGCTAGCTAAATATTCTATATTGTGACAGCATTTCAAATGGAAAGAGCTACCACAAAGCTTTGAAGTAATCGAATATATCCTAAACTGCGTGATGTCATGCATTATGCTTCATTTATAAACATTTACTCAAAGAGCAGTAATGATTACTTTAGAATGATCAGTTTAGAATATTCACTTTAATTTGCCGATCAACTTGACATGTCCGCACTAAATCGTCCGTAAATTTTGATTTAGAGTTTGGAATGACACGAATCCAACGCCCACATTAAGCTAGCTCAATTTTCTAAATTGTCACAAAATTAAGACAGAAATAGCTATGACAAAGCGTCAAAGTAATCCAATCTATCCCAAACTACATGATGTCAGGCGTTTTGCTTTATTTATAAACCTTTGCTCAATGAGCACCAATGATCACTTTAGAATGATCATTTTAACTAGCTGATCAACTTGACATGTCCGCACTAAATCGTCTTTAACATTTGATTTAGACATCAAATTGACATAAATCCAATGGCCACGTTAATTTAGCTCAAGTTTCAATATTGTGACAACATTTGAAACTGAAAGAGCTACGACTAAGCCCTCCACGTAATCCAATATATCTCAAACTGCGTGATACCATTCATTATGCTTCATTTATAAGCCCTTACTTAAAGAGTACCAATGATCAGTTTAGAATGATCATTATAACTGGCCGATCAACTTAAAATTTCCATACTAAATCTTCAGTAACTTTTGATTTAGAGTTCTGAATTACACGGATCCAACCCCCACGTTAACCTAGCTTCAATATTATGTATTGTAATAAAATTTAAGACCGAAATAGCTACGTCAAAGCCTCCAAGTAATCCAATCTATCCCATACTGCGTGATGCCATGCGCTATGCTTCATTTGTAAACCTTTGCTCAATGAGCACAAATGATCTGTTTAAAATGATCATTTTATCTAGCTGATCAACTTGACATGTCCGCACTAAATCCATTGTAACATTTGATTTAGAGCTCAAAAAGACTTGAATCCAACGACACGTGAATCTAGCTCAATTTTTTTATGTTGTGACAATTTTTAAGACCAAAATAGCTACGACAAATCCTCCAAGTAATCCAATGTATCCCAAACTTCGTGATGTCATGCATTATATGCTTCGTTTATAAGCCTTTACTCAATGATCAGTTTAGAATTATCATATTAACTGCCCGATAAACTTGACATGTCCGCTCTAAATCGTCCATAACTTTTGATTTAGTGTGCAGAATGACACGACCCCAATTCCCACGTTAATCTAGCTCAATATTTTTTTATATTCTCACAAAATTTAAGAAAGAAACAGCTATGACAAAGCCTCAACGTAATCCAATCTATCCGAAACGATGTGATATCATGAATTATGCTTCATTTATAAACCTTTGCTCAATGAGCACCAATGATCAGTGTAGATTGATCATTTTATCTAACTGATCAACTTGATATGTCCGGACGTAAATGGTCTTTAACATTTGAGTTAGGCCTAAAAATGACATGAATGCAATGCCCACGCTAATCTAACTTAATTTTCAATATTGTGAAAACATCTGAGACCAAAAAGAGCTACGACAAAGCTTCCAAGTAAACCAATGTATCCCAAACTGCGTGATGCCATGCATTATGCTTCAAATATAAGCCTTTACTCAAAGAGCACCAATGATCAGTTTAGAATTATCATTTTAATTGACCGATTAACTTGACATGTCCGCACTAAATCGTCCTAAATTTTTGATTTAGAGTTTGGAATGACACGAATCCAACGCCCACGTTAAACTAGCTCAATTTTTAATATGGTGACAATATTTGAGACTGAAAGAGCAACGACAAAGCCTCCGAGTAATCCAATATATCCCAAACTGCGTTATGCCATCAATTATGCTTCATTTGTAAACCTTTTCTCAGTGAGCACCAATGATTAGTTTAGAATGATCATTTTAACTAGCTGATAACCTTGACATGTCCAGACTAAATTGTCTTTATTATTTGATTAAGAGCTCAAAATGACATGAATCGAACGCCCACGTTAACCTATCTAAATTTTCAATATTGTGACAACATTTGAGACTGAAAGATCTACGACGAAGCCTCCAAGTAATAGAATGTATCCCAAACTGCATGATGTCTTGCATTATGCTTCATTTATAAGGCTTTACTCAAAGAGCACCAATGATCAGTTTAGAATTATCATTTTAACAGGCCGATCAACTTGACATGTGCGCACTAAATCGTCCGAAACTTTTGATTTGGAGTGCAGAATGACATGAATCTATGCCCACGTTAAGCTAGCTCAATTTCCTATATCCTGATTAAATTTAAGACCAAAATAGCTACGTCAAAGACTCCAAGTAATCCAATGTATCCCAAACTGTGTGATTCCATGCATTATACTTCATTTATAAGCCTGCACTCAAAGAGCACTCAAAATGAAATGAATCCAAAGCCCACGTTAATCTAGTTCAATTTTCAATATTATGACAACATTTGAGACTGAAAAAGCTACGACAAAGCCTCCAAGTAATCAAATGTATACCAAACTGCGTGATACCATGCAATATGCTTCATATATAACCCTTTACTCAAGGAGCCCCAATGACTAGTTTAGAATTATCATTTTAACTAGCTGATCAACTTGACATGTCCGGACTAAATCGTCTTTTTAATTTGATTTAGAGCTCAAAATAACATGCATCGAACGCCCATGTTAATCTAGCTCAATTTTCAATATTGTGACAACATTTGAGATTGAAAGATCTACGACGAAGCCTCCAGGTAATCCATTGTATCCCAAACTGCATGATGCCCTGCATTATGCATGCATTTTGCTTCATTTATAAGCCTTTACTCAAAGAGCACCAATGATCAGTTTAGAATTATCATTTTAACTTGACATTTTCACACTAAATTGTCCGAAACTATTGATTTGGAGTGCAGAATGGCACGAATCCAATGCCCACGTTAGGCTAGCTCAATTTCCTATATTCTGATTAAATTTAAGACCAAAACAGGTATGACAAAGACTCCAAGTAATCCAATCTATCCCAAACTGTTGGATGTCATGCATTATGCTTCATTTGTAAATCTTTGCTCAATGAGGATCAATGATCAGTTTAGAATGATCATTTTAGCTAGCTGATCAACTTGACATGTCCAGACTGAATCGTCTTTAACATTTTGAGTTAGAGCTCAAAATGACATGAGTTCAACACCCGTATTAATCAATCTCAATTTTAAATATTGTGACAGGATTTGAGACTGGAAGTGCTACGATAAAACCTCCAAGTAATCTAATGTATCCCAAACTGCGTGATGCAATGCAGTGTGCTTCATATATAAGCCTTTACTGAAGCAGCACTAAATCCTCTGCAACTTTTGATTTAGTGTTCAGAATGACACGAATCCAATGCCCACATTAAACTATCTCAACTTTCTATATTGCGATTAAATTTAAGACCGAAATAGCTATGACAAATCCGCCAAGTAATCCAATCTATGCCAAACTGCTGGATGCAATTCAACATGCTTCCTTTGTAAACCTTCGCTCCATGAGCACCAATGATCAGTGTAGAAATATCATTTTATCTAGCTTATCAACTTGACATGTCCGGACTAAATTGTCTTTAACATTTGAGTTAGACCTAAAAATGACATGAATCCAACGCTCACGTTAATCTAGCTCAATTTTCAATATTGTGACAACATTTGAAACTGAAATAGGGTTCAGAATGACATGAATCCAACGCCCACGTTAAGCTAGCTCAATTTTCTATATTTTGATTATATTAAAGACCAAAATAGCTACGAAAAAACTTCCAGCTAATCCAATCTATCCCAAACTGCGTGATGCCATGAATTATGCTTCATTTGTAAACTTTTGCTCAATGAGCACCAATGATCAGTTTACCATTCATCATTTTAAGTAGCTGATCAACTTGACATGTCCAGACTAAATCGTCTTTAATGTTGGAATTAGAGCTCAAAATCACATGAATCCAATGCCCATCTAAACCTAGCTCAATTTGAAATATTGTGACAACATTTATGAATAGTCTCAAAATGCTACGACAAAGCTTTCAAGTAATCCAATGTATCCCAAACTACGTGATGTCATGCATTATGCTTCATTTATAAGCCTTTAGTCAAGGAGCACCAATGATGAGTTTAGAATTATATTTTAAATGGCCGATAAACTAGACATGTCCGCACTAAATCGTTTCAAACTTTTGATTTAGAAATCAGAATGACTAGAATCCAACACCCTGATTAAGCTAGCTCAATTTTCTATATTGTGGATAAATTTAAGGCCGAAATAACTACGACAAATCCTCCCTTTGTATCCCTAACTGCTGGATGCCATGCACTATGGTTCATTTGTAAACCTTTCTTCAATGAGCACCAATGATCATTTTACAATGATCATTTTAACCAACTGATCACTTGACATGTCCGCCCTAAATTGTCTTTAACATTTGACTTAGACCTAAAAATGATATGAATCCAACACCCACGTTAATATAGCTCAATCTTCAATATTGTGACAACATCTGAGACGGAAAGGGCTATGACAAAACCTTTAAGTAATCCAATCTATCCCAAACTGTGTGATGACATGCATTATGCTTCATTTAAAAGCCTTTACTCAAGGAGCACTAATCATCAGTTTAGAATGATCATTTTAACTGGCGGATCAACTTGACATGTCTGCATTAAATTATCCGTAACTTTTGATTTGGAATTCAGAATGACACGAATCCAACACCCACTTTAGAGAAGCTTAGTATTCTGTACTGTGACAAAAATTATAGCTACAATAACGCCTCCAAAAAATCCAATCTATCACAGACAGCGTGATGCCATGCATTATGCTTCATTTATAAGCCTTTAGTTAAGGAGCACCAATGATCAGTTTAGAATTATCATTTTAACTGGCCGATCCACATGACATGTTGGCACTAAATAGTTTGAAACTTTTGATTTAGAGTTCAGAATGACTAGAATCCAACGCCCACATTAATCTAGCTCAAATTTCTATATTGTGATTAAATTTAAGACCAAAATAGCTACGACAAACCCTCCAAGTAATCCAATGTATCCCAAACCACTGGATGTCGTACATTATGCTTAATTTGTAAACCTTTGCTCAATGAGCACCAATGATCAGCTTACAATGATCATTTTAACTATATGATCAACTTGATATTTCCGGAGTAAGTCATCTTTAATATTTTATTTAGAGCTCAAAATAACATGAATCCAACGCGCACCTTAATCTAGCTCAATTTTCAATATTGTGACATCATTTCAGATTAGTCTCAAAAAGCTACGACAAAGCCTTGAACTCAATGTATGCCAAACTGCATGATGTCATGCATTATGCTTCATTTATAAGCCTTTACTAAAGGAGCATCCATTACCAGTTTAGAATGATAATTTTAACTGGCAGATCAACTTGAAATGTCCGCACTAAATCGTCTGGAAATTTTCATTTAGAGATCGGAATGACACGAATCCAACGCCCACGTTAAACTAGCTCAATTTTCTATATTGTGATTAAATTTAAAGCCGAAATAGCTATGAAAAAGCCTCCAAGTAATCCAATCTATCCCAAATGTTGGATGTCATGCAATATGCTTCATTTGTAACCCTGCTCAATGAGCACCAATGATCAGTTTAGAATTACCATTTTAAGTAACTGATCAACTTGACATGTCCGGACTAAATCGTCTTTAACATTTGAGTTAGACCTAAAAATGAAATGAATCCAACGCCCACGTTAATCTAGTTCAATTTTAATATTATGACAACATTTGATATTGAAAAAGCTACGACAAAGCCTCCAAGTAATCAAATGTATCCCAAACTGCGTGATACCATGCAATATGCTTCATATATAACCCTTTACTCAAGGCGCCCCAATGATTAGTTTATAATTATCGTTTTAACTAGTCGATCAACTTGACATGTCTGCACTAAATCATCTTCAACTTTTGATTTAGAGTTCAGAATGACATGAATCCAACGCCCACATTAAGGTAGCTCAATTTCATATACTGTGTTAAATTTAAGACCGAAATAGCTACGACAAAGCCTCCAAGTAAACCAATCTACCTCAAACTGGTGGATGCCATGCATTATACTTCCTTTGTAAACCTTTGCTCAATGAGCACCAATGATCAGTGTAGAATGATCATTTTATCTAGCTGATCAAATTGATATGTCCGGACTAAATCATCCTTAACATTTAAGTTAGACCTAAAAATGACATGAATCCAACTCACACATGAATCTACTCAATTTTCAATATTGTAACAACATTTGAGACTGAAGGAGCTAAGAAAAATCCTCCAAGTAATCCAATGTCTCCCAAACTGCGTGATTCCAAGCATTATAACCGTATCAGCACCAAAGATATGGTTAGAATAATAATTTTAACTAACCGATCGACTTGATATGTCCAAACTAAATCATCTTGAACATTTGATTTAGAGCTAAAAATGACATGAATCCAACGCCCACGTTAATCTAGCTCAATTTTAAATAATCCGACTACATTTAAGATAGAAAGAGCTACGACAAAGTCTCCAAGTAATTTAATGAATCCTAAACTGAGTGATACCATGCATTGTGCTTCATTTATAAGCTTTTACTCAAGTAGTACCAATTATCAGTTTTGAATGATCATTTTAACTGGCCGATCAACTTTACATGTCTTCTCTAAATCGTCCGAAATCTTTGATTCAGAGTTCAGAATGACACGAATCAAACGCCCACGTTAACCTAGCTCAATATTCTGTATTGTGACAAAACTAATGACCGAAATAGCTACATCAAAGCCTCCAAGTAATGTAATCAATCCCGAACTGCGTGATGCCATGCATTATGCTTCATTTGTAAACCTTTGCTCAATGAGCACCAATGATCAGTTTAGAATGAGCATTTTAACTAGCTGATCAACTTGACATCTCCGGACTAAATGGTCTTTAACATTTGAGTTAGACCTAAAAATGACATGAGTCTGACGCTCACATTAATCTAGCTCAATTTTCAATATTGCGACAACATTTGAGACCAAAAGAGCTACGACAAAGCCTCCAAGTAATCCAATTTATCCCAAACATCGTGATGCTATGCATTATGCTTCATTTATAAGCCTTTACTCAAAGAACACCAATGATAAGTTTAGAATTATCATTTTAATTGACCAATCAACTTGACATGTCCGCACTAAATCGTACGAAACTTTTGATTTAGAGTTCGGAATGACAGGAATCCAACGCCCACGTTAAGCTAGCTGAAGTTTCAATATTGTGACAACATTTGAGACTGAAAGGGCTACGACAAAACCTCCTAGTAATCCAATCTATCCCAAACTGCGTAATCCCATCAATTATGCTTCATTTGTAAACCTTTTCTCACTGAGCACCAATGATTAGTTTAGAATGATCATTTTAAGTAGCTGATCAACTTGACATGTCGGAATAAATCGTCTTTATAATTTGATTTAGAGCTCAAAATGACATGAATTGAACGCCCATGTTAATCTAGCTCAATTTTCAATATTGTGACAACATTTGAGACTGAAACATCTACGACGAAGCTTCCAGGTAATCCAATGTATCCCAAACTGCGTGATGCCCTGCATTATGCATGAATTTTGCTTCGTTTAAAAGCCTTTACTCAAAGAGCACCAATGATCAGTTTAGAATTATCATTTTAACTTGACATTTTCACACTAAATTGTCCGAAACTTTTGATTTGGAGTGCAGAATGGTACGAGTCCAATGCCCACGTTAGGCTAGCTCAATTTCCTATATTCTGATTAAATTTAAGACCAAAACAGGTATGACAAAGACTCCAAGTAATCCAATCTATCCCAAACTGTTGGATGTCATGCATTATGCTTCATTTGTAAATCTTTGCTCAATGAGCACCAATGATCAGTTTACAATTCATCATTTTAAGTAGCTGATCAACTTGACATTCCCAGACTAAATCGTCTTTAATGTTGGAATTAGAGCACAAAATCACAGGAATCCAACGCCCATCTAAATCTAGCTCAATTTGCAATATTGTGACAACATTTATGAATAGCCTCAAAAAGCTACGACAAAGCTTTCAAGTAATCCAATGTATCCCAAACTACGTGATGTCATGCATTATGCTTCATTTATAAGCTTTTAGTAAATGAGCACCAATGATCAGTTTACAATTCATCATTTTAAGTAGCTGATCAACTTGACATGCCCAGACTAAATCGTCTTTAATGTTGGAATTAGAGCACAAAATCACAGGAATCCAACGCCCATCTAAATCTAGCTCAATTTGCAATATTGTGACAACATTTATGAATAGCCTCAAAAAGCTACGACAAAGCTTTCAAGTAATCCAATGTATCCCAAACTACGTGATGTCATGCATTATGCTTCATTTATAAGCTTTTAGTAAATGAGCACCAATGATCAGTTTACAATTCATCATTTTAAGTAGCTGATCAACTTGACATGCCCAGACTAAATCGTCTTTAATGTTGGAATTAGAGCACAAAATCACAGGAATCCAACGCCCATCTAAATCTAGCTCAATTTGCAATATTGTGACAACATTTATGAATAGTCTCAAAAAGCTACGACAAAGCTTTCAAGTAATCCAATGTATCCCAAACTACGTGATGTCATGCATTATGCTTCATTTATAAGCTTTTAGTCAAGGAGCACCAATGATGAGTTTAGAATTATCATTTTAAATGGCCGATAAACTGGACATGTCCGCACTAAATCGTTTGAAACTTTTGATTTAGAAATCAGAATGACTAGAATCCAACACCCTGATTAAGCTAGCTCAATTTTCTATATTGTGGATAAATTTAAGGCCGAAATAACTACGACAAATCCTCCAAGTAATCCAATGTATCCCTAACTGCTGGATGATGCACTATGGTTCATTTGTAAACCTTTCTTCAATGAGCACCAATGATCAGTTTACAATGATCATTTTAACTATATGATCAACTTGATATTTCTGGAGTAAATCATCATTAATATTTCATTTTGAGCTCAAAATAACATGAATCCAACGCGCACCTTAATCTAGCTCAATTTTCAATATTGTGACATCATTTCAGATTAGTCTCAAAAAGCCCACGTTATTATTCCATGTTGTATGTCATGCATTATGCTTCATTTGTAAATCTTTGCTCAATGAGGACCAATGATCAGTTAAGAATGATCATTTTAGCTAGCTGATCAACTTGACATGTCTAGACTAAATCGTCTTTAACATTTTGAGTTAGAGCTCAAAATGGCATGACTACAACACCCCTATTAATCTATCTCAATTTTAAATATTGTGACAAGATTTGAGACTGGAAGTGCTACGATAAAGCCTCCAAGTAATCTAATGTATCCCAAACTGCGTGATGCAATGCAGTGCGCTTCATATATCCAATGATTAGTTTAAAATGATCATTTTAACTGACTGATCTACTTGATATGTCTGGACTAAATCGTCTTTAACATTTTAGTTAGACATAAAAATAATATGAATCCAATGCCCACTTTATCTAGTTGAATTTTCAATATTGTGACAACATTTGAGACTCAAAGAGCTACGACAAAGCCTCTAAGTAATCCAATGAATCCTAAACTGCGTGATGCCATGCATTATGCTTCATTTATAAGCCTTTACTCAAGGATCAGTAATGATCAGTTTAGAATGATCATTTTAACTGGCCGATCAACTTGACATGTCCGCACTAAATTATCTGTACTTCTTATTTAGAGTTGAGAATGACACGAATCCAACATCCACTTTAAGCTAGCTCAGTATTCTATATTGTGACAAAATTTAAGATGAAATAGCTGTGAAAAAGCCTACAAGTAATTCAATCTATCACACATTGCGTGATGCAATGCATTATGCTTCATTTGTAAACCTTTGCTCAATGAGCACCAATGATTAGTTTAAAATGATCATTTTAACTGACTGATCTACTTGACATTTCTGGTCTAAATCGTCTTTAACATTTTAGTTAGACCTAAAAACGATATGAATCCAACGCCCATTTTATCTAGTTGAATTTTCAATATTGTGACAACATTTGAGATTGAAAGAGCTACGACAAAGCCTCTATGTAATCCAATGAATCCTGAACTGCGTGATGCCATGCATTATGCTTCATTTATAAGCCTTTACTCAAGGAGCACTAATGATCAGTTTAGAATGATCATTTTAACTGGCCGATCAACTTGACATGTCCACACTAAATTATCTGTACTTCTGATTTAGAGTTCAGAATGACACGAATCCAACATCCACTTTAAGCTAGCTCAGTATCTATATTGTGACAAAATTTAAGATGAAATAGCTGTGAAAAAGCCTTCAAGTAATTCAATCTATCACACATTCCGTGATGCAATGCATTATGCTTCATTTGTAAACCTTTGCTCAATGAGCACCAATGATTAGTTTAGAATGATCATTTTAACTGACTGATCTACTTGACATGTCTGGACTAAATCGTCTTTAACATTTTAGTTAGGCATAAAAATGATATGAATCCAACGCCCACTTTATCTAGTTGAATTTTCAATATTGTGACAACATTTGAGACTCAAAGAGCTACGACAAAGCCTCTAAGTAATCCAATGAACCCTAAACTGCGTGATGCCATGCATTATGCTTCATTTATAAGCCTTTACTAAGGAGCACTAATGATCAGTTTAGAATGATCATTTTAACTGGCCGATGAACTTGACATGTCCGCACTAAATTATCTGTACTTCTTATTTAGAGTTCAGAATGACACGAATCCAACATCCACTTTAAGCTAGCTCAGTATTCTATATTGTGACAAAATTTAAGATGAAATAGCTGTGAAAAAGCCTACAAGTAATTCAATCTATCGCACATTGCGTGATGCTATGCATTATGCTTCATTTGTAAACCTTTGCTCAATGAGCACCAATGATTAGTTTAAAATGATCATTTTAACTGACTGATCTACTTGACATGTCCAGGCTAAATCGTCTTTAACATTTTAGTTAGACCTAAAAATGATATGAATCCAACGCCCACTTTATCTAGTTGAATTTTCAATATTGTGACAACATTTGAGACTGAAAGAGCTACGACAAAGCCTCTAAGTAATGCAATGAATCCTAAACTGCGTGATGCCATGCATTATGCTTCATTTATAAGCCTTTACTCAAGTAGCACTAATGATCAGTTTAGAATGATCATTTTAACTGGCCGATCAACTTGACATGTCCGCACTAAATTATCCGTACTTCTGATTTAGAGTTCAGAATGACACGAATCCAACGTCCACTTTAACCTAGCTTACTATTCTATATGGTGAAAAAATTTAAGATCAAATTGCTGCGACCAAGCCTCCAAGTAATCCAATCTATCAAAGACTGCGTGATGCCATGTGTTATGCTTCATATGTAAACCTTTGCTCAATGAGCACCCATGATCAGTTTAGAATTATCATTGTTACTGGTCGATCAACTTGACATGTCCGCACTAAATCGTCTGAAACATATTATTTAGAGTTCAGAATGAGACGAATCCAACGCCCACGTTAAGGTAGCTGAATTTTCTATATTGTGATTTAATTTAAGACTGAAATGGCTATGACAAAGCCTCCAAGTAATCCAATCTGTCCTAAACTGTTGGATGCCTTGCATTATGCTTCATTTGTAAAATTTTGCTAAAAGAGCAACAATGATCATTTTAACTAGGTAATATACTTGTCTTTAACATTTGATTAGATTAGATTAGGTAACTAAAAGAGCAACAATGATTAGATTACAATGATCATCTCCAGACTAAATCGTCCTTAACATTTGAGTTCGACCTAAAAATGACATGAATCCAATGCCCATGTTAATCTAGCTCAATTTTTTATATTGTGACAAATTTGAGACTAAAAGAGCTACGAAAAAGCCTCCAAGTAATCCAATGTATCCCAAACTATGTGATGCCATGTAGTATGCTTCATTTATAAGCCTTTACTTAAGGAGCACCAATGATCAATTTCTAATGATCATTTTAACTGCCCGATCAACTTGACATGTCCGAACTAAATAGTCCATAACTTTTGATTAAGTGTTCAAAATGACACGAATCCAACACCCACCCTAAGCTAACTCAATTTTCGATATAGTGATTCAATTTAAGACCAAAGTAGCTACGACAAACCCTCCAAGTAATCAAATCAATCCCAAACTTCAAGATGCCATGCAATATTCTTCATTTGTAAATCTTTGCTCAATGAGCACCAATGATTAGTTTACAATGATCATTTTAACTATCTAATCAACTTGACATGTCCAGACAAAATTGTCTTTATTATTTTTAATTAGAGCTCAAAATCACATGAATCCAACGCCCACCTATATCTAGCTTAAATTTCAATATTGTGACAACATTTGAGACCGAAAGAGCTATGACAAAGCCTCCAAGTAATCCAATGTATCCCAAACTACGCGATGTCATGCATTATGCTTCATTTATAAGCCTTTAGTCAAGGAGCACCAATGATCAGTTTATATTGATCATTTTAACTGGCCGATCAACTTCACATTTCCGCACTAAATCGTCCATAACTTTTGATTTAGAGTTCAAAATGACACGAATCCAACGCCCACTTTAAGCTAGTTCAATATTCTATCTATCACAAACTGTGTGATGTCATGTGTTATGCTTCATTTGTAAACCTTTGCTCAATGAGCACCAATGATCAGTTTAGAATGATCATTTTAACTACCTAATGAACTTGACATGTTCAGACTAAATCATTTTTAATATTTGAATTAGAGCTCAAAATGACATGAATCCAAGGCCCACCTCAATCTAGCTCAATTTTCAATATTGTGACAACATTTGAGATTGAAAGAGTTACAACAAAGCCTCCAAGTAATCCAATAGATCTTAAACTGCGTGATGCCATGCATTATGGTTCATTCATAGGACTTTACTCAAGGAGTATCAATGATCAGTTTAGAATGATCATTTTAACTAGCCGATAAACTATACATGTCCGCAATAAATCATCCGTAGTTTTTGATTTAGAGTTCAGAATGACATGAATCCAACACCGGCGTTAATCTTGCTCAATTTACTATATTTCGATTATCTTTAAGAGAGAATAGATACGACAAGGCCTCCAAGTAACCCAATCTATCTAAAACTGCGTGATACCATGCATTATGCTTCATTTGTAAACCTTTGCTCAATGAGCACCAATGATCAGTTTAGAATGATCATTCTAACTAGCTGATGAACTTGACATGTCTGAACTATATCAGCTTTAGCATTTGATTTAGAACTCAAAATGACATGAATCCGAAACCAAGCTCAATTTTCTATATGTGACAACATTTGAGAGTGAAAGAGCTACAACAAAGCCTCGAGGTAATACAATGTATCCCAAATGCGTGATGCCATGCATTATGCTTTATTTATAAGTCTTTACTAAAGGAGCACCAATGATCGATTTACAATGATCATTTTAATTGGCCGATCAACTTGACATGTCAACACTAAATCATCTATAACTTTTGATTTAGAGTTCAAAATAACACAACTCCTATGCACACGTTAAGCTAGTTCAATATTATATATTGGGGAAAATGTAAGACCAAAATAGCTACGAGAAAGTCTACAAGTAATCCAATCTATCCCAAACAGTGTGATGCCATTCATTTTGCTTCATTTGTAAACCATTGCTCAATGAGCACCAATGATCAGTTTATAATGAACATTTTAACTAGCTGATCAACTTGACATGTCCGGACTAAATCATCTTTAATATTTGACTTAAAGCTCAAAACGACATGAATCCAACGCCCACCTCAGTCTAGCTCAATTTTCAATATTGTGACAACATTTGAGACTGAAAGAGCTACGACAAAGCCTCCAAGTAATCCAATCTATCGCAAATTGTGTGATGCCATGCATTATGATTCATTCATCAGACTTTACTCTAGGAGAACCAAGGACAAGTTTAGAATGATCATTTTAACAGGCTGCACTAAATCGTTCGTAACTTTTGATTCAGAGTTTAGAATGACACGAATCCAATGCCCACGTTAACCTAGATCAATTCCCTATATTGTGACTAAATTTAGGACCAAAATAGCTACGACAAAGCCTCTAGGTAATCCAATCTATCACAAACTGCGTGATACCATGCATTATGCTTCATTTTTCAACCATTGCTAAGTGAGCATCAATGATCAGTTTAGACTGATCATTTTAAGTAGCTGATCAACTTGACATTTCCAGACTAAATCGTCTTTAATATTTGAATTAGGGCACAAAATGAAATGACTCCAACACCCACCTTAATCTAGCTCAATTTTCAATATTGCGACAACATTTGAGACTCAGAGAGCTACGACAAAGCGTCCTAGTAATCCAATATATCCCAAACTGCGTGATGTCATGCATTATGTTTCATTTATAAGCCTTTACTCAATGAGCACCAAAGATCAGTTTAGAATGATCAATTTAATTGGCCGATCAACATGACATGTCCGCACTATATCGTCTGTAACTTTTGATTTAGAATTCAGAATGACATGAATCCCATGCCCACATTAAACTAGCTCAATATTCTATAATTTTAAAAAATTTAAGACCAAAATAGCTATTAAAAACCCACCAATTAATCCAGTCTATCCCATATTGCGTGATGCCATGCATTAATCTTCATTTGTAAACCTTTGCTCAATGAGCACCAATTATCAGTTTAGAATGATCATTTTAACTAGCTGATCAACTTGACATGTCCACACTAAATTTTCTTTAACATTTGATTTAGACCTCAAAAATGACATAAATCCAACACCCACGTGTTAATCTAGCTCAAATTTCAATATTGTGACAACATTTGAAACTGAAAGAGCTGCGACAAAGCCTCCGAGTAATCCAATGTATATCGAACTTGGTGATGCTATGCATTATGCTTCATTTAAAATTTACTCAAGTAAAACCAATGATCAGTTTAGAATGATCATTTTAACAAGCTGATCAACTTGACATGTTCGGACTAAATCTTCTTTAGTATTTGATTTATAGCTCAAAATGACATTAGTCCAACGCCCACGTTAATTTAGGTCAATTTTCAATATTGTGACAACATTTGAGACTAAAATAGCTATGACAAAGTCTCCAAGTAATCCAATGTATCCCAAACTGCGTGATACCATGCATTATGTTTCCTTTATAAACCTTTACTCAAGGAGCAGCAATGGTAAATTTAGAATTATCATTTTAACGGGCCATATACCACTGGGCAGAGAATGAATATTACCTTTTGGAATTGTCGGGGTCTGGGAGGGTCTCAGACTGGTCGACACGTAAAGGTAATGTTGAAGGATTATTCCCGGGACATACTCTTCCTAGTTGAAACCAAGAATAATATTGATGTGATTCATGATTTAGCAGCAATTCTAGATTATGAACGTGCAATATGTATCCCTCCAAAATGTCTCGGAGGTGGATTAGGGTTATTGTGGAAAAAAATAGTTGATGTATCTGTTGTAAGTGCTGTTAAAAGACTACTGGATTGTAAAATTAAGAATAATGGATTCTATTTCTTTTTGTCTTGTATTTATGGTCATCCCATCCGTAAATTTAGACATAATATTTTATTACAAAAAAAGCATTGTATCACAGAACGGTCCATGGTTGATGTGCAGAGATTTTAATGAAATTTTACATCCCAATGATAAAGGGGGGGGAGGGCGGGGGTTTCTTACAGAGAACCTTGGAGTCTGATAGATTTCCAACAAATGGTTTCATCATGTATGATGTCAGATCTCAAGTACATTGGAAATAGTATGACCTGATTTGGTAAATGGCATAACCATCTGTTGTAGTGTTGGCTTGATATGGCAATGGGTAATCAAGAGTGGAAAGGAACTTATCCGGATTCTTTTGTCCAGTATTTACAGTTGATAGATTCTGATCACCGCCCGATGATAATTCAAATCAGACTAGAATCAGAATTTAGAAAAAAAAGACATTCCGATATGATCCCAGGTGGATATCACATGAGGATTTTGTAAATATTGTTAATAGTTCTTGGAATGATATCCCCCAGCAATCAGATTCTGCCTTATCACTGAGAATGAAAATATGTCGACATAAAATGTTCTCGTGGAGGAAAGATTATTACAGAGAATTCAAGAGATTTCTTTAGCTATAGATTCAGCTCAAATAGAGGCTCAGTTGGATTTTGCTAAAATTAATACTCTAAAGAATCAATTGGTTGAAGCATATGCTAATGAGGAAAAAGTTTGAAATTAAAGAGCCGAAATCAATGGCTAAAAGAGGTCTACAAAAACACCAAATTCTTCCATGCTACACCAAAAAAATAGAAGATCAAGAATTAATGAAATATGTGGTTGATAACGTTCATTCTCGTATTTCGGGATGGCAAACTAAGTTTCTTTCGCCCGCCAGGAAGTAAATTCTCATCAAAGTTGTGGCTTTTGCTTTACCAGTTTACTCGATGAATATTTTTAAATTACCAGTTACAATTTGAAGACTGATAAACAAGTCCTTAAATCATTTCTGGTGGCGATCTTCGGGGGATAAAAAGAAAACAGCATGGGTTTCATGGAAAAAACTGACTACTCCAAAATTATTAGGTGGATTGTGTTTTCATGATCTACAAAAGTTCAATCAAGCTCTAGTGGCCAATTTATGATGGAAATTATTGCATAGACCAGACTGCTTTTTATCATGGATTTTAAAAGGCAGATATTACAAGAATGGAGACTTCATATCGGCTAAATACGGATCTCGGCCATCTTTTGGGTGGCAAATGGATGACAATTACTTCAATCAGGTCTTTTCAGAACTATCGGTACAGGAACATCTATTTCTATTGTGGATATAAATGTGCTTCCTTTTCTCTGTCCCATGCACCAAAATTACTTCCATATACTAATCCTACTTTGAAAGTCAGTAATATTATTGATAACAAGGCGGGGCAATGGAATGAAGATAAAATAGCATATTAACTGAAAAGGATGATCATCATCTCATCTATAAAATATTTTTACCCAACAATTCCTTTCACGACGGGTGGTATTGGAAATTTACGGATAATGGAGTATATAATGTCAAAATCTGGATATCATCATGCGGTTGGGAGAGGTAATCATGAATCATCTTTAATTCATCTTCCATATACTAATCCTACTTTGAAAGTCAGTAATATTATTGATAATGAGGCAGGGCAATGGAATGAAGATACAATAGCATATTAATTGAAAAGGATGATCATCATCTCATCTATAAAATATTTTTACCCAACAATTCCTTTCACGACGGGTGGTATTGGAAATTTACGGCAAATGGAGTATATAATGTCAAAATCTGGATATCATCATGCGGTTGGGAGAGGTAATCATGAATCATCTTTAATTCAACCAATACTAGCTAATCATCAGGATCTGGCGAAAACAATCTGGAATTTAAAGATTTCTCCAAAGATAATCCATTTCTTGTGAAATTATTATCTAATGCACTCCCCTTTAAGTCGCATTTATTTCACCGGAAGTTAATCTCGGAAAATAAATTCTCCTGATGTGTTGAAGTTGAAGAAAATGAGGTTCACAACTTTTTTAGTTGCAATTATGCTCAGCTGTTATGAAGGAAAATGGGTATCTCCACTATGTATATTTGTGATCCATCTTCAAGTATTCACGATAATGTGAGATATTTAATTGCGAGCTATGATCAGTTTGATCAGGATTTCAGACAAAAGTATCTACCTTTTTATAGTCTGTGGCGATTATGGAAGGCAAGGAATGATCTTATTTTCACCAAAAAAAAATACTTCAGTAGATACCTTGCTTGAAAAACAATTGGAGGATGTTCGAGAGTGGATTGCTAGTTTGGACTCAGCGGATTTAAATCACAAATTCACAGTTTATCATCAAACGAATATTCAATGGACAGCTCCTCCTCAAACATGGGTTAAATGTAATTATGACACTGCCCATAGGTTAGGTTCTCAATATTCAGGTTTAGGATGGGTAATTTGAAACGATCAAGGATCTTTTATCTTCGCTGGAATGGGTAAATATCAAGGTCATTATTCAATCATAGAATCACAATTCTCACCGTTACTCTAGGCTTTACAAGCTACATGGTCTTTGGGATTTCGTTATGTCATATTTGAATACGATAATTTTTGTTTTAATAACATCATCAACCACAAAAGTGTCAATTATCAACTTCAACAATATATACAAACTGTTCAACAATGGATTTCTCAGTTCGATGCATTCTCTTCCAACATAAACCAAGATTAGGTAATCAAGTCAGGGATGCTCTCGCTTTATCATCGATAATATCACATATAGATTGGAAACTATTTAATGTATGTCCTCCTTTGTTACAATGTCTTGTCAACGATAATATTTCAACATAATATAATTTCTGTTGGTATGTCCGCACTAAATCGTCCGAAACTTTTGATTTACAGTTCACAATGACACGAATCAAACACCCATGTTAGGCTACCTCAATTTTTCATATTGTGATCAAATTTAAGACCGAAATAGCTACGACAAAGCCTCCAAGTAATCCAATCTATCCCGAGCTGTGTGATTCCATGTATTATGCTTCATTTGTAAACCTTTGATAAATGAGCACCGATGATCAGTTTAGAATGATCATTTTAACTAGCTGATTAACTTGACATGTCCACACTAAATAGTTTTTAATATTTGATTTAGAGCTCAAAATGACATGAATCCTACGCCCTCGTTAATCTAGATAGCCTTTCAATATTGTGACAACATTTGAGACTGAAAGAGCTACAACAAAGCCTCCAAGTAATCCAATTTATCCCAAACTGCGTGAGGGCATGCATTATGCTTCATTTATAAGTCTTTAATCAAAGAGCACCAATGATCAGTTTAGCATGATAATTTTAACAGGCCGATCAACTTGACATGTCCACTGTAAATCATCAGTAACTTTTGATTTAGAGTTCAGAATGACACCAATCCAACGCCCACGTCAAGCTAGCTCAATATTCTATATTGTGACAAAATTTAAGACCAAAGTAGCTAAGACAAAGCCTCCAAGTAATCCAATCTATCCCAAACTGCGTGATGCCATGCATTATGCTTCATTTGTAAACCTTTGCTCAATGAGCACCAATGATAAGTTTAGAATGATCATTTTAACTATCTGATCAACTTGACATGTTCGGATTAAAGCGTTTTTGACATTTGATTTAGAGCTCAAAATGACATGAATCCAATGCCCACGTTAATCTAGCTCAATTTTCAATATTATGGCAACATTTGAGACTGAGAGAGCCTTAGCAAAGCCTCCTAGTAATCCAATGTATCCCACTCTGCGTGATGCCATGCATTATGCTTCATTTATAAGCCTTTACTCAAAGAGTACTAATGACAAACTTATAATGATCATTTTAACAGGCCGATAAACTTGACATGTCCACACTAAATTGTCCGTAACTTTTGATTTAGAGTTCAGCATGACACGAATCCAACTAACACATCAAGCTAGCTCAATATTATATATATTGACAAAATTTAAGATAAAAATTTAAGAAACCCAATATATACCAAAGTGCGTGATTCCATGCATTATGCTACATTTCTAAACCTTTGCTTGATGAGCACCAATGATCTGTTTAGACTGATCATTTTAACTATCTGATCAACTTGATATGTCTGCACTAAATCTTTTTTAACATTTGATTTAGAGCTCAAAATGACATGAATCCAATGCCCATGTTAATCTAGCTCAATTTTCAATATTGTGACAACATTTGAGACTAAAAGAGCTACGACAAAGCCTCCAAGTAATCCAATGTATCCCAAACTGCGTGACGCTATGCATTGTGCTTCATTATTAAGCATTTACTCAAGGAGTACCAATGATCAGTTTAGAATTATCATTTTAAGTGGCTGATAAACTTGACATGTCCGCACTAAATTGCTTGAAACTTTTGCTTTATAATTCTGAAGAACACGAATCCAACACCTACGTTAAGATATCTTAATTTTCTATATTGTGATTAAGTTTAAGACCGAAATAGCTACGGCAAAACTTCCAAGTAGTCCAATCTATCGCAAACTGCAAGATGCCATGCATTATGCTTCATTTATAAACCTTTGCTCAATGAGCAGCAAGGATCAGTTTAGAATGATCATTTGAACTAGCTGATCAACTTAACATGTCTGCACTAAGTCGTCTTTAACATTTGATTTAGAGCTCAAAATGATATGAATCCAATGCCCACATTTATCTAGCTCAATTTTCAACATTGTGACAACATTTGAGGCTGAAAGAGTTACGACAAAGCCTCCAAGTAATTCAATGTATCCTAAACTGCGTGATGCCATGCATTATGCTTCATTTATAAGCCTTTAGTCAAAGAGCACTAATGGCTTGTTTAGGATGATCATTTTAACAGGCCGATCAACTTGACATGGCTGTACTATATCACCCGTAATTTTTCATTTAGAGTTCTAAATGACACGAATCCACGACCACGTCAAGCTAGCTCAATATTTTATATTGGGACAAAATTTAAGACCGAAATAGCTAAGACAAGGCCACCAGGTAATCCAATCTCTCCCAAACTGTGTGATGCCATGCATTATGCTTAATTTGTAAAGTTTTCCTCAATGAGCACCAATGATCAGTTTAGAATGATCATTTTAACTTGATGATTAACTTGTCATGTTGCACTATATCGTCTTTTACATTTGATTTAGAGCTCAAAGTGACATGAATACAATGCCCACGTTAATCTAGCTCAAATTTCAATATTGTGACAACATTTGAGACTAGAAATGCTACGACAAAGCCCTCAAGTAATCCAATGTACCCCAAACTGTGTGATGCCAAGTATTATGCTTCATTTGTAAACCTTTTCTCAGTGAGCACCAATGATCAGTTTAGAATGATTATTTTAACTAACTGATCAACTTCACAGGTGTTGATTAAATCGTCTTTAGTATTTGATTTAGAGTTCAAAATGACATGAATCCAACGTCCAGGTTAATCTAGATTAACTTTCAATCTTGTGACAACATTTGAGACTGAAAGAGCTACAACAAAGCCTCCAAGTAGTCCGATGTATCCCAAACTGTGTGAGGCTATGCATTATGCTTCATTTATAAGCCTTTACTCAAGGAGCACCAATTATCAGTTTAGAATGATCTTAACAGGCCAATAAACTTGACATGTCCGCACTAAATCATCTGTAACTTTTGATTTATAATTCAGAATGACACAAATCAAATGCCCACATCAAGATAGCTCGATATTCTATATTGTCACTAAGTATAAAAACGAAATAGCTACGACAGAGCCTCCAAGTAATCCAATCTATCCCAAACTGTGTAATGCCATGTATTATGCTTCATTTGTAAACGTTTGCTCAATAAGCACCAACGATAGGTTTAGAATGATCATTTTAACTATCTGATCAACTTGACATATCTGCACTAAATCGTCTTTAACATTTGATTTAGAGCTCAAAGTGACATGTATCCAATGCCCACGTTAATCTTACCCAAATTTATTGTGACAATATTTGAGACTAAAACAGCTAAGACAAAGCCCTCATGTAATCCAATCTATCCCAAACTGCGTGATGCCAAGTATTATGCTTCATTTTAAACCTTTTCTTTAGTGATCACCAATGATCAGTTTAGAATGATCATTTTAAGTAGCTAATCAACTTGACATGTCTCGATTAAATCACCTTTAGTAATTGATTTAGAGCTCAAAATGACATGAATCGAACGCCCACATTAATCTAGCTCAATTTTCAATATTGTGGCAACATTTGAGAATGAAAGATCTACGACAAATCTTTCAAGTAATCCAATTTGTCCAAAACTGCAGTGATGTCATGCACTATGCTTCATTTATAAGCCTTTAGTCAAAGAGCACCAAGGATCAGTTTAGAATCAAAATTTTAACTGGCCGATCAACTTGACATGTCCACACTAAATCGTCCAAAACTTTTGCTTTAGAGATCAAAATGATACGAATCCGAAGCCCACATTAAGCTGTATCCATATTCTATATTCTGAGAAAATTTAAGACCGAAATAGCTAAGGGAAAGCCCCAAGTAATCCAAACTATCCCAAACTGCGTGATTCCATGTATTATGCTTCATTTATAAACCTTTGCTCATTGAGCACCAATGATCTGTTTAGAATGATCATTTTAACTAGATGATCAACTTGATATAACCGCACTAAATAGTTTTTAACATTTGATTTAGAGCTCAAAATAACATGAATCCAAAGCCCATGTTAATATAGCTCAATTTTCAATATTGTGACAACATTTGGGGGTGAAAGAGCTACGACAAAACCTCCAAGTAATCCAATGTATCCAAAACAGCGTAATGCCATGCATTATGCTTCATTATTAAGCCTTTCCTCGAGGAGCACCAATGATTAGTTTAGAATGATCATTTTAACAGGCCGATAAACTTGACATGTCCGCACTAAATCATCCGTAACTTTTTTTTAGATGTCAGTATGAAACGAATCCAACGCCCACATCAAGCTAGCTCGATATTCTATATTGTGACTAAGTTTAAGAAGGAAATAGCTACGACAAATCCTCCAAGTAATCCAATCCATCCGAAACTGCGTAATGTCATGCAATATGCTTCATTTGTAAACCTTTGCTTATTGAAAACCAATGATAAATTTAAAATGATCATTTTAACTACTTGATCAACTTGACATGTCCGGACTAAATAGTCTTTAACTTTTGTTTGATAATGGCATAAGGGGCATGATGAGTTGACGTAATCCTCACCTTCCTCCTGCTTATCACCGGCAGTCTGTCAAAATTACATGAATTCAACGCCACATTAATCTAGCTCAATTTTCTATATAGTGACAACATTTAAGATTGAAATAGCTATGACAAAGATTCCAAGACCCAATCTATCCAAACTGCGTGATGCCATGCATTATGCTTCATTTATAAGCCTTTACTCAAGTAGCATCAATGATCAGTTTAGAATGATCATTCTAATTGGCCGTTCAACTTGACAAGTCCGCATTAAATTGTCCGTAACTTTTGATTTAGAGTTCAGAACGACACTAATCCAACGCCCATATTAAGCTTGCTGAATTTTCTATATTTTGACAAAATTTAAGATTGAGAAAGCTATGAAAAGGCTTCCAAGTAATCCAATCTCTCCTAAACTATGTGATGCCATCATTATGCTTCATTTATACGCCTTTACTCAATGAGCACCAATGATCAGTTCTGAATGATCATTTTAACTGGTCGATCAACTTGATATATCCGCACTAAATCGTACGTAACTTTTGATTTAGAGTTCACAATGAAACTAATCCGGCGTCCACGTTAAGATAGTTCAATTTTCTATATTGTGACAAAATTAAAGATCGAAAAAGCTATGACAAAACTTTCAAGTAATCCAATCTATCCTAAACTGCGTGATGCCATGCATTAAGCTCCATTTATACGCCTTTACTCAATGAGCATCAATGATCATTTTAGAATGATCATTTTAACTAACTGATCACTTTGACATGTCCGCACTAAATCTTCTTTAACTTTTGATTTAGAGTTCAAAATGACATGAATCAGATGCCCACATTAAGCTAGGTCAACTTTCCTTCTGACAACATTTGAGATTGAAAGAGTTATGAGAAAGCATCCAAGTAATCCAATGTATCCCAAACTGCGTGATGCCATGCAATATGCTTCTTTTATAAGTCTCTGCTCAAGGAGCACCATTGAATAGTTTATAATGATCGTTTCAACTGGATGTTCAACTTGACATGTACACACTTAACCATCCGTAACATTTGGTTTACAGTTCAGAATGACACCAATCAAACCCCCATGTTAAGCTAACTCAATTTTCTAGATAGTGACAATATTTGAAACTGAAAGAGCTACCCAAAGCCTTCAAGTAATCCAATGTATCCCAAACTGCGTGATCCCATGATTATGCTTTATTTATAAGCGTATACTCAAGGAGCAACATAATCAGTTTAGAATGATAATTTTAACTGGTCGATCCACATGACATGACCGCACGGAATAGTACTTAAATTTTGATTGATAATGGCATAAGGGGCATGATGTTTTGACGTCATCCTCACCTTCCTCCAGCTTATAACTAACAGTCTATCAAAATGACACGAATGCAACAGCACATTAAGCTAGCTCAATTTTCAATATTGTGACAAAATTTAAGATTGAAATAGCTATGACAAAGCTTCCAATCCCAATCTATCCCAAACTACGTGATGCCATGCATTATGCTTCATTTATATGCCTTTACTCAAGGAGCATCAATTATCAGTGTAGAATGATCATTTTAACTGGCCATTCAACTTGACAAGTCCCCATTAAATCGTCCGTAACATTTGACTTAGAGTTCAGAATGACACTAATCCAACGCCCACGTTAAGCTAGCTCAATTTTCTATATTGTGACAAAATTTAAGATTGAAAAAGCTATGAAAAATGTTCCAAGTAATCCAATCTATCCAAAACTTCGTGATGCTATGCATTATGCTTCATTCGTAAACCTTTGCTCAATGAGCACCAATGATCATTTTAACTACCCGATCAACTTAACATGTACGCACTAAATTTTCCGTAAGGTTTGATTTAGAGTTCAGAATGGCATGAATCCAACGCCCACATTAAGCTAGCTTAATTTTCTATATTGTGACAACATTTGAGACTGAAACAGCTACCACAAAGCCATCAGGTAATTAAATCTATCCCAAACGGCGTTATGCCATGCATTGTGCTTCATTTATTAACCTTTTCTCAATGAGCACCAATGATCGGTTCAGAATGATCAATTTCACAAGCCGATAAACGGATATGTCCGCACTAAATCGTTCGTAACATTTAATTTACTGTTCATAATGACATGAATCCAAAGCCCAAGTTAAGCTGGCTCAATTTTCTTTATTGTGACAAAATTTTATATTGAAATAGCTATGAAAAATCTTCTGACTAATCGAATCTATCTCAAAATGCGTGATCCCATGCGTTATACTTCATTTGTTAACCTTTGCTCAATGAACTCCAATGATCAATTTGGAATGATCAATTCAACTGGCCTATCAACTTGACATGTAAGCCCTATATCGTCTGTAACTTTTGATTAAGAGTTCAGAATGATACAAATCTAATGCCCAAGTTAAGCTAACTTAATTTTTTATGTTGCCACAACATTTGAGATTGAAAGATCTACCACAAAGCCTTCAAGTACTCCAATCTATACTAAACTGCTTGATGACATGCATTATGCTTCATTTATAAGCCTTTACTCAAGGAACACCAATGATCAGTTTAGAATGATGAAGCTAACTGGCCGATAAACTTGACATATACGCACTAAATCAATCGTAACTTTTGATGTAGAGTTCGGAATGAAACGAATAAAACACGGACTTATAAGGTAGCTCAATTTTCTATATTGTGACACCATTTAAGACCGAAATAGCTATGACAAAGCCTTCAAATAATCCAATCTATCAAAAACTGCATGATGCCATGCATTATGCTTTATTTGTAAACCTTTGCTCAATGAGAACCAACGATCGGTTTAGAATGATCAATTTAACCAGCTGATCAACTTGAGATGTCCACACTAAATCCTCTTTACCTTTTGATTTAAGGCTCAAAATAACAAGAATCCAACACCCACACTAAGCTAGATAAGTTTTCCAATGCCCACGTTAAGCTAGCTAAATTTTGTATATTGTGACAAAATTTAAGATTCGAAATAGCTACGACAAAGCCTCCATGTAATCCAATATATCCCAAACTGCGTGATGCAAAGCATTATGCTTCATTTATAAGTCTTTACTCAAGGAGCACCAATGATTAGTTTAGAATGCTCATTTTTAACTGACCAATCCACTTGACTTGTACGCACTAAATAGTTAGTAACTTTTCATTTAGAGTTCAGAATGACACGAATCCAACGCCCATGTTAAACTAGCTCGATTTTTCTATATTTTGACAAAATTTACGATCAAAATAGCTATGACAAAGCTTCCAAGTAATCCAATCTATCCAAAACTGTGTGATACCATTTATACGCCTTCACTCAATGAGCCCCAATGATCGGTTTAGAATGATCATTTTAACTAGCTGATCAACTTGACATGTCCACAAATTGTCTTTAACTATTGATTTAGAGCTCAAAATGACATGAATCCAACGCCAACGTTAAGCTAGCTCCATTTTCCATATTGAGACAAGATTTGAGACTGAAAGAGCTACGACAAAGCCTCCAAGTAAACCAATGGATTCCGAACTGCTTGTTGCCATGCATTATGCTTCTTTTACAAGTCTTTACTCAAGGAGCACCAATGATTAGTTTAGAATGATCATTTCAACTAGTTGTTCAACTTGACATGTACGCATTTAATCATCCGTAACTTTGGATTTAGAGTTCGGAATGACACGAATCCAGCGCCCACGTTAACCTAACTCAATTTTCTATATTTGACAACATTGGAGACTCAAAGAGCTATAACAAAGCTTTCAAGTAATCCAATGTATCCCAAACTGTGTGATGCCATGCATTATGCTTCATTTATAAGCCTTTACTCAAAGAGCACCAATGATCATTTTAGATTGATCATTTTAGCTGGCAAATCAACTTGACATGTCTGCACTAAATTGTCTATATAGCTAGCTCAATTTTCTATATTGTGACAAAATTTAAGATCAAAATAGCTTTGACAAAACTTCCAAGTATTCCAATATAACCAAAACTGTGTGATACCATGCATTATGCTTCATTTATACGCCTTCACTCAATGAGCACCAATGCTCGGTTTAGAATGATAATTTTAACTAGCTGATCAACTTTACATGTCCACAAATCGTCTTTGACTTTTGATTTAGTGCTCAAAATGATATTAATTCAACGCCAACTTTAAGCTAGCTCAATTTTCCATAGTAAGACATGATTTGAGACTGAAAGTGCTACGACAAAGCCTCCAAGTAAGCCAATGGATCCCAAACTGCGTGATGCCATGCATTATGCTTCTTTTATGAGTCTTTACTGAAGGAGAACCAATGATTAGTTTAGAATGATCATTTCAACTAGCTGTTCAACTTGACATGTACGCACTTAATCATCCATATCTTTGGATTTAGAGTTCAGAATGACACGAATCCAATGCCCACGTTAAGCTAGCTCAATTTTCTATATTATGACAAAATTTTAGACCAAAATAGGTACGACAAATCCTTCAAGTAATCCAATCTATCCAAAACTACATCAGGCCATGCATTATGTTTCATTTGTAAACCGTTTCTGAATGAGCACCAATCATGGGTTTAGAATGATCATTTTAACTAGCTGTTCAACTTGACCTATCTGCACTAAATCATCTTTAACTTTTGATCTAGAGCTTAAAATTATATGAATCCAACGCCCACATTAATCTAACTCAATTTTCAATATTGTGAGAAAATTTAAGACCGAAATGTGACAAAATTTCTATATTTTTTTTCAACAATAAGGCTTTTATTAATAACCACGATCGTTGATTACATGAGTTTGTAAAAAGGGACAACAATGATAAATATTCAAATCAACGGATGAAACAATAGACGTTGAAGCTAAAGCATCGGTAGGATGATTGCATGTTTTTGGTTGGTAATCCAATGTTGAATCGTCTGAAAATAATGTTGCAAATGGAGATGGAGTATTGTAGTGTTGATGAGATTATTCAAAGCTAAATTATCTCCTTCAAAAATAATTTTATGGTAAGCCAAAGACCATGAAGATTGGAGTGCCTAGATAAGTGCCGCAATTTCTACTTCAATTACTGTTGACCGTTCTTCAAATTTTCCCTGTCCAGCGTGTAGAAAAAGTCCATTGTTTTTACAGATAATCCAACCTAGTCTAAAATGCTGATTGCCTTCACGATGAGCTGCATTATAGTTACATTTGACCCAACCTGGTGGTGGTTCTTCCCATATTTGAGTAGTAGATTTGGGATGCGAGCTGATTATTTCCGTTTTCATATTATTTTGCATCCATTCAAGAGCATCGTCATGGCTTGTTTGTAGTAACTTATCCACAGGAATATCCTTATTATTAAAAAGAAGATTGTTTCTAGATTTCCATACTCTCCAAAGTAGGAAGAAACGAATATACTTATTTGCAGAATAAGGTTAAAGAAGATTATAACTTTTAATGAAGAATCTGATGTTGACTTGTAAGTTAACAGATTGAGAACAGATTGATGAAGTTTCAATTCCCAATTTTCTCCAAATCATTTGAGAGTAATGACATAAGAAAAATGTATGGAGCTCTGTTTCTTCAGAATCACAGCAACGTGGACATGTATTATCAGAAGATATATGTCCATAATGTAGATGTGATTTTAAACCTAAAGCCCGAGATAAAAGTCGCCACATGAAATGATGAGCTTTGGTTGTAGCTTAATAGACCAGATGAGTTTTCCAAGTCTTGTTGGTTTGCCAAGTGTGGTAGAACAACAACCTCATTTTCATTATTATAGACAGCCCTGCGATAACTAGATTTCACCGAGTATACTCCGTTATTCGTATATTTCCAAACCTTACTATCTGGAGTAGTAGTTTGTGGAAGATAAATTTTGTAGATGAGATGATGGTCATCTTGTTCAATCAATCAGAAATAATAGTCTCATCCCATTGACCGGTCTCCTTATTGATGAGAAATTGTACTTGCAACTGAGGGTTCGTATATGGTAGCAACTAAAGAGCACGAGCTGGCGTGGTAGGCAACAAATTTGTATCCCCAATAAGAGTATTGGTACAATTACAAATAATCCACTGTAATCCGAAAGTGAGTAGAAGTCTTCCATGTAAAATTGACTGCCATCCAAACGATGGACAGGATCCTGAAGAAGCAGACATCAAATCTCCAGTTTTATAATATTGACTCTTTAAAATTTTCGATAGTGACAACTAGGTCTATGTATCAATTTCCAGCACAGATTAGCGAGAAGAGCCTGATAGAATTTTTTTCAAAATCTCGAAAGCCGAGACCACCTAACCGATAGGTGTTGCCATCTTCTTCCAAGATACCCATGGACTTTTCTGCTTGTCATTTGAAGTCTCCCACCAAAAGCGTGACAATTCGTTATGCAGCTGTTTGCAGATCTCTTTTGGTAACTTAAAAACATTCATTGAATACACTGGCATAGCAAAGGCAACTGCTTTGATTAAGGTTTCCTTTCCAGCTGGTGATAAGAATTTTTTTTCCCAACCTAATATTTTTGAATGAACTTTGTTAATAATATCTCTGAACATCTGACGTTTATTCCGTTTAAACTGTTCTGGTAGCACTAAATATTTCACTCCTCCACCAATATTGTTAATCCCCAACATCTGGCGGATGTGAATTCTCTGGCCAGAGATTCTACCATATACTTGAAAAATATACCTTAAAGATAAATCATTTTTCCTGTTTGCTCTGATGAAAAAGAGGGAGTCATCAGCACATAAGAGATGAGAGATGGAAGGCCCATTACGCGAAATACGCACAATCTGAATGCAACGATTCCTTTTGGCATTATTTAGCATAGAACTTAAAACATCTGAACACAATATGAACAAATAATGAGAACGTGGATCTCCTTGTCTTAACCCCCTGTCTGGGTGAAACGAACCATAAGGACTCCCATTAATAAGGACAGAAAAACAAAATGTAGTAACACACTCCATCACCCAATTTATCCAGATCGGAGAAAAACCTTTTTTTAAAAGCACTGATTCTAGAAAGCTCCACTCAATTCGATCACATGCCTTACTGATATCCTTTTTTACTGCCATGAAGGATTTAGCATTGGACTTGTGAGAACGTAAGAAAATGTAATGTTTCATGGGCAATAAGTATATTATCTGAGATAAGTCTTCCCGGAATGAAAGCTGCTTGGTTTTGTGCTACCATCGTCTCAAGATACTTTTTCAACCAATGTACAAGAATTTTGGAAATAATTTTGTAAATCACATTACACAGTGACATCGGCTGAAAATCTTTCATAGTTTGAGGAGAATCCATTTTCGGTATGAGGCAAATGTTGGTATTATTAAATTCTGTTGTCATTTCCCCTGAACGAAAAAATCGGTCTACTTCCATATAAACCTCTTGTCCAACTATTTTCCAATGTTGTTGAAAAAAACCCACCGAAAATCCATCCCGGTCTAGGGGATTTCTTAGGTCCAATAGAAGATATTGCATCAAAAACTTCATCTTTAGAAACTGGTCGAACTAATTCCGCATTCGTATTATTTGAAACAAGTTTATCTACATTTGAGGGAAGTGATTCCATATTCCCCTGATCAGATTGGCTAAATAATGTGATAAAATATTGCTGAGCTTCGTGAGCTATGGCTTCTTTGCCAAAGACTTCTATACCATTATTTAACTTAATGGAAGATATATTGTTTCTTGAACGTCGATTCTTAGTTACTGCATGAAAGAACTTTGTATTTCTATCCCCCTTTTTAAGCACCTGATTTCTACTTTTAATCTTCCAAAATTTTTCCTCATCCACATAAGCAATTGTTATCTCTTTTTTTCAAATAAGAAATATATTCCTCTACACATTGGGAATTTGTCTTTGCAATATCTATTGCAGACTTAATCTCCTGAATTATTGAGAAGAACTTGTAAAGTTGTTCTTCATCCAAAAAGACATATATTTCCAGCAGGTAATAAGTGTAGATAAGAGCTCCGAATTAGATGAATGCTGAATTCGATTCCAACTCTGATTAACAATTTCCTGAAATCCTTCATGATTCGAGCAACAGGGGTCATATTTGAACATCCTTATTCTGAATTCTGAATTTCTTTGAATACTTATTATACTAGGTCTGTGATCCGAATCAATCAACTCCAAATATTTAACCTTAGAGGCAGGATAAATGCCTTTCCATTCGTCATTTACCATGACCCTGTCTAACTAGCACTGAACCATTTCGTTATTTCTTTTGCCAACCCAAGTCATATTATTCCATTATATTGTAAATCTTTCATATTACATGAAGTTACCATATGTTGAAAATCTAAAAGACTCCGCGGTTCTCTTAAAGGTCCACCAACTTTTTCATATGCGTGTAGGATTTCATTAAAATCACCACACATCATCCAAAGATTATTTCATAAAATAGCGATTCTATGTAATCTTTCCCAAAGACTAGATCGGTATTTACGAATCGGGTGTCCATATACACACTTTGAATCGGCATTCCAAAGCCTCATGACTGATTAATCCACACTTTGAACAGAAATTATGAAGGCGTGCATACCGGAAACGAAATGGAACTTCGAGATAACCAAATGAAAACTTCCTCTGAAAAATCAGAGGTGAATCGACGCAAAGCAAAACACGGACCCGGAAAAACTCAACGCGCTGGGCACCCAACATGTTGAAGTCCGATTCAAGAAGCTCCCCTAATGTTCCTCCAGTATGCATACTCATGCGGTAAGTTAGAAAGTGGAGGGGTATTTCGCGAATTTGAACCCAAAACGGTATTTGTTGGAAATCGGATTCCGATAAATCCGGCGCCCATTTCTGAAGGACCACCATGTACTCGTTGAAATACCACAGGCTTTGTAGAGGACGGAGATGAGTTCTTCTTCCATTTGAAATAAGAATTGCACCCTATTTCCCTTGATAATTCGAGACACAACTGTCTCTCCAACACTCCACAATCGCCGGAGTGTTGTCATCAGAACCTGTAAATTTTGTTTACGGTGGTTTATCGGTTTCCCGATGAGAGAGAAGCGAGTCTCATTTGTGGCATGAATACATAATTCAGCCGGTAGTTCAATCGGGGCCTCATTAATTCCCAAGGACATATCTTGTAGTTGCTTGGTAATGAAATCAGACATGGTTGGTTTTGAAAATTGCAGGAAGAAATTGAAATAAAAAAGAAGATGTGTAAAAAACTGATTTGTAGAATTGGAGTATTTATAGAGCGGTACTAGGAATTAGGAAAAGAAAACCATCAGATTTGACGACAAACACTCTTCCAAAGGAAAACATGGACACTTCGTTGATGGAACCAGAGGTAACCGTCACCAGAGACGACACCGGAGAAGAAAACATAAATCGCAAAAGGCGTGAAAGTTGAGAGAAAAAACGGTTACGAAAATTAAGAATTATGCGTAAAATGTCTCACACAATTTCTATATTGTGACAACATTTGAGACTGAAACAGCTAACACAAAACCTTCAACTAATCAAATCTATTCTAAACTGCGTGACGCCATGCATTATGCTTCATTCATAAACCTTTACTCAATGAGCACCAATGATCATTTTAGAATGATCAATTTAACCGGCCGATCAACTTGACATGTACGTACTAAATCTTCTGTAAATTTTGATTTAGAGTCCAGAATGGTATGAATCCCTCGCCCACGTTAAGTTAGCTCAATTTTCTATATTGTGAAAACATTTGAGACTGAAACAGTTAACACAAAGCTATCAAGTAATTAAATATATTCCAAACTGCGTGATGCCATGCATTATGCTTCATTTGTAAACCTTTGCTCATTGAACACCAATGATCAATTTAGAATGATCGATTTAACTAGCCGATAAATTTGATATGTCCAAACTAAATAATTCATAACTTTTGATTTAGTGTTCATAATGAGATGAATTGATTGCCCATGTTAATCTAGCTCAATATTCCATATTGTGATAAAATTTAATATTGAAATAGCTAAGACAAATCCTCCGAGTAATCAAATCTATCCAAAACTGCGTGATTCCATGTATTACCCTTCATTTGTAAACCTTTGCTCAATAAACTCCAATCATCAGTATAGAATGATCAATTTCACTGGTCTATCAACTTGACATGTACGCACTAAATCTTTCGTAAGTTTTGAATTAGAGTTCAGAATGACACGAATCCAACGCCCACGTTAAGCACTCTCAATTTTCTATAGTGTGACAGAATTTAAGACCAAAATAGCTATGACAAAGCTTTTAAGTAATCCAATCTATCCAATACTGCGTGATGTCATGCATTATGCGTTTTTTACGCCTTTACTCAGTGAGCACCAATGATAAATTTAGAATGATCAATTTAAGTGGCCGATGAAATGACATGTATGCACTAAATCATCCATAAATTTTGATTTAGAGTTCAGAATGACATGAATCCAATGCCCACATTAAGCTAACTCAATTTTTAATATTGTGACAAAATTTAAGATTGAAATAGCTATGACAAAGCTTCCAAGTAATCCAATCTATCCCAAACTTTGTGATGCCTTGCATTATGCTTCATTTATAATCCTTGACTCAAGGAGCACCAATGATCAGTTTAGAATGATCATTTTAGCTGGCCGATCAACTTGACATGTCCGTACTAAATTGTCTGTATCTTTTGATTTAGAGTTCAGAATGACACATATCCAATTCCCATGTTCAGCTAGCTCAATTTTCTATATTATGACAACATTTTAGACCGACCTAGGTAAGACAAAGTCTTCAAGTAACCCAATCTATCCAAAACTGCGTGAGGCCATGCATTATGTTTCATTTGTAAACATTTGCTGAATGAGCACCAATATTCAGTTTAGAATGATCATTTTAACTAGCTGATCTACTTGATATGTCCGCATTAAATCATCTTTGACTTTTGATCTCAAGCTCAAAATGACATGAATCCAACGCCCACATTAATCTAGCTCAATTTTTAATATTGTGACAAAACTTAAGACGGAAATGTGACAAAACTTTAGACCAAAATGTGACAAAACTTAAGACAAAAATGTGACAAAATTTCTACATTGTGACAACATTTGAGACTGAAACAGCTACCAAAAAGCCTTCAACTAATCAAATCTATTCTAAACTGAGTGATGCCATGCATTATGCTTCATTTATAAGCCTTTACTCAAGAGCACCAGTGATCAGTTAAGAATGATTAATTTAACAAGCCGATCAACTTGACATGTACACACTAAATCTTCCGTAACTTTGATTTAGAGTTCAGTATGACATGAATCCAACGCCCACATTAAGCTAGCTCAATTTTCTATATTGTGACAACATTTGAGAGTGAAACAGCTACCACAAAGCCATCAAGTAATTAAATCTATCCCAAACTGTGTCATCCTATGCATTATGCTTCATTTTAAACCTTCGCTCAATGAGCCACAATGATCAGTTTAGAATGATCAATTTAACTGCCCGATCAACTTGACATGTACGCACTAAATCGTCCGTAACTTTTGATTTAGAGTTCAGAATGACATGAATCCAACTCCCATCTTAAGCTAGCTTAATTTCTATATTGTGACATCATTTGAGGCTGAAACAGCTATGACAAATCCTCCGAGAAATCAAATCTATCCAAAACTGCGTGATGTCATGCATTATGCTTCATTTGTAAACCTTTCCTCAATGAACTCCAATGATCAGTTTAGAATGATCAATTTCACTGGCCGATCAACTTGACATGTATGCACTAATTCTTCTGTAACATTTGATTTAGAGTTCATAATGACACAAATTCAACACCTGCGTTAAGCTATCTCAATTTTCTATACTATTACAACATTTAAGGCTTAAACAGCTACCTTAAAGCCTTCAAGTAATCCAATCTATCCTAAACTGCATGATGCAATGCATCATACTTCATTTATAAGCCTTTACTCAAGGAGGACCAATGATCAATTTAATTGGCCGATAAACTTGACATGTCCGCACTAATTTGTCCATAGCTTTTGATTTAGAATTTAGAATGACACGAATGCAATGCCCATGTTAAGCTAGCTCAATTTTCAATATTGTGATAAACTTTAAAACCGAAATAGATACGACAAAACCTCAATGTAATCCATTCTATCCCAAACTGCGTGATGCCATGCAATATGCTTTATTTGTAAACCTTTGCTCAAGCAGCACCAATGAACACTTTAGAATGATCAATCTAACTAGCTGATAAACTTGACATGTCCACACTAAATCGTTCGTAACATTTGATTAGTGTTCAAAATGACATGAATCCAACGCCAGCGTTACGCCAGCTCAACTTTCTCTATTGTGATAAAATTTAACATTGAAATAGCTATGGCAAATCCTCCGAGAAATCGAATCTATCCAAAACTGCGTGATGTCAAGCATTATGCTTCGTTTTTAAACATTTGTCAATGAACTCTAATAATCAGTTTAGAATGATAAACTTGACATGTACGCACTAAATCTTCCGTAACTTTTGATTTAGAGTTCAGAATGACACAAATTTAACAACTATGTTAAGCGATCTCAATTTTGAATATTGTTTCAATATTTTAGACTGAAACAGCTACCCTAAAGCCTTCAAGTAATCCAATCTATCTTAAACTGCGTAATGCTATGCATTATACTTCATTTACAAGCCTTTACTCAAGGATCAGCAATGATTAGTTTAGAGTGATCAATTTAATTGGCGTATCAACTTGACATGTACGCACTAAATCTTCCATACCTTTTGATTTAGATTTCAAAATGACACGAATCCAATGCCCATGTTAAGCTAGATCAATTTTCTATAATGTGACACAATTTGAGACAGAGAGAGCTACGACAAAGCCTCCAACTAATCCAATGTATCCCAAAATGCGTGATCCCATGCGTTATGCTTCAATTATAAGCCTTTACTCAAGGAGCACCAATGGTAAGTATAAATGATCATTTTAAATGGCCTATCAACTTGACATGTCTGCACTAATTCGTTCATAACTTTTTATTTAGATAATGGAATGACACGAATCCAACGCCCATGTTAAGATAGCTCAATTTTCAATATTATGATAAACTTTAATACCGAAATAGCTACACAAAGCCTCAATGTAATCCATTCTATCCCAAACTGTGTGATGCCATGCATTATGCTTCATTTGTTAACCTTTGCTGAATGAGCAACGATGATCAGTTTAGAATGATCAATTTAACTAGCTGATGAACTTGAGATGTCTGCACTAAATCGTTCGTAACTTTTGATTAGTGTTCATAATGACATGAATCCAACGCTCGCGTTAAGCCAGCTCAATTTTCTCTATTGTGATCAAATTTAATATTGAAATAGCTATGGAAAATCCTCCGAGAAATCGAATCTATACAAAACTGCATGATGTCAAGCATTATGCTTCATTTTTTAACATTAGTCAAAGAACTCCAATGATCAGTTTAAAATGATAAATTTTACTGGCCGATCAACTTGACATGTACGCACTAAATCTTCCGTAACTGTTGATTTAGAGTTCAAAATGACACAAATTCAACGCCTATGTTAAACTAGTTCAATTTTGTATATTGTTTCAACATTTGAGACTGAAACAGCTACCCTAAAGCCTTCAAGTAATCCAATCTATCCTAAACTATGTGATGCTATGCATTATACTTCATTTATAAACCTTTACGCAAGGATCACCAATGATCAGTTTAGAGTGATCAATTTAATTAGCCGATCAACTTGACATGTGCGCACTAAATCTTCCACACCTTTTGATTTAGCTTTCAAAATGACACAAATCCAACGCCCATGTTAAGCTAGATCAATTTTCTATAATGTGACACAATTTGAGACTGAGAGAGCTACGACAAAGCCTCCAACTAATCCAATGTATCCCAAAATGCGTGATCCCATGCGTTATGCTTCATTTATAAGCCTTTACTCAGGGAGCACCAATGATAAGTATAAATGATCATTTTAAATGGCCTATCAACTTGACATGTCCGCACTAATTCGTTCATAAATTTCTAGTTAGAGTTCCGAATGACACGAATCCAACGCCCACGTTAATCTAGCTCAATTTTCAATAATATGATAAACTTTAAGACCAAAATAGCTACGACAAACCCTGAATGTAACCCATTCTATCCCAAACTGCGTGATGCCATGCATTATGCTTCATTTGTTAACCTTTCTTGAATGAGCAACAATAATCAATTTAGAATGATCAATTTAACTAGCTGATAAACTTGACAAGTCCGCACTAAATCGTCCTTAACTTCTGACTTAGATTGAAGAATGACATGAATCCAAAACCCACGTTAAGCTAGCTCAATTTTCTATATTGTAACAAAATTTTATACTGAAATAGCTAGGTTAAATACTTTGAGTAATTGATTCTATACCAAACTCCTTGATTCCCTCATTATGCTTCATTTGTAAATCTTTGCTCAATGATTTCCAATGATCAATTTAGAATGGTCATTTTAACTCGCCGATCAACTTGACATGTCCGCACTAAATCGTCTGTAACTTTTGATTCAGAGCTCAGTATGACACAAATCCAATGCCCACGTTAAGATAGCTCAATTTTCTATATTTTGACAAAATGTAAGGCTGAAATAGCTACAACAAAGCCACCAAGTAATCAAATCTTTCGCAAACTGCATGATGCTACGCATTATGCTTCATTAGTAAGCCTTTACTCAATGAGCATTAATGATTAGTTTAGAATGATCGTTTTAAATGACTGATCAACTTGACATGTCCGCACTAAATCTTCTGTAACTTTTTATTCAGATCTCAGAATGACACGAATCCAATGCTCACGTTCACCTAGCTCAAATTTCTATATAGTGAAAAAATTTAATATTGAAATAGCTACGAGAAAACCTCCAAGTAATTCAATCTATCGCAAACTGCTTGATGTCATGAATTATGCTTCATTTATAAGCCTTTACTCAAGGAGTACCAGTGATCTATTTAGAATTATCATTTTAACTGATCGATCAACTTGGCATGTCCGCACTAAATCATCCATAATTTTTTATTCAGAGCTAAGAATAAAACAAATCCAATACCCACGTTAAGCTAGCTCAATTTTCTATATTGTGACAAAAGTGAAGAAAGAAATAGCTACGACAAAGCCTCAGAGTGATCGAATCTATCGCAAACTGTGTGATGCCATGCATTTTGCTTCAATTATAAGCGTTTACTCAATGAGCACCAATAATCAATTTAGAATTATCATTTTAAATGACTGATCAACTTGGCATGTCCGCACTAAATCATATGATTTCGAGCTCAGCATGATATGAATTAACCGCTAACGTTAAGCTAGCTCAATTTTCTATATTGTCAAAAATTTAAGAATGAAATAGCTACGACAAAGCCTCCGAGTAATCCAATCTACCGCAAACTGCTGGATGCAATGCAATATGCTTCATTAATAAGGTTTTATTCAATGAGCACCAATGATCAATTTAGAATGATCATTTTAACTCGCCGGTCAACTTGACTTGTCCACACTAAATTGTCGATAACTTTTGATTCAAAGCTTTGAATTCCACGAATATAACGCACACGTTAAGCTAGCTAAATTTTCTGTATTTTCACAAAATTTAAAGCTAAAATTGGTACGACAAAGCCTCCAAGTAATCGAATCTATCGCAAACTTCTTGATGTCATGCACTATGCTTGATTACTAAGCCTTACTCAATGAGCACCAATGATCAGTTTAGAATGATCATTTTAACTCGCCGATCAACTTGAAATGTCCGCACAAAATCGTCCATAAGTTTTGATGTAGAGTTCAGTATGATATGAATCCAACGACCACATTAAGCTAGCTAAATTTCCTTTATCGTGCAGAAATATAAAAATGAATTATGCTTCAATAATAAGCCTTTACTCAATGAGCGTTAATGATCAGTTTAGAATGATCAACTTGACATGTCCACACGAAATCTTATGTAACTTTTGATTCAGAGCTCAGAATGACACGAATCCAACGCTCACGTTAAGCTAGCAAGATTTTCAATATTGTGAAAAAATTTAAGATTGAAATAACTAGGAGAATGCCTCCAAGTAATTCAATTTATCGCAAATGGCTTTATGCCATGAACCATTCTTCATTTGTAAGCCTTTACCCAAGGAGCACCAATGATCAATTTAGAATGATCATTTAAACGCACCGATCAACTTTGCATGTCCGCACTAAATCGTTTGTGGCTTTTGATTCAGAGCTCAGAATTACCCAAATACAATGCTTCAGTAATAAGTCTTTACTCAATGAGCATCAATAATCAGTTTTGAACTATCATTTTAACTGACCAATCAACTTGGCATGTCCGCACTTAATCGTGTTCTTCCGAGCTCAGAATGACATGAATTCAATGCTCACGTTAAGCTAACTCAATTTTTTATATTGTGAAAAAATTTAAGACTGAAATAGCGACGACAAAGCCTCCGACTAATCCAAACTATTGCGAACTGCTTGATGCCATGCATTATGCTCCATTAATAAGCATTTACTCAACGAGCACCAATGATCAGTTTAGAATGATCACTTTAACTCACCGGTCAACTTGACATGTCCATACTAAATCGTCGATAACTTTTGATTCAAAGCTCTGAATGCCACGAATCTAACGCACAGGTTAAGTTAGCTAAATTTTCTATATTTTGACAAAATTTAAAACTAAATTTGCTTGACAAATCCTCCAAGTAATTGAATCTATCGCAAACTGCTTGATGTCATGTACTACGCTTGACTTATAAGCCTTACTTAGTGAGCACCAATGATCAGTTTAGAATGATCATTTTAACTCGCCGATCAACTTGACATGTACGCACTAAATCGCCCGTAACTTTTGATTCAGAGCTTCGAATAACACGAATCCAATGCCCACATTAAGCTAGCTCAATTTTAAATATTGTGCATAAATATCAGACTAAAATAGCTACGAGAATTCCGCCAAATAATTCAATCTATAACGAACTACTTGATGCCATGAATTATGCTTCAATAATAAGCCTTTACTCAATGAGCATTAATGATCAGTTTAGAATGATCAACTTGACATGTCTACACGAAAACTTCTGTAACTCTTGATTCAGAGCTCAGAATGACACCAATCCAACGCTCACGTTAATGTAGCACAATTTTCACTATTGTGAAAAAAAGTAAGATTGAAATAACTACGAGAAAGCCTCCAAGTAATTCAATATATCGCAAATGGCTTTATGCCATGAACTATGCTTCATTTGTAAGCTTTTACTCAAGGAGCACCAATGATCAATTTAGAATGATCATTTTAACGCACCGATCAACTTCGCATGTCCGCACTAAATCGTTTGTAACTTTTGATTCAGAGCTCAGAATGTCCGCACTAAATTGTTTGTAACTTTTGATTCAGAGCTCAGACTGAAACTGCTACGAGAAAGCATCCAAGTAATCTAATCTATCGTAAACTGCATGATGTCATGCACTATGCTTCATTAATAAGCCTTTACTCAATGAGCACCAATGATCAGTTTAGAATGATCATTTTAACTCCGCGATCAACTTGACATGTCCGCACAAAATGGTCCTTAACTTTTGATTCAGAGTTCAGAAGGACACGAATCCAACCCCACGTTAAGCTAGCTAACTTTTCTATATTGTTACAATATTTAAGACTTAAATAGCTACGACAAAGCCTCCAAGTAATCGAATTTATCGCAAACAGTGTGATGCCATGCGTTATGCTTCATTGATAAGCCTTTACTCAATGAGCACCAATGATTAGTTTAGAATGATCATTTTAACTGGCCGATCAGCTTAACATGTTTGCACTAAATCGTCTGTAGCTTTTGATTCAGAGCTCATAATAACAGGAATCCAATGCCCACGTTAAGCTAGCTTAATTTTCTATATTGTGAAAGAGTTTAAGACTGAAATAGCTTGGACAAAGCTTCCAAATAATTCAATCTATCGCAAACTGCTTGATGCCATGAATTATGCTTCATTAATAATCCTATACTCAATGAGCAGCAATAATAAGTTTAGAATGCTCATTTTAACTAGATGGTCAACTTGACATGTCCACAAGAAATCGTCCCTAGCTTTTGATTCTGAGCTCAGAATGACACAAATCCAAAGCCCACATTAATCTAGTTCAATTTTCTATTTTTTGAAAAAAATTTTAAGACTGAAATAGCTACGAAAAAGCCTCCATGTAATCGAATCTATCACAAACTGCGTGATGCCATGCATTATGCTTCATTAATAAGCCTTTACTCAATGAGTATTAATGACATGCATTACTCAGTTTAGAATTATCATTTTAACTACCTGATGAACTTGATATGTTCGGTCTAAAACGTCTTTAATTTTTGAATTAGAGCTCAAAATGACATTAATCCAACACCCACATTAATCTAGCTCAATTTTCAATAATGTGACAACATTTGAGACTGAAAATCCTATGACAAAGCCTCCAACTATTCCAATGTATCCCCAACTGCATGATGCCATGCATTTCATTTATAAGCCTTTACTCAAGGAGCACCAATGATCAGTTTAGATTGATCATTTTAGCTAGCCGATCAATTTGACATGTGCGCACTAAATGGTCCGTATCTTTTGATTTAGAATTTAGAATGACACGAATCCAACACCCACGTTAAGCTAGCTCAATTTTCTATATTATGACAAAATTTTAGAATGATCATTTTAACCGGACGATCAACTTGACATGTCCGCACTAAATCGTCCTTAACTTTTGATTTGTACTTCAAAATGACATGAATCCAATGCCAACGTTAAGGTAGCTCAATTTTCTATATTGTGACAAAATTTAAGATCGAAATAGCTATGACAAAGCTTCCAAGCAATCCAATATATCCCAAACTCCGTGATGCTATGTATTATGCTTCATTTATATGCCTTTACTCAATGAGCACCAATGATTGGTTTAAAATGATCATTTTAACCAGCTGATCAACTTGACATGACCGCACTTAATTGTCTTTTACTTTTGATTTAAAGCTCAAAATGACATCAATCGATCGCCCACTTTAAGTTAGCTGAATTTTCCATATTCAGACAACATTTGAGATTGAAAGAGCTACGACAAAGCTTCCAACTAATCCAATGTATCCAAAACTGTGTGATCACATGCATGATGCTTCTTTTATAAGTCTTTACTCAGGCAGCACCAATGATCCTTTTAGAATTATCATTTCAACTGATCGTTCAAGTTCACATGTACGCACTTAATCATCCATGACTTCTTATTTAGAGTTCAGAATTACAGGAATACAACGGCCATGTTAAACTAGCTCAATTTTCTATATTTTGACAACATTTGAGACTCCAAGAGCTACAAGTAATCCAATGTATCCCAAACTGTGCGATGCCATGCATTATGCTTGATTCATAAGCCTTTACTCAAGGAGCACCAATGATCAGTTTAGATTAATCATTTTAGCTAGCCGATCAATTTGACATGTGCGCACTAAATGGTCCGTATCTTTTGATTTAGAGTTTAGAATGACACGAATCCAACGTCCACGTTAAGCTAGCTCAATTTTCTATATTATGACAAAATTTTAGACCAAAATAGGTACGACAAATCCTTCAATTAATCCAATCTATCCAAAACTGTATGAGGCCATGCATTATGTTTCATTTGTAAACCTTTTCTGAATGTGCACCAATCATCAGTTTAAAATGATCATTTTAACTAGCTTTCCGCACTAAATCATCCTTTACTTTTGATCTAGAGCTTAAAATGACATGAATCCAACGCCCACATTAATCTAGCTCAATTTTCAACATTGTGACAAAATTTAAGACCGAAATAAGACAAAATTTCTATATATTTTTTTTCAAAAATAAGGATTTTATTAATAACCATGATCGTTGATTACAAGAGTTCGTAAAAAGAAAGGACAACAATGATAAATATTCCAATCAACGGCTGAAACAATAAACATTGACGCTAAAGCATCAGCAGCATGATTGCATGTTCTTGGTTGGTATTGAAAGTGGATATCGATAAACTTTGGAATCCAATTTTGAATGGTCTGAAAATAATGTTGCAAATGGTGATGGAGTCCTGTAGTGTTGATGAAATTATTCAAAGCTAAATTATCTCCTCCAAAAATAATTTTATGGTAAGCCAAAGACCATGAAGATTGGAGTGCCTAGATAAGTGCCGTAAATTCTGCTTCAATTACTGCTGACCGTTATTACGGATAATCCAACCTAGTCTAAAATGCTGATTGCCTTCACGATGAGCCGCATCATAGTTGCATTGGTCCCAACCTGGTTGTGGTGCTTCCCATATTTGAGTAGTAGATTTGGGATGCGAGCTGATTATTTCTGTTGTCATATTATTTTGCATCCATTCAAGAGCATCGTCATGGCTTGTTTGTAGTAACTTATCTACATGAATATCCTTATTATTAAAAAGAAGACTGTTTCAAGATTTCCATACTCTCCGAAGTAGGAAGAAAGGAATATACTTATTTGCAGAATCAGGTTAAAGAAGATTATAACTTCAATGAAGAATCTGATGTTGTCTTGTAAGTTAACAGATTGAGAACACATTAATGAAGTTTCAATTCCCAATTTTCGCCAAATCATTTGAGAGTAATGACATAAGAAAAATATATGGAGCTCTGTTTCTTCTGAATCACAGCAACATGGACATGTATTATCATAAGATATATGTCGATAATGTAGATGTGATTTTAAAGCTAAAGCCCAAGATAAAAGTCGCCACATGAAATGATGTAGCTTTGGTTGTAGTTTAATAGACCAGATGAGTTTTTCCAAGTCTTGTTGGTTTGCCAAGGGTGGTAGAACAACAACCTTATTGTCATTATTATAGACAGCCCTCCGATAACCAGATTTCACCGAGTATACTTCTTTATTTGTATATTTCCAAACCCAACTATCTGCAGTTGTAGTTTGCCGAAAATAAATTTTGTAGATGAGATGATGGTCATATTATTCAATCAAATCAGAAATAATAGTTTTATCCTATTGACCTCTCTCCTTATTGATGAGAAATTTTACTTGCAACTGAGGGTTCGTATACGGTAGCAACTAAGGAGCACAAGCTGGCGTGGTAGGCAACCAATTTGTATCCCCAATAAGAGTATTGGTACCATTACCAATAATCCTCTGTAATCCGGAAGTGAGTAGAAGTCTTCCATGTAAAATTGACTGCCATCCAAACGATGGACGGGATACTAAAGAAGCAGACATCAAATCTCCAGTTTTATAAAATCGACTCTTTAAAATTTTCGATAGTAGACAATTAGGTCTATGTATCAATTTCAATCACAGATTAGCGAGAAGAGCCTGATTGAATTTTTCAAAACTTCGAAAGCCGAGACCACCTAACTGTTAGGTGTTGCACTCTTCTTCCAAGATACCCATGCAATTTTCCGCTTGTCATTTGAAGTCCCCCACAAAATGCGTGACAATTTGTTATCCATCTGTTTGCAAATCTCTTTTGGTAACTTAAAAACATTCATTGAATACACTGGCATAGCAAAGGCAACTGCTTTGATTAAGGTTTACTTTCCAGCTGGTGATAAGAATTTCGTTTGCCAACCTAATATTTTTGAACGAACTTTGTTCATAATGTATCTGAACATCTGACGTTTATTCCGTTTAAACTGCTCTGGTAGCCCCAAATATTTCACTCCTCCACCAATATTGTTAATCCCCAACATCTGGCGGATGTGAATTTTCGTATGTTCAAATACTTGATTTCCAAATATAATTGAATATTTTCCCATATTTATTATCTGGCTAGAGACTCTACCATATTCTTGAAAAATATTCCTTAATGATAAATCAATTTCTCCTGTCTGCTCTGATGAAAAAGATGGAGTCATCAGCCAATAAGAGATGAGAGATGGAAGGCCCATTATGCGAAATACGCAGAGTCTGAATGCAACGATTCTTTCGGCATTATTTAGCATAGAACTTAAAACATCTGAACTCAATATGAACAAATAGGGAGAAAGTGGATCTCCTTGTCTTAACCCCTTGTCTGGGTGAAACGAACCATAAGGACTCCCATTAATAAGGACATAAAAAGAGACTATAGTAACACACTCCATCACCCAATTTATCCAGATCGGAGAAAAATCTTTTTTCAAAAGCACAAATTCTAGAAAGCTCCACCGATTTGATCATATGCCTTACTGATATCCGTTTTTACTTCCATGAAGGATTTAGCATTGGACTTGTGAGAACGTAAAGAATGTAATTCTTCATGGGCAATAAGCACATTATCCGAGAGAAGTCTTCCCGGAATGAAAGCTGCTTGATTCTATGCTACCATAGTTTCAAGATATTTTTTCAACCGATGTACCAGAATTTTGGAAATAATTTTGTAAACCACATTACACAGTGACATCGGCCAAAAATCTGTCATAGTTTGAGGACAATCCGTTTTCGGTATGAGGCAAATGTTGGTATGATTAAATTCCGTTGTCATTTCCCCTGAACGAAAAAATGGTCTACTTCCATATAAACCTCTTGTCCAACTATTTTCCAATGTTGTTGAAAAAACCCGCCGAATATCCATCCGGTCCAGGGGCTTTGTTAGGTCCAATAAAAGATATGGCATCAAAAACTTCATCTTTAGAAACTGGTCGAACTAATTCCGCATTCGTATTATCTAAAACAAGCTTATGCAGATTTGAGAGAACTGGTTCCATATTCCCCTGATCAGCTTGGCTAAATAATTTGATAAAATATTGCTGAGCTTTGTGAGCTATGGCTTCAGTGCCAAAGACTTCAATACCATTATCCAACTTAATGGAAGAAATATTGTTTATTGAACGTCGATTCTTAGTTACTCCATGAAAGAACTTTTTATTTCTTTCTCCCTCTTTAAGCCACTGATTTCTACTTTAAATCTTCCAAAATTTTTCCTCATCCACATAAGCCATTGTTAGCTCTTTCTGCAAAGAAGAAATATAATCCTCTGCACATTGGGAATTTGTCTTTCCAATATCTATTGTAGACTTAATCTCCTAAATTATTGAGAAGAACTTGTAAAGTTGTTCTTCTTCCAAAAAGACATCCTTTTCCGGCAGGTAATAAGTGTAGATAAGAGCTCCGAATTAGATGAATGCTGAATTTAATTCCAACTCCTATTAACAATTTCCTGAAACCTTCATGATTCGACCAACGGGGGTTATATTTGAACATCCTTATTCCGAGTTCTGAATTTCTTCGAATACTTATTCTACCAGGTCTGTGATCCGAATCAATCAACTCCAAATATTTAACCTTAGAGGCAGGATAAATGGCTTTCCATTCGTCATTTACCATGACTCTGTCTAACTAGCACTGAACAATTTGGTTATTTATTTTGCCAACCCATGTCATATTATTTCCACTATATTGTAGATCTTACATATTACATGAAGTTACCATATGTTGAAAATCTAAAAGACTCCACGGTTCTCTTAAAGGTCCACCGACTTTTTCATGTACGTGTAGGATTTCATTAAAATCACCACACATCATCCAAGGACTATTTCGTACAATAGCAATTCTATGTAACCTTTCCCAAAGATTAGATCGGTATTTACGAATCGGGTGTCCATATACACAACACAAATAGAAGTCATACGCTTTATTATTGATTTTACAATCGATGAATCTTTCATAAGCACTAACAATTGTAAGATCACCATTCTTGTTCCATAACAAAGCTAATCCACAACCTTTTCCATGAGGTGGAACACATAATACTTGTTCATAATTTAATATAGCAGCAACATCATGAACCACATTATTTTGTCTTTTTGGTTTCCACAAAAAAGAGTATGTCCCGGAAATAGTCTTTCTTTATTCCCTTCAGGCGTCGAACTACCAGAGAGCCTCCTAAACACCGGCAGTTCCAGAATGCAATATTCATTCAGATTACGGTGGATTATGGCCCACCAAACCATCACCTGACATCGATACACCGGGAGGATGCGACGGCTGGCCGGAATCTGGGGGTTTGGATTTCCGGCAATTTGCCTCAAGGGGATCCTCGTTTACGGCACTGATGCATCGTTTCTCCGTCGGTTCAGAAAAACCCAGAGGAAAATCAGCAGAATCATCATCGGAATCAGGGTCAGAGGGAGGAGGGGAATTCCAAAGCCTCATGACTGATTAATCCAAACTTTGAACAGAAGTTATGAAGGCGTTCATACCGGAAATGAAGTGGAACTTGGAGATCACCAAATCAAAACTTCCTCTGAAAAATTAGAGGTGAATCGACGCAAAGCAAAACATAGACCCGGAAAAACTCAACGCGGTTGGCACCCTCTGTGTTGAAGTCCGATTCAAGAAGCTCCCCTAATCTTCCTCCAATATGCATAACCATGTCGTAAGTTAGAAATTGGAGGGGTATTTCGCGAATTTGAACCCACAACGGGATGTTTTGGAAGTCGGATTCCGATAAATCCAGCGCCGATTTCTGAAAGACTACCATGTAGTCGTTGAAAGACCACGGGCTCTGTGGAGGATGGAAATGAGTCCTTCTTCCGTTTGAAATACGAATTGCAGTGTATTTCCCTCGATTATTTGAGACACAACAATCTCTCCAACTCTCCACAATCGCGGGAGTGTTGTTGTAACATCCCGGACCTAAATTTAAACTGTGAAGCCCACAAAACTAGAAGTGAGGGTATAACGGATAATTATTCTGAAACCCTAATAAACCCTAATGACTATATAAGACGTCGCCAAAAAGGATTAGAGGCAACCGTTCATGAGAAACAAAAACAAGAAGAGAGTGAGAGATTTTGACAGAGCAGAGGGATAGAAAGTCCAACGTTAGAGAGTCCAGGTGCTCGTGTGTACCATCTCCGCAGGAAAAGAAATTAACCCAAACTTCGCCGTGAGGTGAGACGGGATCTACGATTTTCATTATACACTTATGTATATATATTTTGATGAGTATTTCGTTTAGGGAGAAAATTAGAGGTTGAATCATGTGTGGTGTTAGGGTTTTAGTTAATTGTTCCAAAAATGATGGTGTTTTTATGAGGAAAAAGGAGTTAAACCTATTAGGAATTTATTAGATAATAAATAAATAAATAATAAATTATGAATAGGAATGTGGTGGTGTACGTGCGTGGTGGGGGAAAGGAGTAGAAATATTAGGTTAATTTATTATTTTAAGGGAGATTATTATGTGATTTAATTATTAAAGAGGATAAATTGTTATGTGTTGGTTTATTGGTTAAGAATACTAAATTATTTATGGTTGATTATGGTATAGTAAAATGAACCATAATCAATTAATTAATTGAAATAAATTAATATGATTATTAGATAAATATTAAACATTTAGTCTAAGCAAGTATAATGTTGATTTATTAATGTGGGAATAAAATTCTGGTGAACATGATATTCACGTAGCACGGGTATGGTGGATTTGAACAATTTTAGTTGGTTCAACTACGTTGATGGGTGTTGGGCTAAGGCAACATCGATGTTGACTCGTAGTTAATTAACGGCTGGCAGGTCGGAAACAACCGTCGACTTGACGGGAGCTTGACGTGAGCAAATAGGCTGATGTGGCCATGGTGGAAAGCCGACGTGGCTTGGGGGGAGGGGGGGTTCCGAATCCTTAAACCGACGTGGTTAGGCAACCGTCGACGTGACAGAAGCTCGACATGAGCAAGTAGGCCAACGTGGCCGGGGGGCGGGAAAGCCAACATGGCTTGGGGAGTTCCGAATCCTTAAACCGACGTGGTTAAGGATGAGGAGGAGTGGTTGTGACTTAGGCAAACACGGTTTAAATACATATATATTGGTAGTATTGCTGTCGACTTTTTGTGGGATCAATCGTGCTAGTTTTCATTCCTAAATAAAGTAATTATCAAAATTAGATACATACTTGTATAATGGGAATATGTGGGTAGGCGTGATCGTTTCACTGAGTAATTATGTTACTCATTCTTCCTTTTGGATGCAGGTGAGTTTGAGCAGTAGTGATGCAGTGACTCAGGATGGTGCTACAGTTTGGGAATTTTTAAACATTATTTATTTATTTTGTTTTGAATCTTGAGTATCGTTGAATAAATGAATTATAAGTTAAGTGTGAGGCGATGACACGTGTCATGTATTTTGGAGACAGGTGTTACAGTTGTCATCAGTGCGAGGTTTCTACTCCCGTTCTGATCTGGAGAGCTCTGTTTTAAAGTTTTAGTAGTTAAAAAAAAGTATTTTCAATAGGGGAGCACCACTCAGAGTAACTTGCGTGAGGTCATTTAAATTTCGTTGATTTATAATACTATTGTAGTGTAATATGTGAATCGGGTGTTTATATAGACAATATGCCGCCGAGGAGTGGTAATCGTAGGAATTATTTGCGTATTGGAGATCGTTAGTGAGACCATAATGATCAGCCGCTTGAGCAGGAAGGTGCTGCTCCAACTCAACAACCAACCGTTGTTGCTCTCGTGGTGGATTATGTAGTGCTAAATGCACCTGTGATGCGAGGAATGCATGAGGCATTAGCGCTTTGGTTGCAGCAAGTTCCTATAGCAAACCAAATACCAAGAGTTGTAGTGTCTGAGCATGCATCTCTTGAGTTTGCTGCACTCGAGTCTCTTGTTCAAGAGTTTAGGGCACCTCAATATTCACCACCATTTACTCTAGTGCGAAATATGCCAGTACGGGATCAAGGCCCACATATTGGGATGCTTTGAAAATGTTAAGGAATTTGAATAAGTTAGTGGAGGGATGGATTTGATTATAGCACACAATTGGGTGAATATGTTAGATAAGAACTACGACACCATCATGTGTTCGATTGAGTTTTGGAAGCAATTGGTGATTTAATACTTAAGGGACGAAACACAAGTTGGTGGGATAGTATTGTCATTAGTACTCATGCAAACCACATGCTTTGTTGGCACGACTTTAAGGAGGAGTATTTTCCACAAGAGGTTGTAGAACAAATAGTTATGGTGTTTGTCGATCTTTGACAGGGGTCTATGTCAGTACGGGAGTATGATCTAGATTTTTTTGTCTATTTATGAGCTTCAGAGGGAGAGGAACAAACGAATATGACATGATACTCAAGTTTCAAAGATGTTTGAGGCTAGAGGTGAAAAAAATCGTTACATAGTGCAAAAGTACAATAACATGGTCAATTTAGTGGGAACAGCGTTCTTAGTGGAACAATGCATTGAGGTGGAAACCAAACAGGAAAAAGTGGTCCAAGCAAGGGTAGAAAAATTAGTTGAGCTGTAGAAACATACCATGGATAATTGGAATATGGGCTTGTAGAGATTAGAAGGGTGCTCACTTGTTTTAAGTGTGGTTGGAATGGACACATCCGGGTGCATTGTTCAAGTGGACCACTTAAAGGTAAGACTAGCAAGATTGCAAATACAAGCTATATGCTAAATTGAGAAAATATAGTTTTTGCGAGAGTAATATTGGCTTTTAGGTCACGTTTTGTCTGGAGTTGGAGTATGAGTGGATCTGAATAAAAATGGCAACGATTATGGAATGACCGGCACTAGAAATGCAACATGGTTCTGTAGTTTTCTTGATCTAACGGGTTATTACTGAAAAATTTTTGAGCGATTTGGGAGTATGGTCGAACCAATGACTCAATTCACCGAAAAGGATGTGAAGTTTAAATGGACAAAAGAGTGTGAAAAGAGTTTTTAGAAGTTGAAAGAGTATTTGATTGACAGTTCAGTATTGATCTTGCTAAGGACAGAGTTACTTTATTTAGTATACACTAACGTATCAAGGTTAGGATTGGATTATGTGCTAATGCAGGAAGAACGAATAATTGCCTATGTGTTTAGGCAGTTGATAAAACATGAGTTCAATTATTCCACCCATGGTTTGGAATTAGCAGTATTTCTTTTTGTTTCAAGGATTTGGCATGCATATTTGTACGGGGAAAAAGTCCAAGTTTTTATTGACCAAAAAGTTTTGAAATATATATATTTACGCAACCATACTTTAATCTGAGACAAATGAGATGGATGGAACTAATATCATATTATGATTTGGAAATCACATACCATCCCGGTAAAGCTAACATGGTAGTAAATGCAATAAGTAGAAGAAAAAAATGACATATCAAGGGACCGAGAAGCGGAGGAGCAAGTAGCTTTCTTGGAAAAATTAAGCTTGTGTGTTGCTATTGTTTCCAAAGATGCCATAGAATTAGAAGCCATAAATCGGGTAGACTTACTTTAGAAAATATGTGAGGTTCAAAGGATAGATGATGCAATAACAAAGGTTGTGGATAATAATGTGAAAGGATACCATACCGCAGACAATGTGATCTACTTGTATAGGAATTGGGTATGTGTTTCCAATGTTAAGAAACAAAAGAATGAGATCTTAGCACACACACCAGTCACGCTTTGCAATCCATCCGGGGCGACAAAGCTGTAGCGAGATCTAAAATTTTACTACCATTAGAACACCATAAAATAGGATTTCAGAATAGATAGCCAAGTGTTCTACGTCCCAATTAATAAAGGAAGAACGCAGAGTACATAGTGGGTAATTTTGAAGTAACTGTTGCCGGAGTAGAAATGAGATATGATCACTATTGATTTTGTTACAAGGCTCCCAAGGACAGTTAATAAGTTAGATAAAAATTTAGATAATTGTTGATTGACTTACGAAGTCAGCTTATCTCTTTGCGACGAAAAAGGCAGAAAAGGGTGACCAGTTAGCAAAAGTATACTTGGAAGTTATCGTTAGGCGGCATGGGCTTGCAGTGAGCATTGTTTCAGACAGGGATCCAAAAATTATTCAATATTTTTGCAGATGTTCCAAAAGGCACTTAGGACGAAAGTGCATCTCAGTACCCGCGTATCATCCACAAACGGATGGACAATCAAAGAGAACAATTCAAACCCTCGAGGATATGTTACAAGTCTGTATGTTGGATTGGGGAAGACGTTGGGAGGAATATTTACCGCTACCAGAGTTTATGTATAACAACAATTATTATAGTAGCATAAAGATGTCTCCATATGAGGCTTTATATGGACGACCTTATCGGACAACAGTTTGCTGGACAGAAGTGGGAGAGCGCGGAGAATTGGAACCTGAGTTGGTCAAGAGACAGAGTATCAAGTGAAAACTCTTCGTGCTAGACTAAAAGAGGTTCACGATCATTAGAAGAGTTATGCTAATAAAGGGAGAAGAGGATTGCAGTTTAGAGTGGGAGACGAGGTGTATTTGAAAATGAGGGTATTCAGAGGAGCAAATAAGAATAAGAAGTTGGGAAAACTCAGACCACGTTTTATAGGGCCTTATCCAATTACTAAATGGATTGGTATAGTTGCATATAGATTAGGATTACCAAAGGAGTTAGCAGCATTTCATGATATGTTTCATGTATCAGTCCTTCGAAAAATTGTCAAATAACTCCAACTCATTATGCAGCGTTTCATGATATGTTTCATGTATCAGTCGTTCGAAAAGTTGTCAAATAACCCCAACTCATTATGCAGCAATCACCAGAGGATTTGGAAGAAAACTTGATAATTCTTAATAAACCGGTAAAAATCACTGTACAACGAAGAGTTGATATGCAAGGGAAGCATGTTAAATCAGTGTGTGTTTGCTGGGAAAGAGATGGAATTAAGAAGAGATGTGGGAGTCGGAACATCATATCAGAATCTATTATCCTGATATTTTTAAGGACCACGACGAGAGTGAGGTTGAACCATCAAATTCGGGGAACAATTCTTTTGTGGTGGGGGAGAATTGTAACATCCCGGACCTAAATTTATACTGTGAAGCCCAGAAAACTAGAAGTGAGGGTATAACGGACAATTATTCTGAATCCCTAATTAACCCTAATGACTATATAAGACGTCGCCAAAAAGGATTAGAGGCAGCCGTTCATGAGAAACAAAAACAAGAAGAGAGTGAGAGATTTTGACAGAGCAGAGGGATAGAAAGTCCAACATTGGAGAGTCCAGGTGCTCGTGTGTACCATCTCCGTAGGAAAAGAAATTAACCCACACTTCGCCGTGAGATGAGACGGGATCTACAATTTTCATTATACACTTATGTATATGTATTTTGATGAGTATTTCGTTATGGAGAAATCCTTAAACTGACGTCGCTAAGGATGAGGAAGAGTGGTTGTGACTTAGGCAAACACGGTTTAAATATATATATATATATATATATATTGGTAGTATTGCTGTCGACTTTTTGTGGGATCAACCGTGCTACTTTTCATTCCTAAATTAAGTAATTATCAAAATTAGATACATACTTGTATAATAGGAATATGTGGGTAGGCGTGATCGTTTCACTGAGTAATTATGTTACTCATGCCTCCTTTTGGATGCAGGTGAGTACGAACAGTACTGATGCAGTGACTCGGGATGGTGCTACATTTTGGGAATTTTTAAACATTATTTATTTATTTTGTTTTGAATCTTGAGTATCGTTGAATAAATGAATTATATGTTAAGTACGAGGTGATGACACATGTCATGTATTTTTGATACGGGTGTTACAGTTGTCATCAGAGCCTCTAAAATTTGTTTACGGTGGTTTATCGGTTTCCCGATGAGAGAGAAGCGAGTCCATTTGTGGCTTGAATACATAATTCTGCCGATAATTCAATCGGGGCCTCATTAATTCCCAAGGAGATATCTTGTAGCTGCTTGGTAATGAAATCAGACATGGTTGGTTTTGAAAGTTGCAGGAAGAAATTGATTTAAAAGAGAAGATGTGTAAAAAACTGATTTGTAGAATTGGAGTATGAAATTAGGAAAAGGAAACCGTCAGATTTGACGACAAACACTCTTCCGAAGGAAGAGATGGACACTTCGTCGATGGAACCAGAGGTAACCGTCACGGGAGACAACACCGGAGAAGAAAAAAGAAATCGCAAAAGGCGTGAAAGTTGAGAGAAAAAAAGGTTACAAAAATTAAGAATTATACGTAAAATATCTCACACAATTTCTATATTGTGACAATATTTGAGACGGAAACAACTACCACAAAAGCTTCAATTAATCAAATGTACTCTAAACTGCATGACGCCATACATTATGCTTCATTTATAAGTCTTTACTGAACGAGCACCAATGATCATTTTAGAATGATCAATTTTACTGACCAATCAACTTGACATGTACGTACTAAATCTTCTGTAATTTTTTATTTAGAGTTCAGAATGACATGAATCCAACGCCCACGTTAAGCTAGCTCACTTTTCTATATTGTGACAAGATATGAGACTGAAACATCTACCACAAAGCCATCAAGTAATTGAATCTATTTCAAACTGCGTGATGCCATGCATTATGCTTCATTTGTAAACATTTGCTCAATGAGCACCAATAATCAGTTTAGAATGATCAATTTAACTAGCCAATAAACTTGACATGTCCACACTAAATAATTTGAATTTTATATTTAGTGTTCATAATAACATGAATCCAACGCCCACGTTAAGCTAGTTTAATATTCTATATTGTTGTAAAATTTTAATATTGAAATAGCTATGAAAAATCCTCCGAGTAATCGAATCGATCCAAAACTGTGTGATATCATGTATGTTGCTTCATTTGTAAACCTTTGCTCAATGAAATCTAGATCAGTTTAGAATGATCAATTTCACTGGTCGATCAACTTAAAATGTACGCACTAAATCTTTTGTAACTTTTGAATTATATTTCAGAATGACACGAATCCAACGCCTACATTAAGCTAGCTCAAATTTGGATATTGTGACACAATTTAAGACCGAAATAGCTATGACAAATCCTCTGAGAAATCAAATCTCTCCAAAACTGCGTGATGTCATTCATTATGCTTCATTTGTAAACCTTTGCTCAATGAATTCAAATAACCAGTTTAGAATGATCAATTTCACAGGCCGATCAACTTGACATGTATGAACTAAATCTTCCGTAACGTTTTATTTAGAGTTCAGAATTACCCAATTTCAAAACCTACGTTAAGCTAGCTCATTTTTCTATATTGTTACAACATTTGAGATTGAAGCAGCTACCTTAAAGCCTTCAAGTAATCCAATCTACCCCAAACTGCGTGATGCCATGAATTATACTTCATTTATAAGCCTTCACTAAAGGAGCACCAATGATAAGTTTAGAATGATCAATTTAATTAGCCGATAACTTGACATGGCCGCACTAATTTGTCCATAACTTTTGATTTAGAATTTAGAATGACACGAATCCAATGCCCACCTCAAGCTAGCTCAACTTTCAATGTTGTGATAAACTTTAAGACCGAAATAGCTACAACATATCAATTTAATCCATTCTATCCCAAACTGCGTGATGGCATGCATTATGCTTCATTTGTAAACCTTTGCTTAATCAGCACCAATGATCAGTTTAGAATGATCAATTTAACTAGCCGATAAAATTGACATGTCCGCACTAAATCGTTCGTAACTATTGATTAGTATTCATAATGACATAAATCCAACGCCCGCGTTAAGCTAGCTCAATTTTCTATATTGCGATAATTTTTAATATTGAAATAGCTATGACAAATCCTCCGAGAAATCGAATCTATCCAAAACGGCGTGATGTCATGCATTATGTTTCATTTGTAAACATTTGCTCCATGAACTCCAATGATCAGTTTAGAATGATCAATTTCACTAGCCGATCAACTTGACATGTACGCACTAAATCTTCAGTAACTTTTGATTTAGAGTTCAGAATGACACAAATTCAACACCTACGTTAAGCTAGCTCAATATTGTATATTCTTACAACATTTGAGACCGAAAAAACTACCTTAAAGCCTTCAAATGCTCACTCCTTTCGGCCTTTATTGGCTTGTTGAGCATACAACTTAGTCTTATTTTCAATATTGAGCCGAGCCTTCTCATGAATTTTTTTAACCAACTCAGCCTTTTCTTTCTATCAAGGCTTGTCATTTCACTCAAAGGTAAAGGCATTAGATCCAAAGGTGAGATGGGATTGAACCCATAAAAAATTTCGAATGGTGAGTACTTAGAAGTAGTATGCCTAACATGATTATATGCGAATTCAACATGAGGCAAGCATTCTTTCCAAGTCCTAAGATTCTTTTTAATCGAAGCTCTTAACAAGTAGACAAGGTTCTATTAACTACTTCAGTTTGACCATCCAAATGCGGGTGACAAGTTGTGGAGAAACAAAGCTTAGTTCCTAGCTTAGACCAAAGTGTTTTTCAAAAGTAACTAAGGACCTTAGTGTCTCTATCTGGTACTATGGTCCTTGGCATGCCATGAAGTCTAACTATCTCCTTAAAGAATAATCCAGAAATGTTGACGGCATCATCCGTCTTATGACAAGGAATAAAATGAGCCATTTTGGAAAACCTATCAACTACAACGAACACATAATCCTTTGCAGTCTTAGTTCTAGGCAATTAGACAACAAAATACATAGATATATGATGCCAAGGGTGCAAAGGTATAGGAAGAGGGATATACAAACCGTGCTTTTGGATTGTGGATTTGGCTTGCTTGCAAGTTACACATATTTTGCAAGCTTTCTCAACATCACTCCTCATGTGTGGCGAAAAGAATTGTTCCTGCAATAAATTCAATGTCTTTGCCACGCCAAAGTGACCCATAGGTACACATAACTGATTATCATAAAACAAGAAGCCTTCACTCTTAAAGTATTTTCCAATACCAAACTTCTCACAAGATGCATAAATATTCTTAAAATCAGCATCAGTAGCATATAACTCTTTTATTTGCTAAAACACTAGCAGTTTAACTTCTAAAGAGTTCAAGAGCACATACCTCCGAGAAAGAGCATCGGCTACTACATTCTCTTTACCTTTCTTGTATTTGATCAGATAAGGGAAGGTCTAAATGAACTCGACCCACCTAGAATGTCTTTTGTTCAGCTTTTGTTGCCCTTTGAGATGTGTTGAGTGACTCATGATCGGTAAGGATGACAAACTCTTTGGGCCAAAGATAATGTTGCCATGTTTGCAAGGCCTTCACAAGCGCATATAGTTCTTTGTCATAGGTTGGGTAATTGAGTGTGGCTCCTCCAAGTTTCTCACTAAAGTAGGCTATGGCCTTCCATTCCTACAGAAGAACAGCACAAATACCAACTTTTGAGGCATCACATTCAATTTCAAAAGTTTTGTCAACGTTAGGAAGAGATAGCACCGGGGAGTGTGTGAGCTTGTCTTTCCAGGTTTGGAATGCCTCCTCTTGCGCCTGCTCCCACTTAAATCCCACATTTTTTGATAAACTCACTGAGTGGAGCTGCTGTAGTGGTAAAGTCCATGACAAATCTCCAGTAAAACCCAGCTAGGCCATGGAAGCTCCTTACTTCCCCAACATTCTTTGGACTTGGCCACTCCTTAATCCCTTTTATCTTTTCCTCATAAACCTTAATACAATCTGTACTCACAACAAAACCTAAGGAGACAAGGTTATCTGTTCCAAAATTACATTTCTTAAGATTGGCATACAAGGTTTCCTTTCTAAGCACTTCAAAAACCTTTCTGAGGCGTTCTACATGATCATCCAAGGTTCGGCTAAAAACTAGATTGTCATCAAAGTATACTACCACAAAATGACCTATGAATTCCCTAAGGACATGGTTCATCAATCTCATGAAGGTACTAGGTGCATTCGTCAAGCCAAAACGCATTACTAACCACTCATATAAACCTTGTTTAGTTTTTAATGCAGTTTTCCACTCATCACCTTCTTTCATACTAATTTGGTGATAAACCACTCTTAAGATCTACCTTAGAGAAGATGCTAGAACCATGCAATTCATCTAACATATCATCTAATCTAGGTATAGCATGGCGATACTTTACAGTGATATTGTTGATGGCTCTAAAATCAACACACATTCTCCAGCTTCCATCATTTTTTATGACAAGCAAAACAGGTACAACACACGGGCTCATATTTTCGCGGATATGTCCTTTCTCCATGAGTTCAGTGACTTCCTGTTGAAGCTCCTTTGTCTCCAGGGGGTTGGTTCTGTAGGCTGGCTTTTTGGGAAGAGATGCTCCTGGTAGAAATTCAATTTGGTGCTCAATTCCTCGGATTGCTGGTAAGCCTTGCGGTTGCTCCTCCGGAAACACATCTTTAAATTCCTGCAAAAGAAGTGATTTTTTCTAGGAATTTCCTGCATAGATTGGTTACTATGAAAGCCTTTTTTAAGCACAAAGAGTAGGTGTGGTAAGTTACTCCCTGGGTATGACTTAATCATATGATTAGTCGGTTGTTTCGCTGGTGGCCTGGTTTGCGGTTTGGCAGTGCCGTCGGCATGGGGTTTGCTTTTGGGTTCGGATTGAATTTTGTTTTTCTTTAAAGCTATCTGATCTAAATGAACCTCTTATGGGGATAAAGGCACTAAAATATGCTTCTTTCCCTTAAACTCAAATATGTACCTATTAGTAAACCCATCATGAATAACCCTTCTATCCGATTGCCAAGGTCTACCTAACAAGATGTGAAAAGCATCCATGGGTAAAACATCACACAAATCCTCATCTTCATATTTTCCTATGGAAAAAGGAACTAGGATCTGGTTCTCTACTTCGAGCTCACCCTCATCATTAAGCCATTGCAACTTATAGGGTTTAGACCTCTTAATAATCTCAAGAGTAGTGACCAAAGCCCTTACACTTAAAACACTGAATTCTCCTAGTTTTGGTGCTAGAACCCATATCCATTCCCTTAAGTTTCGAATATTATACCTTAGGTTTAGTGAAAGGGTTGTAATCTTTGCTAGACTTATCCTCCTTAGACTGGGTAAACCTAGTAGAACTAAATCTGGGTTTAGGGTTTTTCCTCTTAAGTTGTTTTTCAAACATGATAGCCTTATGGAGAAGTTCTTCTATTTCAACATAATGGTGAACCTCTAGCCTACCAATGATTTCCATATTAAGGCCACCCATAAACCTAGCCATAGTGGCTTCACTATCTTCCTGAACATCAGCCCTAAGGAATAAGGTTTTCCTCTCTTCAAAGTACTCCTCTACGGTTCAAGATCCTTGGGATATGTTTCTAAGCTTTAATTGAAGTTCCCTATGGTAGTGGCTAGGTATAAACCTTTTCCTCATGATTAATTTCATCTGGTTCCATGAATCTAAAGGCAAATCCCCAGCCCTTCTCCTAGAAGTAACTAATTGATCCCACCAACTTAAGGCATAATCTTTAAAAGTGGTTGGTGCTCCTCTAACCTTACTATCCTGAGTGTATTCGCTAGAATCAAAGACTATTTGTATCTTCTTTTCCCACTCTAGATACTCCTCAGGGTCATTGGTTCCATGGAAAGAGGGAATCTTGATTTTAAGGCCAGCCAAAGGGTCCCGAGGATTTGGGTTGGTTATTCCTATGCGGTTGGTCATCACTTGGCCGCCTTCTCCTAGGGTTTTGTGACTGGATGAGTGACTGTAGTATTTCTCAATATCAGAATGTGGCTGGTTTATCCTAAGTCTGTCATTGATGGATCTTTCTATTTCAGCTCTCATGGTTGCCATACTTTCATCCATCATGGCTTTAAAGGAATCAAGGAGTTGTTTGTTGGAGTTTGAGGATTCTTCTCCATTATTGCTGGTTCCTACCATGGTACCTGAAAAATTCAGACAACTAAGCAAGTAAAAGGTTCAAATTAAAACACAGAAACTGACACAACAATTCGCTGAAACAAAGACACAAGAACAAAACCTAGCAAAGCATGTTCTACACCCTTTGAACTCCGGTTTTGAAATGGGTGAGTCTAACAACTTTATATTCGTTTTAAAATAATTTTAATTGGTATTCCTGGTTCTTTTAAGAGAACAAGTTTCATTCAGGTTTTAATCGCTAAAATTTTCAAACAAAAGGTGATAAAATCGGATTAAGAAAAACAGATTCTTAGAACCTCAATGGTGCCGATTCGGTGTTTCGCAAGTTTTGTCCTTTAGAAATCTGTTCTAAACTATTTTCAAGTAAATTTCCAGGTTATTCAAAGATCTAATATCAATTTTAAAAAAGAAAAGACCAAGAAACATTTTAAAACAAATTGCACAAAGAAGGCGAAAGGTTACAAAACGTTTTTGCAAGAATACAAAATGGTGCAAACGGGTTTGTAGAGATACAACCTGGTTTGCAGTGGGCTCTGATACCACTTGATGTGATTCTGATGAGGATCAAGCCCATGATCAATTCCAAATGGTTGTGGAAGAGTGGATGAATGGATTAAAATTGCGGAATGGGTGAAACGATGGTGTAAGTTGCGGATGTGTGAGCCCTTTAGTGGATGGATCCGAGAACAAGAGAAAATGGATGATACTTCTCTAGGATGGTGGAAAATCCTTGGACTATCTGCTTGCTCTGTGTGAATGAAAAAGGCCAGACATGTTGGACTTGGGTGAATCGAATTGAAACTTCCAAGGGTGATGAAGATCCCTTAGACTTTCGGCTATTGAAAGGAATGAGAAAGTGTTCTAAAATTCCTTATTCAAGAGGATGATGAAATGAGTTTAAGAACGAGATTCGCTATTAAAATTTTTGATGATTCAGAAATAAGGATACAAGAGGGTACTTATACTAGTCTAAGCCATTGAAAATGACTCCTAAAATTCTACCAAAACATTAAAGGAAAGACTTAGGGAATTACAAAGACAACTAAGACAAAGACTAAGAAGTAAATAATGTTTTTACTTGATTCTTCATCTCTTATTTCGTATATGATGAGATAAAATGGACCTTGATTCACCAAGAGGCCATGGTAAAGTACCTTGGGCTTTCCTCATTAAAAACCTATCTTAGAAAACCCATTGGGACAAAACTAATAATAGGGAAAAAGAGTACAATCCAAGGCACCTCTCTTGGTGAGGTTTAGGTTGCTTGAAACACAACAAATGTGGTTGTCTAAAGTTTGGCTTGCTTGGATCGGGCAATGGCGCCATTAAAGATTTTTAGGCTTTCATCTCCAATATACGTGGGTTTTAGCTGCTCCTTGGCATCTTTAGAGGCTTCTTTCTCCTCTAGTTCAAGCTGCTCCTTAGGAAGTGATTCCTAATCCATTCTATAGCTACGATAAAGCCTCCAACTAATCCATTCTATCGGAAAATGCTTGATGCCAGACATTATTCTTCATTTATAGGCTATTACTCAATGAGCACCAATGATCAGTTTAAAATGATCATTTTAACTTGCCGATCAACTTGACATGTCCGCACGAAATCGTCCATAACTTTTGATTCAGATCTCAGAATGGCACGAGTCCAATACCCACGTTAAACATGCTTAATTTTTGATATTGTGACAAAATTTAAGACTAAAATAACTACGAAAGAACCTTCAAGTAATCGAAACTATCACAAACTGCATGATGCCATGCATTGTGATTCATTAATAAGCCATTACTTAATGAGAACCAATGATTAGTTTAGAATGATCATTTTAACTGACCGAGCAACTTGACGTGTCCAAACTAAATCGTCTGTAACTTTTGATTCAGAGCTCATAATGACACGAATCCAATGCCCACGTTAAGCTATCTCAATTTTCTATATTGTGAGAACATTTTAGGCTGAAAGGGCAAAGACAACGCCTCAAAGTAATCCAATATATGAGAAACTGCGTGATGCCATGTATTATGTTTCATTTGTAAACCTTTGCTCAATGAGCACCAATGATCAGTTTAGAATGATCATTTTTAATTGCCGATCAGCTTAGCATGTCAGAACAATCGTCTGTTACTTTTGAATCAGAGCTCAGAATGACACGAATCTAACGTTCACGTTAAGCTAGCTCAACTTTCTATATTATGAAAAAATTTAAGACTGAAATAGCTACGATAAAGCCTAGAAGTAATCCAATCTGTCACAAAATGCTTGATGCCAGGCATTATTGTTCATTTATAAGCTTTTAGTCAATGAGCACAAATGGTTAGTTTAAAATGATCATTTTAACTTGTCCATAAACTTGACATGTCCGCACAAAATCGTCCCTAAATTTTGATTCAGAGCTTAGAACGGCAGGAATCCAATGCCCACGTTAAACTAGCTTAATTTTCTATATTGTGACAAAATTTCAGACTAAAATAGCTATGATAAAGCATTCAAGTTATCGAATCCATCGCAAACTGCGTGATGCCATGCATTATGCTTCATTAATATGCCTTTACTTAATGAGAACCAATTATATGTTTAGAATGATCATTTTAACTGATCGATCAACGTGACATGTCCGCATTAAATCGTCTGTAACTTTTGATTCATAGCTCTGAATGACATGAATCCAATGCCCACGTTAAGCTAGCTCAATTTTCCATATTGTGGAAACATTTTAGACTGAAAGAGCTACGACAAATCCTCAAAGTAATCCAATATATCCCAAACTGCGTGATGCCATGCATTATGCTTCATTTGTAAACCTTTGCTCAATGAGCACCAATGATCAGTTTAAAATGATCATTTTAACTGGTCGATCAGCTTAACATGTTAGTAATAAATCGTCTGTAACTTTGGATTCAAAGCTCAAAATGACACAATTCCAATGCCACGTTAATCTAGCTCAATTTTCAATATTATGTAAAAATGTAAGAATCAAATAGCTACGATAAAGCCTCCAAGTAATCCATTCTATCGCGAAATGCTTGAAGCCATCCATTATTCTTCATTTTTAAGCTTTTACTCAATGAACACCAATGATCAGTTTAGAATGATCATTTTAACTCGCCGATCAACTTGACATGTCCGCACAAAATCATCTTTAACTTTTGATTCAAAGCTCTGAATGACATGAATTCAATATTAATGCCCACGTTAAGCTAGTTTAATTTTCTATATTGCGACAAGAGTCAAGACTAAAATAGTTACGACAAATATTTCAAGTATTCAAATCAATTGCAAACTGCGTGATGTCATACATTATGCTTTATTAATAAGCATTTACTTAATGAGAACCAATGATAAGTTTAGAATGATCATTTTAAATCGTATGTAACTTTTGATTCTGAGCTCTGAATGACACGAAGCCAACACCCACATTAAACTAGCTCAATTTTCAATATTGTGACAACATTTTAGATTAAAATAGCTATGACAAAGCCTCAAAGTAATCCAAAATATCCCAAACTGCGTGATGATGTGCATTATACTTCATTTGTAAACCTTTGCTCAATGAGCATTAATGATCAATTTAGAATGATCATTTTAACTGGCCGATCAGCTTAACATGTCCGCATTAAATCATCGATAACTTTTGATTAAGAGACTAGAATAACACGAATCCCACGCCCACGTTAAGCTAGCTCAATTGTCTATATTGTGAAAAAATTTAAGACTGAAATAGCTACGAGAAAGCCTCCAAGTAATCCATTCTATCGCAAAATGCTTGATGCCATGCATTATTCTTCATTTATAAGCTTTTACTCAATGAGCACTAATGATCAGTTTAGAATGATCATTTTAACTCGCTGATCAACTTGACACGTCCGCACAAAATTGTCTGTAACTTTTGATTTAGAGCTCAGCATGAAACCAATCCAATGCCCACGTTAAGCTAGCCGAATTTTGTGTATTGTGACAAAAGTTAAGATTAAAATAGCTACGACAAAGCCTTAAAGTAATCGAATCTATCGCAAAACTGCGTGATGCCACGCATTATGCTTCACTAATGAGCCTTTACTTAACGAGAACCAATGATAAGTTTAGAATTATCATTTTAACTGACCGATCAACTTGACATTTACGCACTAAATCGTCCGTAACTTTTGATATATCCACACAAATTTGTCCATAACTTTTGATCCAGAGCGGAGAATGACACGAATCCAATTCCCACATTAAGCTAGCTAAGTTTTCTATATTTTGGAAAAATTTGAGACTAAACTAGCTATGAAAAAGCATCCAAGTAATCCAATCTATCGCAAAATGCTTGACACCATGCATTATTCTTCACTTAGAAGCTTTTACTCAATGAGCACCAATGATCAGTTTAGAATGATCATTTTAATTTGCCAGTCAACTTGACATGTCCTAAATCATCTGTAACTTTTGATTCAGAGCTCAGAATGCCACGAATCCAATACCGACATTAAACTAGCTAAATTATATTGTGAGAAATTTAAAGACTGAAATAGCTACAACAAATCCTCCAACTATTCGAATCTATCGCAATCTACTTGATGTCATGCACTATGCTTCATTAATAAGCCTTTCATCAATGAGCACCAATGATCAGTTTAGAATGATCATTTTAACTCGACATGTCCCCACAAAATAATTCGTAATTTTTGGTTAAGAGCTCAGAATGACACGAATCCAACGCCCACGTAAAGCTAGCTAAATGTTCTATATTGTGACAAATTTAAGAGTTAAATAGCTACGACAAAGCCTTCATGTAATCGAATCTATTGTAAACAGCGTGATGCCATCCATTACTCTTCATTGATAAGCCTTTACTCAATGAGCACCAATGATCAGTTTAGAATGATCATTTAACTGGCCGATCAGCTTAATATCTCCGCACTAAATCATTTGTAACTTTTGATTTAGAGTTCCGAATGACATGAATCCAACGCCCACGTTAAGCTAGCTAAATGTTCTATATTGTGACGAAATTTAAGACTGAAATAGCTATAACAAAGGCTCCATGTAATCGAATCTATCGTAAACAGTGTGATGCCATGCATTATGCTTCATTAATAACCCTTTACTTAATGAGAACCAATGATAAGCTTAGAATTATCATTTTAACTGACCGATCAACTTGACATTTCTGCACTAAATCGTTTGTAACTTTTGATTTAGAGCTCAAAATGAGACGAATCCACGCTAAGCTAGCTCCATTTTCTATAGTGTGACAAAATCTAAGACTGAAATAGCTATGACAAAGCCTTCGAGTAATCCAATCTATCGCAAAGTGCTTGATGCCATGATTTGTGCTTCATTAATAAGTCTTTACTCAATGAGCACCAATAGCTTTGAAAACGCCTCTAAGTAATCGAATCTATCTCAAACTGCTTTATTCCATGCATTATGCTTCATTGATAAGCTTTTACTCAGTGAGCACCACTGATCAGTTTAGAATTATCATTTTAACTCGTCCATCAACTTGACATGTCCGCACTAAATCGTCCGTAACTTTTCATTCGGAGCTTAGAATGCCACAAATCCAACGCCCACGTTAAGCTAGCCAAATTTTCTATATTGTGACAAACTTTAACACTGAAATAGCTACAACAATGCCTCCAAGTAATCGAATCTATCGCAAACTGCTTGATATCATGTTCTATGATTCATTAATAAGCCTTTACTCCATGAGCACCAATGATCAGTTTAGAAAGTTCATTTTAATTCGCCTATCAACTTGACATGTCCGCACAAAATCTTCAGTAACTTTTGTTTCAGAGCTCAGAATGACACGAATCCAATGCCCACGTTAAGCTAGCTCAATTTTCTATATTGTGAAAAAATGTAAGAATTAAATAGCTATAATAAAGCCTCCAAGTAATCCAATCTATCGCAAAATGCATGATGCCATGCACTATTCTTCCTTTAGAAGCTTTTACTCAATGAGCACCAATGATCAGTTTAGAATTATCATTTTAAGTCGCCGATCAAATTCACATGTCTGCACAAAATTGCCACTTCAGAATGAGACGAATCCAACGCCCACAGTAAGCTAGCTCCATTTTCTATAGTGTGACAAAATTTAAGACTGAAATAGCTACGACAAAGCCTTGGAGTAAACCAATCTATTGTAAACTTCTTGATGCCATCACTTATGCTTCATTAATAAGACTTTACTCAATGAGCACCAATGATCAATTTAGAATGCTCATTTTAACTAGCCGTTCAATTTGACATATTGGCACGAAATCGTCCGTAACTTTTGATTTAGAGCTCAGAATGACACGAATCCAATGCCCATGTTAAGCTAGCTCAATTTTCAATAATGTGACAAAATTTAAGATTGAAATAGCTTTGACAATACCTCCAAGTAATCCAATCTATCTCAAACTTCTTGATGTCATGCATTATGCTTCATTAATAAGCGTTTACTCAATGAGCACCACTGATCAGTTCAGAATTATCTTTTTAACTCGCCGGTTAACTTGACATGTCCGTACTGAATCGTCCATACGTTTTGATTCAGAGCTTAGAATGCCACTAATCCAACACCCACGTTAAGCTAGCTAAATTTTCTATATTGTGACAAAATTTAAGATTGAAATAGCCACGAAAATGCCTCCAAGTAATTGAATCTATCGTAAAGTGTTTGATGTCATGGAAAATGATACATTAATAAGCCTTTACTCAATGAGCACCAATGATCAGTTTATAATTATCATTTTAACTCGCCGTCAACTTGACATGTCCGCACAAAATCTTCTGTAACTTTTGATTCATAATTCAGAATGACACAAATCCAATGCCCATGTTAAGCTATCTCAATTTTCTATATTGTGAAAAACTTTAAGACTTAAATAGCTATAATAAAGCCTCCAAGTAATCCAATATATTGCAAAATGCATGATGCCATGCACAGTTCTTCATTTGTAAGCTTTTACTCAATGAGCACGAATCATCAATTTAGAATTATCATTTTAACTCGCCGATCAACTTGACATATTCGCACAAAATCGTCAATAACTTTTGTTTCAAATCTCAGAATGAGACGAATAAAATCTCCGTTTTCTATTGTGTGACAAAATTTAAGATTGAAATAGCTATGACAAAGCCATCGAGTAATCCAATCTACCGTAAACTGCTTGATGCCATGAATTATGCATCATTAATAAGCCTTTACTCAATAAGAACCAATGATCAGTTTAGAATGATCATTTTAACTAGCCTGTCAACTTGATATACCGGCACAAAATCGTCCATAACATTTGATTCAAACCTCAAAATGACACAAGTCCAATGCCCACATTCAGCTAGCTCAATTTTTTATAATGTGACAGAACATAAGACTGAAATAGCTTTGACAAAGCCTCCAAGTTATCCAATCTAACTCAAACTCATTGATGCCATGCATTATGCTTCATTAATAAGCTTTTACTCAGTGAGCCCCACTGATCATATTAGAATTATCATTTTAACTTTCCGGTCAACTTGACATGTCCTCTCTAAATCATCCGTAACTGTTCATTCAGAGCTTAGTATGCCACAAATCCAACGCCCACGTTAAGCTAGCTAAATTTTCTAGATTGTGACAAAATTTAAGACTGAAATAGCTACGAGAATGACTCAACGTAATCAAATCTATTGCAAACTGCTGGATGTCATGCACTACGATTCATTAATAAGCCTTTACTCAATGAGCAACAATGATTAGTCTAAAATGATAAGTTTATCTCACAGATCAACTTGACATGTCCGCACAAAAACTTTCATAACTTTTTAATTCAGAGCTTAGAATGACACGAATCCAATGCCCATGTTAAACTCGCTCAATTTTCTATATTGTGAAAAACTTTTACACATAATAAAGCCTCCAAATAATCCAATCTATTGCAAAATGCATGATGCTACGCACTATTTTTCATTTATAAGCTTTTACTCAATGAACACCAATGATCAGTTTAGATTATCATTTCTTAACTCGCCGATCAACTTGACATGTCCGCACAAAATCGTCAGTAACTTTTGATTCAAAGCTCATAACGACACGAATCCAACGCCCACGTTAAGCTAGCTCCATTTTCTATAGTATGACAAAATTTAAGAATGAAATAGTTACGACAAAGCCTTCGAGTAATCCAATCTATCGCAAAATGCTTGATGTCATGAATTATGCTTCATTAATAAGCCTTTACTCAATGGGCACCAATGATCAGTTTAGAATTATCATTTTAACTCGCCGATCAACTTGATAGGTCCGCACAAAATCGTCAGTAACTTTTGATTCAGAGCCCATAACAACACGAATCAAACGGCCACGTTAAGCTAGCTCCATTTTCTATAGTGTGACAAAATTTAAGAATGAAATAGCTACGACAAAGCCTTCGGGTAATCCAATCTATCACAAACTGCTTGATGTCATGAATTATGCTTCATTATTAAGCCTTTACTCAATGAGCACCAGTGATCAGTTTACAATGACCATTTTAACTAGATGGTAAACTTGACATTTCAGCATGAAATCGTCCGTAACTTTTGATTTAGAGCTCAGAATGACATGAATCCAATGCCAATGATAAGCTAACTCAGTTTTCTATAATGTGACAAAATTTAAGACTGAAATAGCTTTGACAAAGCCTCCAATTAATCCAATGTATCACAAACTGCTTGGTTACATTCATTATGCTTCATTATTAAGCTTTTACTCAGTGAGCGGTTTGGAATTATCATTTTAACTCGACTGTCAACTTGCGTGTCCACACTAAATCGTCCGTAACTTTTGATTCAGAGCTTATAATGCCAGAAATCCAGTGCCCACGTTAAGCTAGCTAAATTTCTATATTGTGACAAAATTTAACACTTAAATAGCCACGAAAATGCCTCCAAGTAATCGAATCTATCGCAAATTGCTTGATGTCATGCAATATGGTTCATTAATAAGCCTTTATTCAATGAGCACCAATGATCAGTTCAAAATTATCATTTTAACTCGCCGATCAAACTGACATGTCCGCACAAAATCTTCCGTAACTTTTAATTCAGAGCCTAGAATGACACGAATCAAAAGCCCACATTAAGCTAGCTCAATTTTCTATATTGTGAAAAACGTTTAAGACTTAAATAGCTACAATAAAGCCTCCAAGTAGTCCAATCTATTGCAAAAGGGATGATGCCATGCACTATTCTTCATTTATAAGCTTTTACTCAATGAGCACCAATGATCAGTTTAGAATGAGCACCAATGATAAGTTTAGAATGATCATTTTAACTCGCCGATCAACTTGAAATGTCCGCACAAAATATTCCGTAACTTTTTATTCAAAGCTCAGAATGACACGAATCTAATGCCCATGTTAAGCTAGCTAAATTTTCTAAATTGCGAAAAAATAAATACTTAAATAGCTCGGATAAAGCCTCAATGTAATCCAATATATCGCAAAATGCATGATGTCATGCATTATTCTTCATTTATTAGCTTTTACTCAATGAGCACCAATGATCAGTTTAGAATTATCATTTTAACTCGCCTATCAACTTGACATGTCAACAAAAAAATCTTCCGTAACTTTTGAATCAAAGCTCAGAATGACACGAATCCAATGCCCCCGTTAAGCAAGTTCAATTTTCTATATTGTGAAAAAATTTAAGACTTAAATAGCTATAATAAAGCCTCCAAGTAAACCAATCTATCGCAAATTGCATGATGCCATGCACTATTCTTCATTTATAAGAGTTTACTCAATGAGCACCAATGATCAGTTTAGTATTATAATTTTAAGTCGCCGATCAACTTGATATGTCCACACAAAATCGCCCGTAACTTTTGAATCAGAGCTCGGAATGAGACGAATCCAACGCCCACATTAAGCTAGCTCAATTTTCTATAGTGTGACAACATTTAAAAGTGAAATAGATATGACAAAACCTTGGAGTAATCCAATTTATTGCAAACTGCTTGACTCCACGAATTATGCTTCTTTAACAAGCCTGTACTCAATTAGCAAAAATGATCATTAGAATGATCATTTTAACTATCCGGTCAACTTGACATATCTGCACAAAATCGTCCGTAACATTTGATTTAGAGCTCAAAATGACACGAATCCAATACCAATGTTAAGGTAGCTCAATTTTCTATAATGTGACAAAATTTACGGCCTAAATAGATTTGATAAAGCCTCCAAATAATCCAATCTATCTCAAACCGCTTGATGTCATGCAATATGCTTCATTAATAATCTTTTACTCAGTGAGCACCACTGATCAGTTTAGATTAATCATTTTAACTCGCCGGTCAACTTGACATGTCCACACTAAATCGTCCGTAACTTTTGATTCAAAGCTTATAATGTCACAAATCCAACACCCACGTTAGGCTAGCTAAGTTTTTCTATATTGTGACAAAATTTAACACCTAAATAGCCACGAAAATGCCTCCAAGAAATCGAATCTATCACAAACTGCTTGATTTCATTCTTTATGATTCATTAATAAGCCTTTATTCAATTAGCACAAATGATCAATTTAAAATTATCATTTTAACTCGCCCATCAAATTGACATGTCCGCATAAAATCTTCCGTAACTTTTGATTCAAAGCTTAGAATGACACGAATCCAATGCCCACGTTAAGCTAGCTCAACTTTCTATATTGTGAAAAAGTTTAAGACTTAATTAGCTACAATAAAGCCTCCAAGTAATCCAATAAATCGCAAACCGGATGATGCTATGCACTATTCTTCATTTATAAGATTTTACTCAATGAGTACCAATGATCAGTTTAGAATGATCATTTTAACTCGCCGATCAACTTGACATATCCACACAAAATCTTCCGTATCTTTTTATTCAGAGCTTAGAACGACGCGAATCCAATGCCCATGTTAAGCAAGCTCAATTTTCTATATTGTGAAAAAATTAAAGACTTAAATAGCTACAATAAAGCCCGTAGTAATCCAATCTATCGCAAAATGCATGATGCCATGCACTATTCTTCCTTTAGAAGCTTTTACTCAATGAGCACCAATGATCAGTTTAGAATTATCATTTTAAGTCGCCGATCAAATTCACATGTCTGCACAAAATTGCCACTTCAGAATGAGACGAATCCAACGCCCACAGTAAGCTAGCTCCATTTTCTATAGTGTGACAAAATTTAAGACTGAAATAGCTACGACAAAGCCTTGGAGTAAACCAATCTATTGTAAACTTCTTGATGCCATCACTTATGCTTCATTAATAAGACTTTACTCAATGAGCACCAATGATCAATTTAGAATGCTCATTTTAACTAGCCGTTCAATTTGACATATTGGCACGAAATCGTCCGTAACTTTTGATTTAGAGCTCAGAATGACACGAATCCAATGCCCATGTTAAGCTAGCTCAATTTTCAATAATGTGACAAAATTTAAGATTGAAATAGCTTTGACAATACCTCCAAGTAATCCAATCTATCTCAAACTTCTTGATGTCATGCATTATGCTTCATTAATAAGCGTTTACTCAATGAGCACCACTGATCAGTTCAGAATTATCTTTTTAACTCGCCGGTTAACTTGACATGTCCGTACTGAATCGTCCATACGTTTTGATTCAGAGCTTAGAATGCCACTAATCCAACACCCACGTTAAGCTAGCTAAATTTTCTATATTGTGACAAAATTTAAGATTGAAATAGCCACGAAAATGCCTCCAAGTAATTGAATCTATCGTAAAGTGTTTGATGTCATGGAAAATGATACATTAATAAGCCTTTACTCAATGAGCACCAATGATCAGTTTATAATTATCATTTTAACTCGCCGTCAACTTGACATGTCCGCACAAAATCTTCTGTAACTTTTGATTCATAATTCAGAATGACACAAATCCAATGCCCATGTTAAGCTATCTCAATTTTCTATATTGTGAAAAACTTTAAGACTTAAATAGCTATAATAAAGCCTCCAAGTAATCCAATATATTGCAAAATGCATGATGCCATGCACAGTTCTTCATTTGTAAGCTTTTACTCAATGAGCACGAATCATCAATTTAGAATTATCATTTTAACTCGCCGATCAACTTGACATATTCGCACAAAATCGTCAATAACTTTTGTTTCAAATCTCAGAATGAGACGAATCAAATCTCCGTTTTCTATTGTGTGACAAAATTTAAGATTGAAATAGCTATGACAAAGCCATCGAGTAATCCAATCTACCGTAAACTGCTTGATGCCATGAATTATGCATCATTAATAAGCCTTTACTCAATAAGAACCAATGATCAGTTTAGAATGATCATTTTAACTAGCCTGTCAACTTGATATACCGGCACAAAATCGTCCATAACATTTGATTCAAACCTCAAAATGACACAAGTCCAATGCCCACATTCAGCTAGCTCAATTTTTTATAATGTGACAGAACATAAGACTGAAATAGCTTTGACAAAGCCTCCAAGTTATCCAATCTAACTCAAACTCATTGATGCCATGCATTATGCTTCATTAATAAGCTTTTACTCAGTGAGCCCCACTGATCATATTAGAATTATCATTTTAACTTTCCGGTCAACTTGACATGTCCTCTCTAAATCATCCGTAACTGTTCATTCAGAGCTTAGTATGCCACAAATCCAACGCCCACGTTAAGCTAGCTAAATTTTCTAGATTGTGACAAAATTTAAGACTGAAATAGCTACGAGAATGACTCAACGTAATCAAATCTATTGCAAACTGCTGGATGTCATGCACTACGATTCATTAATAAGCCTTTACTCAATGAGCAACAATGATTAGTCTAAAATGATAAGTTTATCTCACAGATCAACTTGACATGTCCGCACAAAAACTTTCATAACTTTTTAATTCAGAGCTTAGAATGACACGAATCCAATGCCCATGTTAAACTCGCTCAATTTTCTATATTGTGAAAAACTTTTACACATAATAAAGCCTCCAAATAATCCAATCTATTGCAAAATGCATGATGCTACGCACTATTTTTCATTTATAAGCTTTTACTCAATGAACACCAATGATCAGTTTAGATTATCATTTCTTAACTCGCCGATCAACTTGACATGTCCGCACAAAATCGTCAGTAACTTTTGATTCAAAGCTCATAACGACACGAATCCAACGCCCACGTTAAGCTAGCTCCATTTTCTATAGTATGACAAAATTTAAGAATGAAATAGTTACGACAAAGCCTTCGAGTAATCCAATCTATCGCAAAATGCTTGATGTCATGAATTATGCTTCATTAATAAGCCTTTACTCAATGGGCACCAATGATCAGTTTAGAATTATCATTTTAACTCGCCGATCAACTTGATAGGTCCGCACAAAATCGTCAGTAACTTTTGATTCAGAGCCCATAACAACACGAATCAAACGGCCACGTTAAGCTAGCTCCATTTTCTATAGTGTGACAAAATTTAAGAATGAAATAGCTACGACAAAGCCTTCGGGTAATCCAATCTATCACAAACTGCTTGATGTCATGAATTATGCTTCATTATTAAGCCTTTACTCAATGAGCACCAGTGATCAGTTTACAATGACCATTTTAACTAGATGGTAAACTTGACATTTCAGCATGAAATCGTCCGTAACTTTTGATTTAGAGCTCAGAATGACATGAATCCAATGCCAATGATAAGCTAACTCAGTTTTCTATAATGTGACAAAATTTAAGACTGAAATAGCTTTGACAAAGCCTCCAATTAATCCAATGTATCACAAACTGCTTGGTTACATTCATTATGCTTCATTATTAAGCTTTTACTCAGTGAGCGGTTTGGAATTATCATTTTAACTCGACTGTCAACTTGCGTGTCCACACTAAATCGTCCGTAACTTTTGATTCAGAGCTTATAATGCCAGAAATCCAATGCCCACGTTAAGCTAGCTAAATTTCTATATTGTGACAAAATTTAACACTTAAATAGCCACGAAAATGCCTCCAAGTAATCGAATCTATCGCAAATTGCTTGATGTCATGCAATATGGTTCATTAATAAGCCTTTATTCAATGAGCACCAATGATCAGTTCAAAATTATCATTTTAACTCGCCGATCAAACTGACATGTCCGCACAAAATCTTCCGTAACTTTTAATTCAGAGCCTAGAATGACACGAATCAAAAGCCCACATTAAGCTAGCTCAATTTTCTATATTGTGAAAAACGTTTAAGACTTAAATAGCTACAATAAAGCCTCCAAGTAGTCCAATCTATTGCAAAAGGGATGATGCCATGCACTATTCTTCATTTATAAGCTTTTACTCAATGAGCAGCAATGATGAGTTTAGAATTATCATTTTAACTCGCCGATCAACTTGACATGTCCGCACAAAATCGTCCGTAAGTTTTGATTAGAAGCTCCGAATCAGACGAATCCAACGCTCACATTAAGGTAGCTCCATTTCCTGCAGTGTGACAAAATTTAAGACTGAAATAGCTACGACAAAGCTTTTGAGTAATCCAATCTATCGCAAACTGCTTGATGCCATGAATTATGCTTCATTAATAAGCCTTTACTCAATGAGCACCAATGATTAGCTTAGAATGATCATTTGAACTAGGCGGTCAACTTCACATATCGGCACGAAATTGTCCATAACTTTTGATTTAGAGATTAGAATGCAACAAATTCAACACCCACATTAACCTAACTAAACTTTCTACATTGTGACAAAAAGTTAAGACTGAAATAGCTACGACAATGCGTCCAAGTAATCGAATCTATTGCAAACTGATAGATTTCATGCACTATGATTCATTAATAAGCCTTTACTCAATGAGCATCAATGACCAATTTAGAATGATAATTTTAACTTGGCGGTCAACTTCACATGTCCGCACAAAATCTTCCGTAACTTTTGTTCAAAGCTCCGAATGACACGAATCCAATGCCCACGTTAAGCTAGCTCAATTTTCTACATTGCAAAAAAATTAAAGACTGAAATAGCTATAATAAAGCCTCCATGTAATCCAATCTATCGCAAAATGCATGATGCCATGCACGTTAAGCTCGCTCAATTTTCAAAAGTGAAACAAAATTTAAGATTGAAATAGCTATGACAAAGCATCCAAGTAATTGAATCTATCGGGAATAGCGTGATGCCATGCATTATGCTTGATTAATAAGCATTTACTGAATGAGCACAAATGATCAGTTGAGAATGATCATTTTAACTGGCCGATCAGCTGGACATGTCCGCACTAACAAATTTATAACTTTTGATTCAAAGCTCAGAATGACACGAATCTAACACCCACATTAAACTATCTCAATTTTATATGTTGTGTTTAAATTTAAGACTGAAATAGCTACAACAAAGACTCCAAGTAGTTGAATCTATAGCAAACTTTGTGATGTCACGCATTATGCTTCATTAGTACGCCTTTACGCAATGAGCACCAATGATCAGTTTAGAATGATCATTTTAACTAGCCAGTCAAGTTGACATATCGGCACGAAAATCGTGCGTAACTTTTGATTCAGAGCTCAAAATAACACGAATCCAATGCCCACGTTAAGCTAGCTTAATTTTCTATAACGTGACAAAATTTAAGACTCAAACAGCTTTGACAAAGCCTCCAAGTAATCCAATCTATCTCAAACTGCTTCATGCCATGCATTATGCTTCATTAATAAGCTATTACTCAGTGAGCACCACTGATCATTTTATAATTATCATTTTAACTCGCCGGTTAACTTGACATGTCCGCATTAAATTGTCGGTATCTTTTGATTCAGAGCTTAGAATGCCACAAATCCAATGTCCACTTTAAGCTAGCTAAATTTTCTTTATTGTGACAAAATTTAAGACTGAAATAGCCATGAAAAATGCATCCAAGTAATCGAATCTATTGCAAACTGCTTGATGTCATGCACTATGATTCATTAATAAGTATTTACTCAATGAGTACAAGGATCAATTTAGAATTATCATTTTAACTCGCCATTTAACTTGACATGTCCGCAGAAAATCTTCCTTAACTTTTGATTCAGAGCTCAGAATGACACGAGTCCAATGCCCACGTTAAGCTAACTAAATTTTCTCTATTTTGAAAAATTTAAGACTTAAATAGCTACAATAAAGCCTCCAAGTAATTCAATCTATCACAAAATGCATGATGCCATGCACTATACTTTGTTTATAAGCTTTTACTCAATGAGCACCAATGATCACTTTAGAACTATCATTTAAACTCGCCGATCAACTTGACATATTCGCATAAAATCGTCAGTAACATTTGATTTAAAGCTCAAAATGAGAAAAATCAAATTCCCACATTAAGGTAGCTCCATTTTCTATAGTGTGACAAAATTTAAGACTAAAATAGCTATGACAAAGCAATCGAGGAATCGAATCTATCGTAAAATGTTTGATGCCATGAATTATCGTAAAATGTTTGATGCCATGAATTACTCAATAAACACCAACGATAAATTTATAATGATCATTTTAATTAGCCGGTCAACTTGATGTATCGGCACGAAATCGTCCGTAACTATTGAGCTCAGAATGACACGAATCCAATGCGCACGTTAAGCTAGCTCAATTTCTCTAATGTGACAAAATTTTTAACTGAAATAGCTTTGACAAAGCCCACAAGTAATCCAATCTATCTCAAATTGCTTTATGCCATACATTATGATTCATTAATATGCTTTTACTCAGTGAGCACCACTGATCAGTTTAGAATTATCATTTTAACTCGCCGGTTAACTTGACGTGTCCGCACTAAATCGTCCGTAACTTTTGATTCAGAGCTTAGAATGCCACAAATCCAATTTCCACATTAAACTAGCTAAATTTTCTATATTGTGACAAAATTTAAGACTGAAATAGCCAGGAAAATACCTCCAAGTAATCGAATCTATCGCAAACTGCTTGATGTCATGCACTATGATTCATTAATAAGCATTTACTCATTGAGCACCAATGATCAATTTAGAATTATCATTTTAACTCGCCGATTAACATGACATGTCCATAGAAAATCTTCCGTAACTTTTGATTCAGAGCTCAGAATGACACAAATCCAATGCCCACGTCAAACTAACTCAATTTTCTCTATTGTGATAAATTTAAGACTTAAATAGCTACAATAAAGCCTCCAAGTAATCCAATCTATCGCAAAATGCATGATGCCATGCACTATTCTTCGTTTATAAGCTTTTACTCAATGAGCACCAATGATCACTTTAGAACTATTATTTTAACTCGCCGATCAACTTGACATATTTGCACAAAATCGTCAGTAACATTTGATTCACATGTCCGCACAAAATCTTCCGTAACTTTTGATTCAAAGCTCCGAATGACACGAATCCAATGCCCACGTTAAGCTCGCTCAAATTTCTATACTGCAAAAAAATTAAAGACTGAAATAGCTATAATAAAGCCTCCACGTAATCCAATCTATCGCAAAATACATGATGCCATGCACTGTTCTTCATTTATAAGCTTTTACTCAATGAGCACCAATTATCAGTTTAGAATTATCATTTTAACTCACCTATCAACTTGACATGTCCACACAAAATTGTTTGTAACTTTGTATTCTGAGCTCAGAATGAGACGAATCCAATGCCCACGTTAAACTCGCTCCATTTTCTATAGTGCGACAAAATTTAGGGCTGAAATAGTGAAGACAAAGCTTCCAAGTAATCGAATCTATCGCAAACAGGGTGATGCAATGCTTTATGCTTGATTGATAAGACTTTACTCAATGAGCACCAAGTATCAGTTTTAAATGATCATTTTAACAGGCCAATAAGCTCGACATGTTCGCACTAAATCGTATATAACTTTTGATTCAGAGTTAAGAATGACACTATTCGAATCCCACATTAAGGTAGCTCAATTTTCAATATTGTTGAAGAATTTAAGACTGAAATAGCTATTACAAAGCCTCCAAGTAATCCAATCTACCGCAATCCGCTTGATGCCATTCATTATGCTTCATTAATAAGCCTTTTCTCAGTGAGCACCAATGATCCATTTAGAATAATTTCAACTAGTCGGTAACCTTGACATGTCTGCACGAAATCGTTAGTGACAAGTGATTCAGAGCTTAGAATGACACGAATCCAATGCCCACGTTAAGCTCGCTCAATTTTCTAAAGTGTTACAAAATTTAAGATTGCAATAGCTATCACAAAGTCTCCAAGTAATTGAATCTATCCCGAACAGCGTGATGCCATGAATTATGCTTGATTAATAAGCCTTTATTCAATGAGCACAAATCATCAGTTGAGAATGATCATTTTGACTGGCCAATCAGCTTGACATTTCTTCACTAAATCGTCTATAACTATTGATTCAGAGCTTAGAATGACACGAATCCAATGCCCACGTTAAACTACCTAAATTTTATATATTGTGTTAAAATTTAGGACTGAAATTGCAACAACAAAGACTCCAACTAGTTGAATCTATAGCAAACTCTCTGATGCCATGCATTGTGCTTAATTAATGCGCCTTTACTCAAGGAGCACCAATGATAAGTCTAGAATGATCATTTTAATTGGGAGATCAACTTGCATATCCGCACTAAATCGTCTATAACTTTTGATTAAGAGCTTAGAATGACACGAATCCAACGCTCAAGTTAAGCTAACTCAATTTCCTATATTGTGAAAAACTTTAAGACTGACATTGCTATTACAAAGCCACTAAGTAATCCAATCTATCACATTCTGCTTGATGCCACGCATTATGCTTCATTAATAAGACTTTACTAAGTGAGCACCAAAGATCAGTTTAGAGTGATCATTTCAACTAGCCGGTAAACTTGACATGTCCGCACGTAATCGTCTATAACTTTTAATTCAAAGCTAAGAATAATACGAATCAAATGCCCACGTTAAGCTAGCTCATTTTTCTATTGTGTGACAAAATTTAGGACTGAAATAGCTACAACAAATCTTCCAAGTAATCGAATCTATCACAAAAAGCGTGATGCCATGCATTATGCTTGATTAGTAAGCCTTTACTCAATGAGCACTAAGGATTAGTTCAGAATGATCATTTTAACTGGCCGATCAGCTTGACATGTTTGCACTAAATCGTCTATAACTTTCGATTCAGAATTCAGAATGACACGAATCCAACGCCCTGGTTAAGGTAGCTCACATTCTATATTGTGAAAAAATTTATGATTGAAATAGCTACGACAAAGCCTCCAAGTAATCCAATCTATCTCAAATTGCTTGATGCCATGCAATATACTTCATTAATAAGCCTTTACTCAATGAGCACGAATGATAAGTTTAGAATGATCATTTTAACTTATCGGTCAACTTCACATGCCCGCATGAAATCAAACGTAATTATGGATTCAGAGCTCAGAATGACACGAATCCAATGCCCGCGTTAAGATTGCTTAATTTTTTATAGTCTGACAAAATTTAAGACTGAATTAGCCAAGACAAATCTTCCAAGTAATCAAATATATCGAAAACAGGGTGATGCCATGCATTATGCTTGATTAATAAACCTTTACTCAATGAGCGCCAATGATCCGTTTAGAATGATCATTTTAAATGCCAGATCAGGTTGACATGTCTGCACTAAGTCGTCTATAACTTTTGTTCACTCTTGGCAATGACAGGAATCCAACACTTACATTAATGCAGCTCAATTTTCTATATTGTGAATAAATTTTAGACTGAAATAGCTACAACAAAGCCTCCAAGTAATCCAATCTATTGTGAACTGCTTGATGCCATGCATTATGATTCATTAATAAGCCTTTACTCAATAAATACCAATGATCAGTTTAGAATGATCATTTTAAATAGCCGGTCAACATGATATATCCGCACGAAATTGTGCATAACTTTTGATTCAGAGCTCAAAGTGACACGAATCAATGCCCACATTAAGCTAGCTCAATTTTGTATGGTGTGGCTAAATTTATGACTGAAATAGGTTTGACAAAGCCTTCAAGTTATCCAATCTATCGCAAACTCCTTGATGACATGCATTATGGTTCATTATTAAGGTTTAACTCATGGAGCACCACTGATCAGTTTAAAATTATCATTTTAACTCGCCGGTCAAGTTGACATGTCCGTACTTAATCGTCCGTAACTTTTGATTTAGAGCTTAGAATGTCACAAATCTAACGTCCATGTTAAACTAGCTAAATTTTCCATATTGTTACAAAATTTAAGATTGAAATAGCCACGAGAATGACTCAAGTAATCGAATCTATTGCAAGCTGCTTGATGTCATGCAGTATGATTCCGTAATAAGCCTTTATTCCATGAGCACCAGTAATCAGTTTAGAATGATCATTTTAACTCGCCGATCAGTTTGACATGTCCGCAGAAAATCTTCTGTAACTTTTGATTCAGAGCTCCGAATGACACGAATCCAATGCCCACGTTAAGCTAGCTCAATTTTCTATATTGTGAAAAAATTAAAGACTTAAATAGCGACAATAAACCCTCTAAGTAGTCCAATCTATCGCAAAATGCATAATGCCGTGCAGTATTCTTCATTTATAAGCTTTTACTCAATGAGCGCCAAAGCTAAGTTTAGAATTATCATTTTAACTCACCTATAAATTTGACATGTCCGCACAAAATTGTCTGTAACTTTGTATTCGTAGCTCTGAATGACACGAATCCAATGCCCACGTTAAGCTCGCTCTGTTTTCTATAGTGTGACAAAACTTAAGGCTGAAATAGCCAACACAAAGCTTCCAAGTAATCGAATCTGTCGCAAACAGGGTGATGCAATGCATTATGTTTGATTGATAAGACTTTACTCAATGAGCACCATGTATGAGTTTAGAGAGATCATTTTAGCAGGCGATCAGCTTGACACGTCCGCACTAAATCATATATGACTTTTGATTCATAGTTCAGAATGACACGAATCAAACTCCCACATCAAGGTAGCTCAATTTTCTACATTGTGGAAAATTTTAACACTGAAATAGCTATTACAAACCCTCCAAGTAATTCAATCTATCGTAATCTGCTTGATGCCATTCATTATGCTTCATTAATAAGCCTTTTCTCAATGAGCAGCAATGATCAGTTTAGAATGATCATTTCATCTAGTCGGTAAACTTGACATGTCTGCACGAAATTGCCAGTAACAAGTGATTCAGAGCTTAGAATGACACGAATCCAATGCCCACGTTAAGCTCGCTCAATTGTCAAAAGTGTGACAAAATTTAAGATTGAAATAGCTATGAAAAAGCCTCCAAGTAATTGAATCTATCGTGAACAGCGTGATGCCATGCATTATGCTTGATTAATAAGCCTTTACTCAATGAGCACAAATCATCAGTTGAGAATGATCATTTTAACTGGCCGATCAGCTTGATATGTCTGCTTTAAATTGTCTATAACTTTTTATTCAGAGCTCAGAATGACACGAATCCAACGCCCACGATAAACTACCTCAATTTTATATATTGTGTTTAAATTTAAGACTAAAATAGCTACAACAAAGACTCCAATTAGTTGAATCTATCGCAAACTTTGTGATGCCATGCATTATGCTTCCTTAATACGCCTTTACTCAATGAGCACCAATGATCAGTTTAGAATGATCATTATAATTGGCAGATCAACTTGCATATCCGCACTAAATCCTTTATAACTTTTGATTAGGATCTCAGGATGACACGAATCCAACGCTCACGTTAAGCTAACTCAATTTCCAAAATTGTGAAAAACTTTAAGACTGAAATTGGTATTACAAAGCCACCAAGTACTCCAATCTATCACATTCTGTTTGATGCCATGCATTATGCTTCATTAATAAGCCTTTACTCAGTGAGCACCAAAGATCAGCTTAGAATGATCATTTCAACTAGCCGGTCAACTTGACATGTCCGCACAAAATCGTCAATAACTTTTAATTCAGAGCTCAAAATGACACGAATCAAATGCCCACATTAAGCTAGCTCATTTTTCTATAGTTTGACAAAATTAAAGACTGAATTAGCTACGACAAATCTTCCAAGTAATCGAATCTATCACAAACAGCATGATGCCTTGCATTATGCTTGATTAGTAAGGCTTTACTCAATGAGCACCAAGTATTAGTTCAGAATGATCATTTTAACTGGCCGATCAGCTTGACATGTTTGCACTAAAACGTCTATAACTTTCGATTCAGAATTCAGAATGACACGAATCCAACATCCTGGTTAAGGTAGCTCACATTCTATATTTTGAAAATTTTTATGATTGAAATAGCTAAGACAAAGCTTCCGAGTAATCCAATCTATCGCAAATTGCTTAATGTCATGCATTATGCTTCATTAATAATCCTTTACTCAATGAGCACGAATGATTAGTTTAGAATGATCATTTTAACTAATCGGTCAACTTGACATGTACGCACGAAATGACACGTAATTATTGATTTAGAGCTCAGAATGATACAAATTCAATGTCTGTTAAGATTGCACAATTTTTTATAGTGTGAGAAAATTTAAGACTGAATTAGCCAAGACAAAGCTTCCAAGTAATCAAATATATCGAAAACAGGGTGATGCCATGCATTATGCTTGAATAAGCCTTTACTCAATGAGCACCAATGATCACTTTAAAATGATCATTTTAACTGCCCGATCAGCTTGATATGTACGCACTAAATCGTCTATAACTTTTGTTCACAGTTGATAATGATAGGAATCAAACGCCTACATTAACGCAGCTCAATTTTCTATATTGTGAATAAATTTTAGACTGAAATAGCTACAACACAAAGCCTCCAAGTAATCCAATCTATTGTGAACTTCTTGATGTCATGCATTATGCTTCATTAATAAGCCTTTACTCAATTAATACCAATGATCAGTTTAGAATGATCATTTAAACTTGCCGGTCCACTTGATATATCCACACAAAATTGTGCGTAACTTTTGTTCAGAGCTCAAAATGACACGAATCCAATGCCGATGTTAAGCTAGCTCAAATTTGTATAGTGTGAAAAAGTTTAAGACTGAAATAGGTTTGACAAAGCCTCCAAGTTATCCAATCTATCGCAAACTCCTTGATGCCATGCATTATGGTTCATTATTAAGGTTTAACTCAATGAGCACCACTGATCAGTTTAGAATTATCATTTTAACTCGCTAGTCAAGTTGATATGTCCGTACTTAATCGTCCGTAACTTTTGATTTAGAGCTTAAAATGCCACAAATCCAACACCCACGTTAAACTAGCTAAATTTTCTATATTGTTACAAAATTTAAGACTGAAATAGCTATGGGAATGCCTCCAAGTAATCGAATCTATTGCAAGCTGCTTGTTGCATGCACTATGATTCAGTAATAAGCCTTTATTCAATGAGCACCAATGATCAGTTTTTAATGATCATTTTAACTCGCCGATCAACTTGACATGTCCTCACAAAATCTTCCATAACTTTTGATTCAGAGCTCCGAATGACACGAATCCAATACCCACGTTAAGCTAGCTCAATTTTCTATATTCTGAAAAAATTAAAGACTTAAATAGCAACAATAAATTCTCGAAGTTATCCAATCCATCTCAAAATACATGATGCAATGCAGTATTCTTCATTTATAAGCTTTTACTCAATGAGCACCAATTATCAGTTTAGAATTATCATTTTATCTCGTCTATAAATTTGACATGCCCACACAAAATCGTCAGTAACTTTGTATTCGGAGTTTGGAATGACATGAATCAAATGCCCACGTTAAGCTCGCTCCATTTTCTATAGTGTGACAAAATTTAGGGCTGGAATAGCCAATATAATGCTTCCAAGTAATCGAATCTATCGCAAATAGGGTGATGCAATGCATTATGCTTGATTGATAAGACTTTATTCAAAGAGCACCAAGTATGAGTTTAGAATGATCATTTTAGCAGGTGATCAGCTTGACATGTCTGTACTAAATCATATATGACTTTTGATTCATAGTTCAGAATGACACGAATCGATCTTCCACATCAAAGTAGCTCAATTTTCTACATTGTGAAAACATTTAACACTGAAATAGCTATTACAAAGCCTCCAAGTAATCCAATCTATCGCAATCCGCTTGATGCCAATCATTATGTTTCATTAATAAGAATTTTCTCATTGAGCACCAATGATCAGTTTAGAATGATCATTTCATCTAGTCGGTAAACTTGACTTGTCTGCACGAAATCGCCTGTAACTAGTGATTCAGAGCTTAGAATGACACGAATCCAATGCCCACGTTAAGTTCGCTCAATTTTCTAAAGTGTGACAAAATTTAAGATTGAAATAGCTATGAAAAATCCTCCAAGTAATTGAATCTATCGTGAACAGCGTGATGCATTGCATTATGCTTGATTAATAAGCCTTTACTCAATGAGCACAAATCATCAGTTGAGAATGATCATTTTAACTGGCCGATCAGCTTTACATGTCCGCACTAAATCCTCTATAACTTTTGATTCATAGCTCAGAATGACACGAATCCAGCGCCCACATTAAACTACCTCAATTTTATATATTGTGTTAATATTTAAGACTAAAATAGCTACAACAAAGACTCCAATTAGTTGAATCTATCACAAATTTTGTGATGCCACGCATTATGCTTCCTTAATATGCCTTTACTCAATGATCACTAATGATCAGTTTAGAATGATCATTTTAATTGGCAGATCAACTTGCATATCCGCACTAAATCGTTTCTAACTTTTGATTAAGAGCTCAGAATGACACGAATCCAACACTCACATTAAACTAACTCAATTTCCTATATTGTGAAAAACTTTAAGACTGAAATTGATATTACAAAGCCACCAAGTAATCCAATCTATCAAAATCTGCTTGATGCCATGCATTATGCTTCATTAATAAGCATTTACTCAGTGAGCACCAAAGATCAGTTTAGAATGATCATTTCAACTAGACGGTCAACTTGACATGTCCGTACGAAATCGTCAATAACTTTTAATTCAGAGCTCAAAATGACACGAATCAAATGCCCACGTTAAGCTAGCTCATTTTTCTATAGTGTGACCAAATTAAAGACTGAAATAACTACGACAAGTGTTCCAAGTAATCAAATCTATCACAAACAGCGTGATGCCATGCATTATGCTTGATTAGTAAGCCTTTACTCAATGAGCACCAAAGATTAGTTCAGAATGATCATTTTAACTGGCCGATCAGCTTGACATGTTTGCACTAAATCGTCTATAACTTTCCATTCATAATTCAGAATGACACGAATCCAACGCCATGGTTAGGGTAGCTCACATTCTATATTGTGAAATTTTTAATGATTGAAATAGCTACGACAAAGCCTCCAAGTAATCCAATCTATCACAAATTGCATGATGTCATGCATTATGCTTCATTAATAATGCTTTACTCAATGAGCAAGAATGATTAGTTTAGAATGATCATTTTAACTAATCGATCAACTTGAAATGTCCGCACGAAATCACACGTTATTATTGATTCAGAGCTCAGAATGACATGAATCCAATGCCCACATTAAGATTGCTCAATTTTTTATAGTGTGACAAAATTTAACACTGAATTATCCAAGAGAAAGCTTCCAAGTAATAAAATATATCGAAAACAGGGTGATGCCATGCATTATGCTTGATTAATAAGCCTTTACTCATTGAGCACCAATGATCTGTTTAGAATGAAAATTTTAACTGCCCGTTCAGCTTGATATGTTCGCACAAAATCGTCTATAACTTTTGTTCACAGTTTACTATGACAGGAATCCAACGCCTACATTAACGCAGCTCAATTTTCTATATTGTGAATAAATTTTAGATTGAAATAGCTACAACAAAGCCTCCAAGTAATCCAATCTATTATGAACTGCTTGATGCCATGCATTATGCTTCATTAATAAGCCTTTACTCAATAAATACCAATGGTCAGTTTATAATGATCATTTTAACTAGCTGGTCAACTTGATATATCCGCACGAACTTGTCCGTACCTTTTTATTCAGAGCTCAAAATGACACGAATCCAATGCCCACGTTAAGATAGCTCAATTTTTCTATGGTGTGACAAAATTTAAGACTGAAATAGGTTTGAAAAAGCCTCCAAGTTATCCAATCTATCGCAAACTCCTTGATGCCATGCATTATGGTTCATTATTAAGGTTTAAATCAGTGAGAACCACTGATCAGTTTAGAATTATCATTTTAACTCGCCGGTCAAATTGACATGTCCGTACTTAATCGTCCGTAACTTTTGATTTAGAGCTAGAATGCCACAAATCCAACGCCCACGAAATCGTCTATAACTTTTAATTCAGAGCTCAGAATGACAAGAATCAAAATGCCCACGTTAAGCTAGCTCATTTTTCTATAGTGTGACAAAATTTAGGACGAAATAGCTACGACAAATCTTCCGAGCAATTGAATCTATGGCAAACAGCATGATGCCATGCATTATGCTTGATTAGTAAGCCTTTACGCAATGAGCACCAAGGATCAGTTTAAAATGATCATTTTAACTGGCCAATCAGCTTGACATGTTTGCACTAAATCGTCTATAACTTTCGATTCAGAATTCAGAAGGACACGAATCCAACGCCCACGTTAAGGTAGCTCACATTCTATATTGTGAAAAAATTTTATGATTAAATAGCGACGACAAAGTCTCCAAGTAATCCAATCTATCGCAAAGTGCTTGATGCCTTGCCTTATGCTTCATTAATAAGGCTTTACTCAATGAGCACGAATGATTAGTTTAGAATGATCATTTTAACTAATCGGTCAACTTGACATGTCCGCACAAAATCATACATAATTATTGAGTCAAAGCTCAGAATGATACGAATCAAATGACCACGTTAAGATTGCTCAATTTTCTATATTTTGACAAAATTTAAAACTGAAATAGCCAAGACAAAGCTTCCAAGTAATCGAATTTATCGAAAACAGGGTTTATGCCGTGCATTATGCTTGATTAATAAGCGTTTACTCAATGACCACCATAGATCATTTTAGAATTATCATTTTAACTGGCCGATCAGCTTGACATGTGCGCAGAAAATCGTCTATTACTTCTGTTCATCATTCACAATCACACGAATCCAACGCCCACATTAAGGTAGCTTAATTTTCTATATTGTGAATAAAATTAAGACTGAAATAGCTACGACAAAGCCTCCAAGTAATCCAATCCATCGTGAACTTGCTTGATGTCATGCATTATGCTTCATTAATAAGCCTTTACTCAATAAAAACCAATGATCAGTTTAGAATGATCATTTTAACTAGCCAGTCAATTTGAAATATATGCACAGAAATTTCCGTAACTTTTGATTCAGAGCTCAAAATGACACGAATCCAATGCCCACATTAAACTAGCTCAATTTTCTATAATGTGAAAACTTAAAGACAGAAATAGCTTTGACAAATCCTCCAAGTAATCCAATCTATCGCAAACTCCTTGATGTAATGGGCTAGTGTTCTTTAATAAGTTTTACTCAGTGAGCACCACTGATCACTTTAGAATTCTCATTTTAACTCGCCGGTCAAGTTGACATTTCCGTACAAAATCATCCGTAATTTTTGATTTAGAGCTTAGAATGCCACAAATCCAACGCCCACGTTAAGCTAGCGAAAATTTTCTATATTGCGACAAAATTTAAGACTGAAATAGCTACGACAATGCCTCCAGGTAATGGAATCAATGGCGAACTGCATGATGTCATGCACTATGATTCATTATTAAGCTTTTACTCAGTGAGCACCAATGATCAGTTTAGAATGATCATTTTAACTCGCCGAACAACTTGACATGTCCGCACAAAATCTTCGGTAACTTTTGATTTAGAGCTCAGAATGACACGAATCCAATGCCCACTTTAAGCTAGCTCAATTTTCTATATTGTGAAAAAATTTAAGACATAAATAGCTACAATAAAGCCTTCAAGCAATCCAATCTATCGCAAAATGCATGATGCCATGCACTATTCTTCATTTATAAGCTTTTACTCAATTAGCACCAATTATCAGTTTAGAATTATCATTTTAACTCGCCTATCAACATGAAATGTGCGCACAAAATCGTCTATAACTTTGTATTTGGAGTTCAGAATGACATGAATCCAATGCCCACAAATCCAATGCCCACATTAAGCTCGCACCATTTTTTATAGTGTGAAAAAATTTAGGGCTGAAATAGCAAGGACAAAGCTTCCAAGTAATCGAATCTATCTCAAACAAGGTGATGCAATGCATTATGCTTGATTGATAAGACTTTACTCAATGAGCACCAAGTATCAGTTTAGAATAATCATTTTAACAGGCCGATCAGCTTGACATGTCCGCACTAAATCGTCCATTCAAAGTTCAGAATGACACGAATTCAACGCCCACATTAAGGTAGCTCAATTTTCTACATTGTGAAAAAATTGAAGACTGAAATTTCTACGACAAAACCTCCAAGTAATCCAATCTATCGCAAACTGCTTTATGCCATGCATTATGCTCCATTCATAAGTCTTTACTCATTGAGCACCAATGATTAGTTTATAATGATCATTTTAACTAGTTGGTCAACTTGACACGTCCGCACGAAATTGCCCATAACTATTGATTCAGAGATTGGAATGACACGAATCCAATGCTCACGTTATGCTTGCTCAAATTTCTATAGTGTGACAAAATTTAAGACTGAAATAGCTATGACAAAGCCTTCAAGTAATCGAATCTATTGCGAACAGCCTGATGCCATGCATTATGCTTGATTAATAACCCTTTACTCAACAAGCACCAATGATCAGTTTAGAAAGATCATTTTAACTGACTGATCAGCTTGAGATGTTTGCACTAAATCGTCTTTAAATTTTGATTGGAAGCTAAGAATGACACGAATCCAACGTTCACATTAAACTATCTCAATTTTCTATACTGTGTGAAAATTTAATACTGAATTAGCTATAACAAAGCCTCCAAGTTCTTGAATCTATTGCAAACTGTGTGATGTCATGCATTAAGCTTCATTAATAAGCCTTTACTCAATGAGGACCAATGATAAGTTTAGAATGATCATTTTAATTGGTAGATCAACTTGACATGTTCGCTTTAAATTGTCAATAACTTTTGATTCAGAGCTCGAAATGACACGAATCCAACACTAACTTTAAGATAACTCAATTTCCTATATTGTGAAAATATTTAAGACTGAAATAGATATTACAAAGCCTCCAAGTAATCCAATCTATCACTATCTGCTTGATGCCATGCATTATGCTTCATTAATAAGTCTTTACTCAATGAGCACCAATGATCAGTTTAGAATGATTATTTCAACTAGCCGGTCAACTTGACATGTCCGCACGAAATCGTCTGTACCCTCTAATTCAGAGCTTAGAATAACACACGAATCAAACACTCACGTTAATCTAGCTCATTTTTCTATATTGTGAAAAAATTTAAGACTGAAATAGCTAAGACAAAGCTTCCAAGTAATCGAATCTATCGGAAAAAATGTGATGCCATGCATTATGCTTGATTAGTAAGCCTGTACTCAATGAGCATCAATGATCAGTTTAGAATGATAATTTTAATTGGCTGATCATCTTGAGATGTCCGCCCTAAATCGAATATAACTTTCGATTCAGAGTCTAGAATGACACGAGTCCAACGCCCACGTTAACGTAGCTCAATTTTCTATATTGTAAAAAAATTTAAGACTTAAATAGCTACGACAAAGCCTCCAAGTAATCCAATATATCGCAAACTGCTTGATGCCATGCATTATGCTTCATTAATAAGCCTTTACTCAATGAGCACCAATGATTAGTTTATAATGATCATTTTAACTAGTCGGTCAACTGCACATGTCCGCACGAAATCACACGTAATTATTGATTCAGAGCTCTGAATGACACGAATCCAATGCCCACGTTAACCTCGCTCACTTTTCTATAGTGTGACAAAATTTAAGACTGAAATAGCAAAGACAAAGCTTCCAAGTAATCAAATCTCTCGAAAACAGGGTAATGCCATCCATTATGCTTGATTAATAAGCCTTTACTCAATGAGCACCAAGTAGCATTTTAGAATGATCATTTTAACTGGCCGATCGTCGATTATCAATGATAAGTTTAGAATGATCATTTTAACTAACTGATAAACTTGACATGTCTGCACTAAATCGACCGTAATTATTTATTTAGAGTTCAAAATGACACGAAACAAACGCCCACGTTAAGCTAGCTTAATTTTCAGAATAATGACAAAATTTAAGTTCGAAATAGCTACAAAAAAGCCTCAAAGTAATGTATTGAAGTTGCGGAATGGGTGAAACGATGGTGTAACTTGCGGATGTGTGAGCTCTTAAGTGGATGGATCCGAGAACAAGGGGAAATGTATGATAATTCTCAAGGATGGTGGAACATCCTTGGACTACCTGCTTGTTCTGTGTGAATGAAAAAGGTCAGCACTACAAGAAACATTATCATTTCCGACAGCATTTCCGAGGGATATAAAACAGTCAGAAATTTCTGACGAATTTCCGACGGATAATCGACAGAACACCGAGGGAAATAAAGCCGTTGGAGATGCGTCGGTAATTTCCGACGCTAGAGAGGCCATCGGTAAATCGCTGGTAAAACTTGACGGTAAACCGTTGAATTTCCGACGAAAGCGTAATCGCCGGGATATCCTCTTGAAACCATCGGAACTTTACCAATGTATCTCAGGCCGTCGGTAATATCCCGACGATTTACCGACGGATCTTGTGTTTTACTATCCATCAGGAATCCGTCAGCACTCGTCGTCGGAAAACCATCAGAAGTATCCAACCATTGTCGGACGCTGTCGGCAATCCGTCAGAAAATTAAGAATAATCTATTAAAATTTTGTTTTTATCTATCGGTGGTCGGAAACCGTCGGAAATCCATCGGTTAATGAAGATAAAATCTATTCAAAATATGTGAATATCCGGTTGTGGTCGGTAACCATCGGAATTTCATCAGAAATAGAGAATATTCTGAAGAATAATCTTTTTAAAATTCGTAATTATCTGTTAAAAATTCTTAATAATCTATTAAAAATTCTTAATAATCTGTTAAAAGTTCGTGATAATATCTAATTTTCTGTATAAATAAGCCATGATCTTTCACAATTTCAACAGAACAAAAAATTTTAATAAAATGTGTTCTTCGGGTTCTTATGAGTATTTTCGATCGTGGATGGATAAACCTCGATATGATTCAACCATGGGGGAATTGACTGATGAATTTGCAGAAGGTGTTGAAGAGTTCATGGCATTTGCATCAATGAATAGCATGACATCGGAATACGGTAAAATGTATTGTCCGTGTATTAAATGTTGAAATCATACATTAATCTCTGTTAGAGAAGTACGTAATCATTTGTATAGGAATGGATTTATGCCGGGTTACAAAATTTGGTATTCACATGGAGAAACTGATGCAACGATGCAATATTATGGTAGTACTTCAAAAAGGATAGATAGTACTAATGTTGGGGTAGAGGAACCGGCATCAGAAGTTGATATAAACGAAGGTACTGTTCAGATGGTGAATGATGCATTTCGTGAACAAAGAGAATCGTACATTGAAGATATTAGCAGAATAGAGGAACCTTATTTGGAAGCCCGGAAATATTTTGATATGTTAGATGCATCTAAGGAACCTTTGTATAAAGGATGTAGAGATGGATTATCGCCTTTATCTGCTGCAAGCAGGTTGATGACGATAAACACGGATTTCAACTTGCTTGAAGATTGTGTGAATGCGATAGCTGATTTTGTTAGAGATATATTACCTGAAGATAATATTGCACCTGCTTCATATTACGAGGTTCAAAAACTTGTATCTGGTCTTGGAGTGCCATATCAGATGATCGATGTATGTATTAACAACTGCATGATCTATTGGAGAAATGATGAAAACCGCATGAAGTATCGATTTTGTCACAAACCTCGATTTCAAGAGACAAGCGGTAGAGTACCTATTCCGCATAAACGGATGTGGTATTTGCCATTAACAGAGAGGTTAAAGAGGTTATATCAATCTGAACACACGGCAAAACCTATGAGATGGCATGCAGAACATAATTCGAATGGAGAAATTGTGCATCTCTCGGATGCAGAAGCATGGAAACATTTTCAACAGGTTTATCCTAGTTTTGCATATGAGCCTAGAAACGTATACCTCGGGTTATCTACAGATGGATTCAACCCTTTTGGGAAGCATGGGAAGCATTCGATGTTTCAACCAACAGAACTTCTTGATGCGAGCTGTACTTATGTGGACGATAAGTGATTTTCCAGCATATGGTATGTTATCAGGATGGTCGACGCATGGAAGATTAGCATGCCCATATTGTCAAGATAATACTAATGCACTCCAACTGAAACACAGACGAAAGACTAGTTGGTTCGATTGTCATCGTCGATTTCTACCACAAGATCATCCATATCGCCGGAGCACGACATTGTTTAGGAAAAACAAAAAAATTTTTGATGCTCCACCTCCTATTCTTGACGGGAATTATATGTTGACTCAACTTATAGATTTTGGTGCTGAGAGAACGGCTTCTTGTGGAGGTAACGAACATTACCCTGTTGATGGTTGTGGCGAATACCATAATTGGCACAAGAAGAGCATTTTTTGGGATTTACCATATTGGAAGGACCATTTGTTGCGCCATAATCTAGATGTTATGCACATTGAGAAGAATTATTTCGACAACATAATGAATACCGTTCTAAATGTGCAAGGAAAAACAAAAGATAATTTGAAAGCTAGATTGGATTTGCCGGATATTTATTCCCGGAAGGAACTACATGTAATGTCAAATGGAAAATCATTGTCTCCCGCATTCCGGTTGGATGCGCATGCAAGAGATGAATTCTTTGACTGGATTAAGCATAGTGTCAACTTTCCAGATGGATACGCATCTAATCTTCGTAATTGTGTCGATACTATTGAAGGTAAATTTTCAGGGATGAAAAGTCATGATTGTCATGTTGTCATGCAAAGATTATTCCCATTTGCCTTTTGCAATCTACTGCCTAAAAACGTCCACGGAGGAATTGTAGGTACAACGTTTACATTATTTTATATATAAATAATAATATTTTCATATATTATATGATATTAAAAAATATTTTTTTATGTAGGGATTGATGCTTTTTTCTGAGATTTATGTACAAGATCACTTACTGTACACGATATCCAAAATTTGGAGGAAAAAATACCGGTTCTCATTTGTAACCTGGAGAAAATATTTCCACCAGCATTTTTTGATGTTATGGAGCATCTTCCTATTCACCTCCCTAGAGAAGCAGCCCTTGGAGGATCTGTTCAGTACAGATGGATGTATCCTTTTGAGAGATATATGTTCCACCTAAAGAAAAAAGTTAAAAATCTTGCCAGGGTTGAAGGTTCAATCGTCGCACAAAGAATTAATGAAGAAACATCTAACTTTGCTAGCTACTATTTTCCATCGCAAGTGCAAACAAAAAATAGATGACCTTCACGACATGATGATGGAGGAGAAAAACCAAGTTATCCAGTGTATGTGCCAGAAATATTTGCACAAATTGGACGTTTAAGTGGAAAAGGGAAGACGCGACGTCTATCAAAGGAGGAACACAATCACTTGCATTTGTATATTTTGACAAATTGCGATAACGTTTTGGAATATGAAAGGTACATTCAATTTAATTTTATTTTTAGTTATTATTATAATCTATTGTTAATTTTTTTTCATAATTAACAGGATATACATGGAACAAATACGTGTTCATTATTCAGATTACAGCTAGAATGAGTTGGCCAAACTTAAAAAAAGCGAATTTGCAAAATGGTTGCATTTTTATGTTAGTGTTACCACAATTATGTAATTTTCAATAATAGTTTACTATATATCTATATATCTATATATATATATTTATAATTTACTATATTCTATTATTTTGTAGGTTACTACAGGTCTTTCTAGGGGTATAATGTTTCCCACGTGGTTAGTTGAGTTGGTGAGTGATCCTACATTTACTGCAAAATCTTATCCAATGTACTGCACTCGTGGATATGCTTTTAAGAGTCATCGCGAAGGAAACTCACAAGCAACTTGTAATTATGGTGTATCATCTCAATCGGGAGAAATTGTATACAATGCTATTCTTCGTGAAATATTAGAAGTTCACTATCCAGGAATGATTGATTTGAGGTGTATTGTATTCTATTGTGACTGGTATGACCCTGTCATGGGTCAACGTGAAGACAAATTCGGTGTTATATCAGTCCACTCTCGTAAGCGACATCGAAAATATGATCCTTTTATACTTGCATCACAAGCGGACCAGGTTTGTTACATTCGATATCCTCGTGTGAGAAACAAGCAAGATACTTGGATTACAGTGACCTCAATACATCCTAGACGAAAGGTATGTGGTATTACCGAACAAGAGCCTATGCAACAAAGCACAATTGGTAACTTAGGTTCCATAGACACTTCTCTTGAAGTTAACCTTGTTGTTGATGACACCACGAACGAAGATTACAACGTGTTTCAAGATTCAGAAGAAGAGATTGGCGAGTTTGACGACCAAAATTCAGCTAATTCAGAATATTCATCAAATTCAGATTAAATTTGTGATAATAATATTTTATTTTATTTTTCACCAAAAAAGCTTGTAAAATGCTAACATTTTCTTCGTGGTTCTATAAACAGTTATGCAAAATTGAGAAATTAATAAATTTATTTAAAAGTCTACTAAAATTCTAAAATGATCTTTAATTTGAAATAACAATAATAAATAAGTAATACAAACATTTTGTTGAACAAAGTACATTGCTTTGGCTATTGCTAGAATTGGAGTAGTTTCGGACAACTTTCTTTCTTTGGTTTGCTAGATTTGGTTTTGTTTTTACATTTAATGCATTTTCACATTTAGTTATCATTTGGTACAGTTACAATGACTAAAGAAATGTGATATTCTAACATTTAATTGACGGTTTTAGCAAATCCATCGGAACTCCATCGGAAATCTTTAATTGATATACATAACTGATGGATTTCCGACAAATTTAGCAAATCCGTCAGATATCCGTCGGAAAACCGTCAATTAAAACGTGGTCCGACTATTTGTCGAACATACAGGGGGTTTAGGCCGTCCGTCAAAATACCGACGGATTTCCGATGGCTTAAAATTTAATGCAGGAATCGTAATTTCCAACGCAGGTTTTCACGAAACTATTAATACAGTCCCGACGAATCCCCGATGGAAATTGCCGTTGGGAATGTGTAATATAACCTACGGTTCAATTTCTTCTCCTCTATCGTGTTTCTCTCCTTCTCGCCTTTTCGCCTCCCCGCCGCCGTTTTTGCCTCGCCGCTGCCGTTTTCGCCTCGCCGCCAACAGTTTTTGCCTCGCCGCCGATAGTTTTCTCCGGAAGTTTCCTTAACTCGTCCAAAATCATGTAAGTTTTTTCATTATTATAGATTTCTCTAAACTTTGCATAGTTTATGGTTATTTGCTTCAGATTTGCTTCATAATTTCGTTATAATGGTTTCTAAACAGAAATTGCATCAGTTAAACTAAAAGTCTCAAATAGTTCTTCGAATTAAAATTGTATTGTAAAAGAGGTCAAAATAAATCAGATTTAGTACTTGATTAATCGACTAAAAGTGATTCATAATATTGAAATTTCTGCAAATTGAGTTAGAAGAAATATTCTCAAATATATAATTTCGGGACATGAGACACGATGGCCCTACATTATAGGTTGATAACAAAGAACTTTACATCGTATACATAAGAATCACTGTTACAGGTTGCTAATGAAAATCTTTGATTTTTCGGTTAATAAAATCTTTGATGTTATTTGCTTCAGATTTTGTGGTTAATAAAATCTTTAATAAAATCAGATTTTGTGGTTAATAAAATCATGATGGTTATTTGCTTTTCGTACTTTTATTTAAATTAAAAGGAAAATGCTTGTTTTCCAAAAACAATTCTTACGATAAATATTGCATTCGATATTTGAGATGCACCACTTTTTATTACTACCTTGATTTGCTAATGCAAGGTCTATCAATTGATCATAATAACATCATTTTACAATTCAAGTAAGGTCAATCAGCAGAGTCTGATATAATATCATCTTAATAACAAATTAGGATTTTTTAAAAATTATTGCTTTAAGTTGTTGTTTATGTCATTATTATAAAATAGAAAGTTTGCAAAATAGAAACTCAAAAATATGATTTTCTATTTTGGTGGTATATAAATATATTAGCGAATTATTGAATTTGTAACCCATTTTTTTAAGAGCAATTGATAAAAAAATTTGATAAAATTAATATATTTTTAATTTGTATTTTTAAATATAACATTAATTTTTAAAAATAATATAATTTAATATTAAAATAAAAAATCTTAAATTATAAAGTAAAAAAGAATGTAAATATAATATCAAGATAGATGGATAAAATGTCACAATCATAATGTTTTAAGGTCGTATCAAGATTACCAAAGACGTGGTGAGTCATAGACTCCGAGTTTTATACAGACTCATGTTCCAGAATCTACAAATGATTCTTTCCGACCAATGACAATTGAAGAATTGGTTCAGCAGTCTGGTCGTGAACTTCTCATATTTCTCGATCCGAGACGTCAACGAAACTCGCATGGTAAATTAAATTTTCTATAATTATATTTAAAATAATTATTTTAATACTATTCTATAATTATATTTAAAATTATTATTTTAACACTATTGTATTAAAAATTCGTAGGTTTGGTATTCAAACAATGGAATAAGCAAATCTATATTAAAGATGCTTCATTCTCTTTTGAATAAACCATATACCAAATTTCGAGATATTCTGTACAAAGAACGTCAGATTTGGTTCAGGACATTTGTGGTACGTTAATTAAATTTTAAATATATAATTATTTTAAATAGTTTTTAATAATATTTTTTAGTAATATATTTTAAAATTTTGGAGCAAGAATTTACATGGGATCCCATGAACACAAAATTGGTGGAAGAAGCTTTCGAAAAAGAGGCTGCAATACAAGTTTCCCGCCACATGAACGAATGGAAACAAAAATAGAAAAAGGGAAAAGATAAACCAAGAGGGTTGAATGAGTCGGTTTGGAACGACTTTATTCGTTATTGGGAATCTTCCAGCACTGAGTTTATCTCGAAAACTAATTCGGGAAACCAGAAGAGCGACCGAGGAGGCAAAGACATTTATGTTCACAATGCTGGATCGACCAGTTTTCTGAGACGAGCCGATCAATTGGTAAATTAATTATTACATTAATTATTTATTATTATTTAAAAATTTTAAATTATTAATTTAGAATTTTTTTTATTTTTAGGCACAAGAAATTGGAGTGCCTCCAGATCACTTGCAACTTCTCGAGGCCGCCAACATGAACAAAAAGACTGGTCGTATCCAAGACGGTCTGGTTAGTGAGATCATCGAAAAAGTAAAAAAGAAAAAAAGTGATATTCTAACCCAGCAATCTCAAGTTGGTTCTTCATCTTCGGTCGCCGAATCGCCTCGTTCTGAGATTAACCGTCTCGTTCTTGGTGTAAGTTTGTTTCTTAAAATATATAATTAATATTATAATATTTTTCATTAAATTTTCTAATAATATTTTTTTATTTTTACAGGAAGTACCATTTTACAGGAAGTACCATTTTACAGGAGGAAAATGAGCAACTAAAATAAGAAATGGCAGCTATGAAAATAGAGATGAATAATCTCAAAAGCTTTGTACAAATGATAAAAAATAAATTGCCTCATGATTTCTTTTCTCCTCCTTCTCCTCGTTCCCCTCGTTCCCCTCCTTTGTAATTTGTATATTATAACAATTGTTTAATATTATTAATTATAATATTATTTTAATTAATTGTATGATTATTTTAAAATTTTTACAAATATTAATTTAATTCAATAAAATAAAAAAAATTTAATTTATTTTTTAAATTTATTTTTTTTTAATATTGATATTTTAAAAATATTGAATTCAATATTTTAAATATATAAATATTAAAAAAATAAATTTTTTATTTTTTCAATTAATTGGTTTTTTCCGACGGATTATTTCGTCGGAAATTTCCGATGGAATCAGCCGTCAGAAACGTGTTGCGATATTAAAAATAAATATTTTATTTTTTCAATTAATTGGTCTTTTCCGACGGATTGTGTCGTCGGTAATTTCCAACGGAAGCAGCCGTCGGAAACGTGTTGCGATATCTCGACGGTTCATAACCATCAAGAAATATCATCAGACCAAATTCCCGACATCCGAAGTCATCGGAAAATGTCCCTCGGTTATTCGTCGGTAATTCACGATGGCTACGGACCATCGAATATCCGTCGGTAGTTTCCGACGGAAAGATTCCATCGAAAACCCGTCGGAAGTTTCCGATGGCATAAGTAATCGCCAATCCATCGGAAATTCCCGACGATTTCTATTTTCCGACGAAATAGTCCCGATGGACTATTTTCGTCGGAAATTAGTCGTGAATCTGTTTTACCGACGTTTTTCCGACGAATATTGCCGTCGGAAATGTGTTGTTTTCTTGTAGTGCAGGCACATTCTGAAAGGAGTGAATCGAATTGAAACTTCCAAGGGGGATGAAGATCCCTTAGACTGTCGGCTCTTGAGAGGAATGAGAAAATGTTCTAATATTCCTTATTCAAGAGGATGGTCAAACGAGTTTAAGAAGAAGATTTTCTATTAAAATGTTTGATGATTTAGAAAAAAGGATACAAGATAGTAATAATAGTAGTCTAGGAAATTGAAAATGACTCCTAAAATTCTACCAAAACATTATAAAAAAACTTAGGGAATTCCAAAGACAACTAAGACAAACACTAAGAAGTAAATATTGTTTTTACTTGATTCTTCCTCTCTTATTTCGTGGATGATGAGATAGAATGGGCCTTGATTCACCAAGAGGTTGTGGTAAAGTAACTTGGGATTGCCTCATTAAAAACCTATCTTAGAAAACCCATTGGGACATAACTAAGAATAGGGAAAAAGAGTACCATCCAAGGCACCTCTCTTGGTGAGGTTTAGGTGGCTTGAATCACAACCAATGTAGTGGGATTAGCACACACTAAACTGGCCTGAATGGAGTTGAGAAGGTGCTGTAGTGTTGTCTTAAGTTTGGCTTGCTTGCATCGGGTAATGGGGACATTGAAGATTTGTAGGCTTTCATCTCCAATATCCGTGGGTTCTAGCTGCTCCTTAGCATCATTAGTGGCTTCTTCCTCCTATGGTTCAAGCTGCTCATTAGGTTGTTGTTCCTTGCTACGACAAAGCCTCTAAGTAATCCAATCAATTCCAAACTGCGTGATGTCATGCATTATGCTTCATTTATAAGCTTTTACTCAAAGGGCACCAATGATAAGTTTATAATGATCATTTTTACTAACAGATCAACTTGACATGTCCGCACTAAATCGTCTTTCACTTTTGATTTAGAGTTCAGAATGACACGAATCCAACGCCCACTCCAACACCCACGTTAAGCTAGCTCAATTTTCTATATTGTGACAACATTTGAGACAGAAGGAACTACGAAATACCTCCAAGTAATCCAATGTATCCCAAACAGTGTGATGTCATGTATTATGCTTCGTTTATAAGCTTTTACTCAAGGAGCACCTTGATCAGTTTAGAACGATCAGTTTAACTAGCCGATTAACTCGACATGTCCGCACTAAATCGTACGTAACTTTTGATTTAGAGTTCAGAATAACACGAATCCAACGCCCACGTTAAAGTAGCTCTATTTTCCATATTGTGACAATATTTGATACTGAAAAAGCTACAAAAAGCCTTGAAGTAATCCAATGTATCTCAAACTGCGTGATGTCATGCATTATGCTTCATTTATAAGCATTTACTCAAGAAGCACCAATGATCAGTTTAGAATGATCATTTTAACTTCACATGTCTGCACTAAATCGTGTGTAACTTTTGATTTAAAGTCCATAATGAAACGAATCCAAGCCCCACGTAAAGCTAGCTTAATTTTCAATACTGTGACAAAATTTAAGTCCGAAATAGCTACGAAAAAACCTCCAAGTAATCCAATGTATCCCAAGTTGTATGATGCCATGCATTATGCTTCATTTATAAGCTTTTACTCAAGGAGCACCAATGATCAATTTAGAATGATAATTTTAACTGGCCGATCAACTTGACATGTACGCAATAAATCGTACATAACTTTTGATTTAGAATACAAAAAGACATGAATCGAACACCAACGTTAAGCTAGCTCAAATTTCTATATTGTTACAAAACTTGAGACCGAAAGAGCTACGAGAAAGCCCCCTAAGTAATCCAATTTATGACAAACTGCATGATAACATGCATTACGCTTCATTTGTAAGTCTTTACTCAAGGAGCACCAATGATCAGTTTATAATGATCATTTGAACTGATCGATCAACATGACATGTCCGCACTAAATCGTCCATAAATTTTGATTTAGAGTTTAAACTGACACAAATCCAACGCACACGTTAATCTAGACCAAATTTCGATATTGTGACAAAATGTAAGTCCAAAATACCTACGACAAAGCATCCAAGTAATCCAATCTATCCCAAAATGTCTGATGCCATACATTATACTTCATTTATAAGCCTTTATCCAAGAAGCACCAATGATAACTTTCGAATGATCACTTTAACTGGTGGATCAACTTGACATTTTCGCACTAAATCGTCCGTAACTTTTGAATTTAAGTTCAGAATGACAAAAATCAACTACCCACGCTAAGCTAGCTCAATTTTCTATATTGTCATAACATTTCAGACTAAAAGAGGTATAACAAAACCTCCAACTAATCCAATGTATCCCAAACAGTTTGAAGCCATGTATTATGCTTCATTTATAAGCCTTTACTCAAGGAGCACCATTGATCAGTTTAGAATGATCATTTTAACAGGCCGATCAACTTGACACTTCCACATTAAATCGTTTGTAACTTTTGATTTATAGTTCAAAATGACACAAATCCAATGCCCACGTTAAGCTAGCCGAATTTTTGATATTTTGACAAAATTTAAGTCCAAAATACCTACGACGAAGCGTCCAAGTAATAAAATCTATCCAAAACAGCATGATGCCATGTATTTATGCTTCATTTATAAGCCTTTACTAAAGGAGCACCAATGATCAGTTTAGAATGATCTTTTCAACTGGCCAGTCAACTTGACACTTCCACACTAAATCATATGTAGCTTTTGATTTAGAGTTCAAATGACACAAATCCAATGCCAACTTTTAGCTAGCCCAATTCTTGATATTGTGACAAAATTTATGTCTGAAATACCTATGACAAAGGGTCCAAGTAATCCAATGTATCCCAAACAGCATGATGCCATGTATTATGCTTCATTTATAAGCCTTTACGCAAGGAGCACCATGATCAGTTTAGAATGATCAGTTTAACTGGCCGATCAACTTGACATGTCCGCACTAAATCGTACTTAACTTTTAATTTAGAGTTCAGAAAGACATGAATCCAATGCCCATGTTAAACTAGCTCAATTTTCCATATTGTGACAACATTTGAGACTGAAAGAGCTACAACAAAGCCTCCAAGTAATCTAATGTATTCCAAACTGTGTGATCACATGCATCATGCTTCATTTGTAAGCCTTTACTCAAGAAGCACCAAGGATCAGTTTAGAATGATCATTTTAACTGGCCGATCAACTTCACATGTCCGCACTTAATCGTCCGTAACTTTTGATTTAGAGTGCATAATGAAACGAATCCAAGGCCCACGTACAGGTAGCTTAATTTTCAATATTGTGACAAAATTTAAGTCCGAAATAGCTACGAAAAGGCTCCAAGTAATCCAATGTATCCCAAACTGTGTGATGCCATGCATTATGCTTCATTTATAAGCATTTGCTCAAGGAGCCCCAATGATCAGTTTAGAATGATCATTTTAATGGCCGATTAACTTGACATGTCCCCAGTAAATCGTCCATAACTTTTGATTTAGAGTGCAATAAGACACGAATCCAACACCCACGTTAAGCTAGCTCAAATTTCTATATTGTGACAAAATTTGACACTGAAAAAGCTATGAAAAAACCTCCAAGTAATCAAATTAATGACAAACTGTGTGATGTCATGCATTACGCTTCATTTGTAAGTCTTTACTCAAGGAGCACCAATGATCAGTTTATAATGATCATTGGAACTGGATGATCAACTTGACATGTCCGCACTACATCATTCTTAACTTTTGATTTAGAGCTCAAAATGTCACGAATCAACCACTGACATTTAGCTAGCTCGATTTTGTATATTGTGACAAAATTTAAAACCAAAATAGCTACAAAAACGCCTCCAAGTAATCCAATCAATTCCAAACTGCGTGATTTCATGCATTATGCTTCGTTTATAAGCTTTTACTCAAGGAGCACCAATGATATGTTTAGAATGATCATTTTTACTATCTGATGAACTTGACATGTCCACACTAAATTGCTTTTAATTTTTTATTTAGAGTTCAGAATGACACGAATCCAACGCCCACGTTATGCTAGCTCAATTTTCAATATTGTGATGACATTTGAGACTGAAAGAACTATGAAAAGCCTCCAAGTAATCCAGTGTATCCCAAACTGCGTGATGTCATGCATTATGCTTCATTTATAAGCCTTTAATCAAGGAGCACCACTAATAAGTTTAGAATGATCATTTTAACTAGCTGATTAGCTTGACATGTCCGCACTAAGTCTTCCTTAACCTTTGATTTAGAATTTAGAATGACACGAGTTCAACGCCCACGTTAAGCTAGATCAATTTTCCATGTTATGACAATATTTGAGACTCAAAGAGCTATGAAAAAGCCTCAAAGTAATCTAATGTATCCCGAACTGCAAGATACCATGCATTATGCTTTATTTATAAGACTTTACTCAAAGAGCACCAATGATCAGTTTAGAATGATCATTTTAATGGCCGATCAAATTGACATGTAAACACTAAATCGTCCGTAACTTTTGATTTAGAGTTCAAAATGACTCAAATCCAATGCCCACGTTAAGCTAGCCCAATTTTTGATATTGTGACAAAATTTAAGTCCAAAATACCTAAGACAAAGCGTCCAAGTAATCCAATCTATACCAAATTGTCTGATGCCATACATTATGCTTCATTTATAAGCCTTTATCCAAGAAGCACCAATGATCACTTTAGAATGATCACTTTAACTGGCAGATCAACTTGACATCTACGCACTAAATCGTCTGTAACTTTTGATTTAGAGTTCAAAATGACAAAAATCAACCGCCCACGCTAAGGTAGCTGAATTTTCTGTATTGTCACAACATTTGAGATTGAAAGAGGCACAACAAAACCTCCAAGTAGTCCAATGTATCCCAAACAATGTGATGTGATGCATAATGCTTCATTTATAAGCCTTTACTCAAGGAGCACCAATGATTAATTTAGAATGATCCTTTTAACTGACCGATCAACTTGACATGTATGCACTAAATCGTCCGTAAGTTTTGATTTAGAATTCAAAATGACACGAATCCAACGCCCACGTTAAGCTAGCTCAATTTTCCATATTGTGACAACATTGAGACCGAAAGAGGTACGAAAAAGCCTGCAAGTAATCCAATGTATCCCAAAGTGCGTGATGCTATGCATTATGCTTCAGTTATAAGCTTTTACTCTAGGAGCGCCAATGATCAGTTTAGAATGATCAATTTAACTAGCCGATAAAGTAGACATGTTCGCACTAAATCGCCTGTAACTTATGATTTGGATTTCAGAATGACACGAATCCATTGCCCACGTTAAACTAGCTCAATTTTCTATATTGTGATAAAGTTTATGACCAAAATAGCTACTACAAAGCCTCCAAGTAATCCAGTCTATCCCAAACTGCATGATGTCATGCATTACGCTTCATTTGTAAACCTTTGCTCAATGAGCACCAAAGATTAGTTTAGGATGATCATTTTAACTAGCTGATCAAATTCACATGTCCACACTAAATTGTCTCTAACATTTGATTTAGAGCTCAAAATGACATGAATCCAACACCCATGTTAATCTAGCTCAATTTTCAATATTGTGACAAAATTTAAGACATTAATAGCTACGACAAAGCCACTAAGGAATCCAATGTATCCCAAACAGTGTCATACGGTGCAATATGCTTCATTTATAAGCCTTAACACCAGGAGCACCAATGATCATTTAAGAACTATCATTTTAGCTGGCCGATCAACTTGACATGTCCACACTTAATCTTCTGTCGCTTTTGATTTAGAGTTCAGAATGACACAAATCCAATGTCCACGTTAATCTAGCTAAATATTATATATTGCGACAAAATTTAAGACCAAAATAGCTACGATAAAGCCTCAAAGTAATCCAATCTATCTCAAACAGCGTGATGCCATGCATTATGCTTCAATTTTAAACTTTTGCTCAATGAGCACCAATGATCTGTTTAGAATGATCATTTTAACTAGCTGATCAACTTTACATAACCGCACTAAATGGTCTTTAAAATTTGATTTAGAGCTCAAAATGACATGAATCCAATGCCCACTTTAATCTAACTCAATTTTCAATATGTGACCGAAATAGATAGGACAAAGCCTTCAAGTAATCCAGTGTATCCCAAAGTGCGTGATGCCATGCATTATGCTTCATTTATAAGCTTTTACTCAAAGAGCATCAATAATCAGTTTAATTGGCTGATCAACTTGACATGTACGCACTAAATTGTCCATAACTTTTGATTTAGAGTTAGAATGACAGGAATGCAATACCCATGTTAAACTAGCTCAATTTTCTATATTGTGACAGCATTGGAGACTGAAAGAGCTACCACAAAGCCTTCAAGTAGCCCAATCTATCCTAAACTGCATGATGACATGCATTATGCTTCATTTATAAGTCTTTACTCAAGGAGCACAAATGATGAGTTTATAATGATCAGTTTAGAATAATCACTTTCACTAGCTGATCAACTTGTCATGCCCGCATTAAATCGTCCGTAAATTTTGATTTATAGTTATGAATTACCCGAATCCAACACCTAAGTTAAGCTCGCTCAATATTATGAATTGTGACAAAATTTAAGACCAAAGTAGCTACGAAAAAATCCTTATAATAATCCAATCTATCCCAAACTTCGTGATGGCGTTTACTTGACCTTTTAACTGGCCGATCAACTTGACATTTTAACTGGCCGATCAACTTGACATTTACGCACTAAATCGTCCGTTGCGTTTGATTTAGAGTTCAGAATGACACAAATCCGATGCTCATGTTAAAGTAACTCAATTTTCTATATGGTGACAACATTTGAGACTGAAAGAGCTACCACAAAGCCTTCAAGTAATCCAATCTATCCTAAACTATGTGATACCATGAATTATGCTTCACTTATAAGCCCATACTCAAGGAGCACTAACGATCAGTTTAGAATGATCACTTTAGAATGATCACTTAACTGGCCGATCAACTTGAAATGTCCGCATTAAATCGTCTATTACTTTTGATTTTGAGTTGAGAATGACACGAGTCCAACGTCTACGTTAAGCTAGCCAATACTCTATATTGTGAAAAATATTTAATACTAAAATAGATACGACAAAGCCTCCAAGTAATGCAGTCTATCCAAACTGCGTGATGCCAAGCATTATACTTCAGTTGAGAATGATCACTTTAACAGACCGATCAACTTGACATGTCCGCACTAAATCATCCATAACTTTTGATTTAGAGTTCAGAATGACACGAATTGAACGCCCATGTTAAGCTAGGTTAATGTTCTATATTGTGACAAAATTTAAGACTTACAAAATGATGGGGACATCAGGTCGTATGGCCGGACAGGAGACCAGACTGGCCAAACAGGGAGCTTGCCTGAGACAGCCGGGCCTTCGACCAGCCAGGCCGGAACGACCAACATTTCCGGCGGAGAGGCCCAAACCTCCGGCCCAACTGGCGGCGACGTGGATGACACCCCCGGCCCAATTGGTGACTCCGCCAGCTCCGAGATCGACTTGGCCGGCTCCGATGACATTTTGGCAAGTACCTCGCACAGTCCAGCCGGTACAGCCGATCCAGCCAATTGCACCACCATTTCAACATCTACACAAAGGGACTCGGACCAGATAAGCTACCAGCTTCAAGACATGCATCTAGATGAGGTTTCTACACCAGTAGTGCCACCAGGAGCAATGACAAGGAGCAGATACAGGACACTCTTCCACAAATTCAGCTTGTGGGTCGACAAGCTCCTAGAGGATGATCGACAAAGAACATTGGGCCAAGAGTGCAAAGACGAGTCCAAAGGCTTCTCAACAATGCAAGGGACTTCAGAGACTTAGGCCCCAAAGAGTCATAACCCTACTATAAGTCGAAGATTAGGAGCAAGGCGCGTGCATGCCACAAGGTCGGCCACCTTCCATTTCTTGGCCGATAGGTAAGAAAGGTAAGTTTTCAAATTATACACTTGCCTCTTTCTGATTTGCAGGGTAGGATTTAGAATGTTTACATTTTGAGCCAAAGACAATTTAGGTAGAAGGGCAAGGACAATGTGGTAGCCGATGCACTATCAAGGAGGTTTGCCTTGATATTCACCATGGACGCAAAGGTCTTAGGATTCGAGCACATCAAGGACCTATATAAGGATGATGCTGACTTTGCTGAGAGCTACAACGAGTGTGGCACAGGAAGTCATGGCAAGTTTTACATCCATGAGGGGTTCTTGTTCGGAGAGAGAAGGCTGTACATACCACAAGGATTGTTATGGGAGCTTACCATTCGAAAAGCTCATGGAGGAGGACTAATGGGCCACTTTGGTGTCGACAAGACACTAGCAGTGGTCAAGGAGCACTTCTACTGGCCACACATCAAGAGGTCAGTAGAAGCCCATTGTGCAAGGTGCATCACTTGCAAAAAGGCAAAGTCCCGAGTGCACCCTCACGTGTTGTATCTCCCTCTGCCCATACCTACACATCCATGGGTGGACATCTCAATGGACTTTGTTCTAGGTCTGCCCAAGATCAACCACAAAGATGCTATCTTTGTAGTGGTGGAAAGATTCTCCAAGATGGCACATTTCATCCCATGTGCCAATGTCAATGATGCTACTCAAACAGCCGAGCCGTTCTTCCGGGAGATTGTACGGCTTCACGAAGTGCCAAGGACCATCGTGTCAGACAGGGACACCAAATTCCTCAGCCAGTTCTAGAGGACCCTCTGGAGGAAGCTAGGCACAAAGCTGCTCTTCTCTACCATCTGCCATCCTCAAACCGATTGCCAAACTGAAGTAGTCAACCGGACATTGTTGACTCTTCTCAGGACTACACTAGGGAAGAACCTCAAGACTTGGGTGGAGTGCCTGCCTTTCATAGAGTTCGCATACAACCGAGCCGTGCACTCAGCAACCAAGAAGACCCCTTTTGAGGTAGTCTACAGCTTCAACCCTCTCACACCATTAGAGCAAACGCCACTGCCACCAGCAGAGATGACCATCCTCAACGGAGCATCCAAGGCGGAGTTCATAAGGAAGATACACCAGAAGGTAGCCGAGAACTTGGAGAAGAGGACCGGGCAGTACGTGACTCATGCCAACAAGGGAAGAAAGGAGGTGATTTTTTCAACCAGGCGATTGGGTGTGGCTACACCTACGGCAGGAGAGGTTCCCCAACCTAAGGAGTTCCAAGCTGGCACCAAGAGGAGATGGACCATTCAGAGTGCTGGAGAGGATCAACAACAACGCCTACTGGATCGAGCTTACAGGTGAGTTTAATGTGTCTAACACATTCAACGTAACTGATTTAGCCCCTTTCCTTGCAGATGAACCAGTTTTGAGGTCAAAACCTACTGAAGGGGTAGGGGATGATGGGGACATCAGGTTGTATGGCCGTACAGGAGACCAGACTGGCCGACCAGGGAGCTTGCCCAAGACAGCCGGGCCTTCGACTAGCCGGGCCGGACCGACCAACATTTCCGGCGGAGAGGCCCAAACCTCCAGCCCAACTGGCGGCGACGTGGATGACACCGCCGGCCCAATTGGTGATGCCACCATCTCCGGAATCGACTTGGCCGGCTCCGATGACATTTCGGCCTGTACCTTGCATAGTCCAGCCGGTACAGGCGATCCAGCCGATTGCACCACCATTTCAACATCTACACAAAGGGACTCGGACCAGATAAGCTACCAGCTTCAAGACATGCATCTAGAGGAGGTTTTTACACCAGTGGTGCCACCAGGAGCAATGACAAGGAGTAGATCAAGGGCGCTCTTCCACAAATTCAGCTTGTGGGTCGACAAGCTCCTAAAGGATGATCGACAAAGAACATTGGGCCAAGAGTGCAAAGAAGAGTCCAAAGGCCTCTCAAAAATATAAGGGACTTCAAAGACAATTTTGGTAGAAGTCCTTTTTCGGTTATTCACTTTTGTAATTTTTCCATTTGTGCACTTTTGTAAGTTTTCCATTTTTCTTTGAGTCAACCCTAGAAGGTGAAGCTGTCAACCCTAGAAGGCTCCTTCCAGCATTGTAGTTTGACAACCTTTTTTGATAATTAATAAAGATCAAATTTTCTTTCTACAAGTTATTCTCTCAAGACACTTGTGCGCTTAGAACCTAGTTGAGACCAGCCCTCCTAGCTATAAGTTTGTGATTTATCATGAGATTCATCACCCCTCGTGTGGTTCACTTCACCCTTCAATCCATTACCTAACAGAAAACCCCTATCCCGAAGCTTAAGGTTGAGTTTCTCACCTAAAATTCTCCAAACAGGCAACGTGCGTACTGCATTGAATCGAGGCTTGTATCATTTTGGTATCAGAGCTTAAAGCTGCAAAAACCAGGTTGTTTCTATCCTTTACTTAGTCTTGTTTCCAGTTCTTGCATTAGTTTAAGTCGCATTCAAGAAAAATCAAAAACATAACATAAAAACTCCAAACCGAGTGCATCTAGCTTCTACGTGCATCACTAGGGCTTAGATTCATTCTTGCATTGCAATTTTCATCTTTCCTTTTTTTAAAGCATATTTCCATTATCATTAAGTTAAATTAAAAAGCAAAACAAAAAAAAATAGAAAAACACCAAAAGAAATCGACCAAAAACAGCTAGCACTAGTTATTAGGAAGTTTCCATTTTTCCAACTTTTCCATTTTTTCAAATTTTCCTTTTTCCCAGTTTTTCCATTTTGCAAATTTTCGAATTTTTCTATAAAAAGAAAACCCTCTTAATCGACTTAGGAGCAAAATAACTTGTGTTTCTTTCTTCTAGCACAATGGCAGAAGGAAATCAGGATGCAGCCGAGGCTATGATGGCCATGTTCACCACCCTCCAAACACAACTCGCATCCATCGGCGAGAGGTTGGAGCACGTGGAGAGGCCGGTGAGATTCCAGGCCATAAGGCACGTGAGGGCAGAGGAAGACCGTGCTGAGGGTCCTGAACACCTAAGGACACGACACGTACAGAAGGAGCCCCAACCGGTTGAAGATGAAGACACGCAGCCTCACAGCTATCACCCTAGACCGAGAGGACCTCCACGGCAACCAGAGGAAGAAGGCGATGGCTTCGAACCATATGGTCATCCCCAGATACCAAGGATGCGTCCTAGACATCATGAGGCTGGAGATGAATACACCTACAACCGGTAACTCATCCTAATGTTAAATTAACACCTCCTAGTTTTGAAGGAAAAGTGGACCCCGAAGCCTATCTAGATTGGGAGAGGAGGATGGATCACATCTTCGATCACTACAACCAACCAGGCCCTAGGAGAGTCTCCATGGAAGTAGCACAACTCACGGACAATGCCCTCATCTGGTGGGATCGTGAGGTTTCTGACCAAAGGAGGAAAAGATTGAGGCCCGTAGACTCATGTGTCGACATGAAAGATCTCATGAGACAAAGGTTTGTTCCACCTTATTTCCATAGAGATTTGCAACGATGTTTTCGTACTCTTAAGCAGGGCATCAGATCAGTAGAGGAGTACTACGAAGAGTTTGAAAGGCTAAGGAACAGGCTGGAGCTCAATGATGATGAAGAGCAATTGATGGTGCAATTCTTGGATGGGTTGCAAGAGAGAATCAGCCGTAAGGTGGAGAGGCAAATCTACAACGACTTCAAGAACATGTTCCACCTATCTGTCCAGGCTGAGCAGCACATCAAGCGTAAGAGCCAAGAAATCCGCAGCAAGCCTAAGACGCCTTGGGCACCAAGCAATAGCCCCAACCCCGTAGACAAAGGCAAGAGCATAGAGATCGAATCACGGTTCATGAGCAAGCCTCCTGAGCAAACCCGTGACCAGAGAGAGCCTAGTAAGTCTTCTAACCCTCAGAGATCACGTGACATCACTTGCTTTAAGTGTAGGGGTCACGGCCACATCTCAAGATAGTGCCCAAACAACCATGTCATGCTGATCACGGAAGCTGGAGAGTATGAGTCTCAAGACGAAGAAGACTATGAACCAGAAAGAGAATGCGGTGACATTGAGTACCCTGATGTGGGGGAAGTGCTGGTCACTAGACGCATTCTCAGTGCAATGGTGGATCCCTTATAGACCATTCAAAGGGAGAACATCTTCCATAGCCGGTGCACCATCAAGGGCAAGGTATGTAACCTCATCATAGATGGTGGTTCTTGCACTAACGTTGCTAGTGCGTACATGGTTGATAAGCTAGGTCTAGAGAAGACAAGGCACCCTCGACCGTATAGACTGAGATGGCTCGATGACAAAGTGGAGCTCAAGATCCATGAGCAAATAACTGTGCCATTCAGTGTGGGCAGATACCAAGACCAGGTAGTGTGCGACGTGGTGCTAATGCAAGCTGGCCACTTTCTGCTAGGAAGGCCATGGTAGTTTGACAAGGAGACCAGGCATGATGGCCGAACCAATCTCTACACCTTTGTGCACGAGCAATCAATAACATCACAGTCAAGTACCGGCATCCGATACCACGGCTTGATGACATGCTAGATGAGCTGAGTGGAGCCACGGTCTTCTCCAAGATAGACCTCAAGAGTGGGTACCACCAGGTCAGAATGAAGGAAGGTGATGAGTGGAAGACCGCTTTCAAGACAAAGCAAGGGCTCTACGAGTGGACAGTCATGCCTTTCGCCTTGACTAATGCCCCAAGCACCTTCATGCGCCTTATGAACCGAGTTCTTAGGGTGTACATCAGCAAGTTCATTGTGGTTTACTTTGAAGACATTTTAGTTTACAGTAAGTGCCTAAGGGATCACCTCACACATCTTGAGTTGGTACTTAAAACCCTTCGACAAGAAGAGCTTTATGCCAATCTTAAGAAGTGCATCTTTTGTACTAATAAACTTGGCTTCTTAGGTTTTGTTGTAAGTTCACAAGGCTTACAGGTTGATGAAGAGAAGATTCGAGCCATACAAGAATGGCCAACACCGAGCAACATCAGCCAAGTGAGGAGTTTCCACGGTCTGGCCAGCTTCTACAGAAGATTCGTTCCCAACTTCAGCAGTATTTCCTCACCATTCACGGCAGTAGTGAAGAAGAACGTGGGATTCAGCTGGGGAGAAGCTCAGGAGATGGCGTTCCAGGCCTTGAAGGACAGCCTCACACATGCACCAGTGCTAGTCTTGCCCGACTTCAATAAGACATTTCAAGTAGACTGCGATGCCTCTGGAATAGGCATAGGAGCGGTGCTGACTCAAGGAGGAAGGCCAGTGGCATACTTCACTGAGAAGTTAGGTGGTGCCTCACTGAACTACTCCACTTACGACATGGAGCTTTATGCCCTAGTCCGAGCCTTGGAGACTTGGCAGCATAACTTGCTGTCAAAGGAGTTTGTGATCCACACTGATCACGAGACTCTCAAACACCTCAGAGGGCAAACCAATCTCAAGAGCAGACATGCCAGGTGGATGGAATTCATCGAGACCTTCCCAACGTCATGAAGTACAACAAGGGCAAGGACAATGTGGTAGCCGATGCACTATCAAGGAGGTTTGCCTTGATATTCACCATGGAGGCAAAGTTCTTAGGATTCGAGCACATCAAGGGCCTATATAAGGATGATGCTGACTTTGCTGAGAGCTACAAGGAGTGTGGCACAGGAAGTCATGGCAAGTTTTACATCCATGACGGGTTCTTGTTCGGAGAGAGAAGGCTGTACATACCACAAGGATTGTTATGGGAGCTTACCATCGGAGAAGCTCATGGAGGAGGACTAATGGGCTACTTTGGTGTCGACAAGACACTAGCAGTGGTCAAGGAGCACTTCTACTGGCCACACATCAAGAGGTCAGTAGAAGCCCATTGTGCAAGGTGCATCACTTGCAAAACGGCAAAGTCCCGAGTGCACCCTCACTTGTTGTATCTCTCTCTGCCCATACCTACACATCCATGGGTGGACATCTCAATGGACTTTGTTCTAGGTCTGCCAAAGATCAACCACAAAGATGCTATCTTTGTAGTGGTGGAAATATTCTCCAAGATGGCACATTTCATCCCATGTGCCAATGTCAATGATGCTACTCAAACAGCCAAGCCGTTCTTCCGGGAGATTGTACGGCTTCACGAAGTGCCAAGGACCATCGTGTCAGACAGGCACACCAAATTCCTCAGCCACTTCTAGAGGACCCTCTAGAGGAAGCTAGGCACGAAGCTGCTCTTTTCTACCATTCGCCATCCTCAAACCGATGGCCAAACTGAAGTAGTCAACCGGACATTGTCGACTCTTCTCAGGACTACACTAGGGAAGAACCTCAAGACTTGGGTGGAGTGCCTGCCATTCATAGAGTTCGCATACAACCTAGCCGTGCACTCAGCAACCAAGAAGACCCCTTTTGAAGTAGTCTACGGCTTCAACCCTCTCACACCATTAGAGCAAACGCCACTGCCAGCAGCAGAGATGACCATCCTCAACGGAGCATCCAAGGCGGAGTTCATAAGGAAGATACACCAGAAGGTAGCAGAGAACTTGGAGAAGAGGACCGGACAGTACGTGACTCATGCCAACAAGGGAAGAAAGGAGGTGATTTTTTCAACTAGGCGATTGGGTGTGGCTACACCTACGGCAGGAGAGGTTCCCCAATCTAAGGAGTTCCAAGCTGGCACCAAGAGGAGATGGACCATTCAGAGTGCTGGAGAGGATCAACAACAACGCCTACTGGATCGAGCTTACAGGTGAGTTTAATGTGTCTAACACATTCAACGTAACTGATTTAGCCCCTTTCCTTGCAGATGAACCAGTTTTGAGGTCAAAACCTACTGAAGGGGGAGGGGATGATGGGGACATCAGGTTGTATGGCCGTACAGGAGACCAGACTGGCCGACCAGGGACCTTTCCCAAGACAGCTGGGCCTTCGACTAGCCGGGCCGGACCGACTAACATTTCCGGCGGAGAGGCCCAAACCTCCGGCCCAACTGACGGCAACGTGGATGACACCGCCGGCCCAATTGGTGACACCGCCGTCTCCGGGATCGACTTGGCCAGCTCCGATGACATTTTGGCCTGTACCTTGCACAGTGCAGCCGGTACAGCCGATCCAGCCGATTGCACCACCATTTCAACATCTACACAAAGGGACTCGGACCAGATAAGCTACCAGCTTCAAGACATGCATCTAGAGTAGGTTTCTACACCAGTGGTGCCACCAGGAGCAATGACAAGGAGCTGATCAAGGACGCTCTTCCACAAATTCAGCTTGTGGGTCGACAAACTCCTAAAGGATGATCGACAAAGAACATTGGGCTAAGAGTGCAAAGAAGAGTCCAAAGGCCTCTCAACAATATAAGGGACTTCAGAGACTTGGGATTTAGTGGCAAGAGAGGTCAGGGCCCAAAGATTCATAACCCTACTCCAAGTCGAAGACTAGGAGGAAGGCACGTGCATGCGACAAGGTCGGCCACCTTCCATTTCTTGGCTGATAGGTATGAAAGGTAAGTTTTCAAATTATATATTTGCCTCTTTCTGTTTTGTAGGGTAGGATTTAGAATGTTTACATTTTGAGTTAAAGACATTTTAGGTAGAAGTCATTTTTTGGTTATTCACTTTTGTAATTTTTCCATTTGTGCACTTTTTTAAGTTTTACATTTTTCTTTAAGTCGACTCTAGAATGTCAAGCTGTCGAGTATATTAATAAGGCTCCTTCCAGAATTGCAGTTCGACAACCTTTTTGATAATTAATAAAGATCGAATTTTCTTTCTACAAGTTATTCTCTCAAGAGACTTGTGCGCTTAGAACCTAGTTGAGACCAGCCCTCCTAGCTCTAAGATTGTGATTTATCACGAGGTTCATCACCCCTCGTGTGGTTCACTTCACCCTTCCATCCATTACCAAACAGAAAAACCCTATCCTGAAGCTTAAGGTTGAGTTTCTCACCTAAACTTCTCCAAACAGCCCACGTGCGTACAGCCTTGAATCGAGGCTTGTATCACAAAACCTCCAAGTAATCCAATCTATGCCAAATTACGTGATGCCATGAATAATGCTTCATTTATACGTTACTCAATGAGCACAAATGATTAGTTTAGAATGATCAATTTAACTAGCCGATAAACTTGACATGCTTGCATTAAATCATCCATACCTTTTGATTTAGAGTTCATAATGATACAAATCCAACGCCCATTTTAATCTAGCTCAATATTCTATATTTTGACAAAACTTATGACCAAAATAGCTCGACAATGACTCCAAGTAATCCAATCTATCCCAAACTGCATGATGCCATGCATTATGCTATAGTTCTAAGCCTTTACTCAAGGAGCACCAATGATTCGTTTAGAATGATTAGTTTAGAATGATCATTTTAACTTCCCGATCAGCATGACATTTCCGCAATAAATTGTTTGTAACTTTTTGTTTAGATTTCAAAATGACACGAATCCAAAGCTCATGTTAAGCTACCTCAATTTTCTATATTGTAATAAAATTTAACACCGAAATAGCTACGACGAAGCCTCCAAGTAATCCAATCTATCCCAAATTCCGTGATGCCATGCATTACGTTTCATTTGTAAACTTTTGCTCAATGAGCACCAATGATCAGTTTAGAATGATCAATTTAACTAGCCGATAAATGTTATATGTCCGCACTAAATTGTCCGTAACTTTTCATTTAGAGTCAAGAATTACATGAATCCAAGCCCACGTTAAGCAAACTCAATTTTCGGTATTGTTATAAAATTTAAGACTGAAATAGCTACGACAAAGCCTCCAAGTAATCCAATGTATCCCAAATTGCGTGAGGCCATGCATTATGCTTCATTGTTAAGTCTTTACTCAAGGAGCACCAATGATCAGTTTAGAATAATAATTTTAACTAGCTGATCAACTTGACATGTACGCACTAAATTGTCCTTAACTTTTGATTTTTAGAGTTCAGAAGGACACGAATCCAATGCCCATGTTAAGCTAGCTCAAATTTCTATATTGTGACTACATTTGAGACTGAGAAAACTACTACAAAGGCTTCGAGTAAGCAATATATCCTAAAATGTCTGCTACCATGCATTATGCTTCATTTATAAGCCAGATTACTAATGATCAGTTTAGAATGATCATTGTAGAATAAGCACTTTAACTTGCCCATCAACTTGACATGTCAGCACTAAGTTGTCCGTAACTTTTGATTTAGATTCCAAAATGACACTAATCCAATCCCCACGTTAAGCTAGCTCAATATTCTATATTGTGACAAAATTTAATACCAAAATAGCTACGACAAAACCCTCCAAGTGATACAGTCTATCCCAAATTGCGTGATGCCATGCAATATGCTTTATTTACACACCTATACTAAATGCGCACCACTTATCAGTTTAGAATGATCATTTTAACTAGCTGATGAACTTGGCATGTCCGCACTAAATTGTCTTTAACATTTGATTTAGAGCTTAAAATGACATGAATCCAACATCCAAATTAATCTAACTCAATTTTCTATATTGTGAAAACATTTGAGACTGAACGAGCTACAACAAAGCCTCCATGTAATCCAATGTATCCCAAATTGCGTGATTCTATGCATTATGCTTTATTTGTAAACCTTTGCTCAATGAGCACCAATGCTCAGTTTATAATGAGCAATTTCACTAGCTGATAAAGTTGACATGTCTGCACTAAATCATTCGTGACTTCTGATTTAGAGTTCAGAATGACACGAATCTAACGCACATGTTAAACTAGGTCAATATTCTATATTGGGACAAAATTTAGGACCGAAATAGCTACGAAAACGCCTCTAAGCAATCCAATCCATCCCAAACTGCGTGATGCCATCCATTATGTTTCATTTGTTAACCTTTGCTCAATGAGCACCAATGATCAGTTTAGAATTATCATTTTAAATAGCTGATCAACTTGTCATGTCCGCACTAAATCGTCTTTAACATTTGATTTAGAGTTCAAAATGATATGAATCCAACGCCCACGTTAATCTAGATCAATTTTCAATATTGTAAAAACATTTGAGAATGAATGACCTACGACAAAGCCTTAAAGTAATCCAATGTATCCAAAATGGCGTGATGACATGCATTATACTTCATATATAAGCCATTACTCAAAGAGAACCAACGAACAGTCTAAAATGATCATTTGAACTGGTCGATCAACTGAACTGTCCGCACTAAATCGTCTGTAACTTTTGATTTAGAGTTTCAAATGACGTGAATCCAACGCCCATGATAAGCTACCTCAATTTTCTATATTGTGACAAAAGCTTAGACAGAAATAGCTACGACAAAGCCTCCAAATAATCCAATCTATCCCAAATTGTGTGACGCCATGAAATTATTCCTCATTTATATGCCTTTACTCAATGAGCACCAATGATCAGTTTAGAATGATCATTTAAATAACTGATCAATTTGACATGTCTGCACTAAATCGTCTTTAACTTTTGATTTAGAGCTCAAAATAACATTAATCCACCGCCCACGTTAAGCTAGCTAAATTTTCCATGTTGTGACAATATTTGAGACTGAAAGAGCTACGACAAAGCCTCCAACGAATCCAATGTATCCCAAACTGCGTAATGTCATGCGTTATGCTTCATTTGTAAACCTTTACGGAAGGGGCACCATTGATCAGTTTAGAATGATCACAATAACTGGACGATCAAGTTGACATGGATGCACTAAATCGTCAGTAACCTTTGATTTTGAGTTCGTAATGAAATAAATCCAATGCCCATGTTAAGCTAGCTCAATATTTTGTGCTGTGAAAAAATTTAAGACTGAAACAGCTATGACAAAGCCTCCAAGTAATCTAATCTTTCTCGAATTGCGTGATGCCACACATTATGCTTCATATAAACGCGTTAACTCAATGAGCATGAATGATCAGTTTAGAATGATCATTTTAACTAGCTGATAGAGTTGGCATGTATGCGGTAAATTGTCTTTAACTTTTGAATTAGAGCTCAAAATGACACGAATCCAACGTTCACGTTTAGCTAGTTCAATTTTCTATATTGTGTCAAAATTTAAGAATTAAAAGTTTACGACAAAGCCTCCAAGTAATCCAATGTCCAAAACTACGTGATGCCAAGCATTATGCTTCATTTATAAATCTTTACACAATGACCACCAATGATCAAGTTAGAGTGATCATTTTAACTGGCCGATCAAGTTGTCATGTCTGCACTAAATCGTTTGTAACTTTTGATTTTGAGTTCAAAATGAAATGAACCCAACCCCCACGTTAAGCTAGCTCAATATTTTGTATTGTGACAAAATTTAAGACCTAGATAGCTACGACAAAAACTCTAACTAATCTAATCTATCCCAAATTGTGTGATGCCATGAATCAATGAGCACCAACGATCAGTTTAGAATGATCATTTAAGTAGCTGATCAACTTCACATGTATGCACAAAATCGTCTTTAATTTTTGATTTAGAGTTCAAATGACAATAATCCACCGCCCACGTTAAGCTACCTAAATTTTCCACATTGTGACTACATTTGAGACTGAAAGAGCTACAACAAAGCCTCCAAGGAATCCAATGTATCCCAAACTGCATGATGTCATGCGTTACGTTCATTTGTAAACCTTTACGGAAGGGGCACCATTGATCAGTTTAGAATGATCACAATAACTGGCCGATCAAGTTGAGATGGCTGCACTAAATCATTTGTAACTTTTGATTTTGAGTTCGAAATGAAATAAATCCAATGCCCACGTTAACCTAGCTCAATATTTTGTACTGTGAAAAAATTTAAGACTGAAACAACTACGACAAAGCCTCCAAGTAATCTAATATATTCCAAATTAAATGATGCCACACATTATGCTTCATATATACGCTTTAACTCAATGAGCATGAATCATCAGTTTAGAATGATCATTTTAACTAGCTGATCAATTTGGCATGTCTGCAGTCAATGTTCTTTAACTTTCGAATTAGATCTCAAAATGACACGAATCAAACGCTCATGTTAAGCTAGCTCAATTTTCTATATTGTGTCAAAATTGAAAACTTAAAGAGCTACGACAAAGCCTCCAAGTAATTCAATGTATCCAAACCTATGTGATGCAATGCATTATGCTTCATTTATAAGTCTTTACTCAATGACCACCAATGATCAAGTTAGATTGATCATTTTAACTGGCCGATCAAGTTGTCATGTCCGTACTAAATCGTCTGTAACTTTTGATTTTGAGTTCAGAATGAAATGAATCCAACGTACATGTTAAGCTAGCTCAATGTTTTGTGCTGTGAAAAAATTTAAGATTGAAACAGCTACGACAAAGCCTCCATGTAATCCAATCTATCCCAAATTGCATGATGCCAAGCATTTTGCTTCATATATACGCTTTAACTCAATGAGCATCAATGATTAGTTTAAAATGATCATTTTAACTAGCTGATCAACTTGTCAAGTCTGTAGTAAATCATTTTTAAATCATTTTTAACTTTTGAATTAGAGCTCAAAATGACATGAATCCAACGCTCACGTTAAGCTAGCTCAATTTTCTATATTGTGACAAATTTTAAGATTTAAAGAGCAATGACAAAGCCTCCAAGTAATCCAATGTATCCCAAACTACGTGATGCAATGCATTATGATTCATTTATAAGTCTTTACTCAATGACCACCAATAATCAGTTTAGAATGATTATTTTAACTAGACGATCCAGTTCTCATGTCCCCACTAAATCGTCTGTAACTTTTGATTTAGAGATTAGAGTGACATGAATCCAACGCCCAAGTACGGCTAGCACAAATTTCTATATTGTGACAAAAATTAAGAAACAAATAGCAACGACAAAGCCTCCAAGTAATCAAATCTATATTAAGCTTTGTGATGCCATGCATTGTGCTTCATTTATATGCCTTTGCTCAATGAGCACCAATGATCAGTTTATAATGATGATTTTAACTACATGATCAACTTGACATGTCCACACTAAAACGTCTTTCAATATTCATTTAGATCTCAAAATGACATGAATCCAACACCAACCTTAAGCTAGTTCAATTTTCCATATTGTGACAACATTTCAAACTCAAAGAGCTAGACAAAGCCTCAAAGTAATGCAATCTATCCCAAGCTCCGTGATGCCAAGCATTATGCTTCATTTCTATGCCATTACTGAAGGGGCACCAATGATCAGTTTAGAATGATGACTTTAACTAGCCGATCAAGTTGACATGTCCGCACTAAATCATCTGTAACTTTTGATTTAGAGTTCAGAATGAAACGAACCCAACCCCCACGTTAAGCTAGCTCAATATTTTGTATTGTGACAAAATTTAAGACCGAGATAGCTGAAAAAAACTCTAACTAATCTAATCTATCCCAAATTGTGTGATGCCATGAATCAGTGAGCACCAACGATCAGTTTAGAATGATCATTTAAGTAGCTGATCAACTTCGCATGTATGCATTAAATCGTCTTTAATTTTTGATTTAGAGCTCAAATGACAATAATCCACCGCCCACGTTAAGCTACCTAAATTTTCCATATTGTGACTAAATTTGAGACTGAAAGAGCTACAACAAAGCCTCCAAGGAATCCAATGTATCCCAAACTGCGTGATGTCATGCGTTACGTTCATTTTTCAACCTTTACGGAAGGGGCACCATTGATCAGTTTAGAATGATCACAATAACTGGCCGATCAAGTTGACATGGATGCACTAAATCGTTTGTAACTTTTGATTTTGAGTTCGGAATGAATTAAATCCAATGCCCACGTTAACCTAGCTCAATATTTTGTACTGTGAAAAAATTTAAGACTGAAACAACTACGACAAAGCCTCCAAGTAATCTAATATATCCCAAATTGCATGATGCCACACATTATGCTTCATATATACGCTTTAACTCAATGAGCATGAATGATCAGTTTAGAATGATCATTTTAACTAGTTGATCTATTTGGCATGTCTGTAGTAAATGTTCTTTAACTTTTGAATTAGATCTCAACATGACACGAATCCAACGCTCATGTTAAGCTAGCTCAATTTTCTATATTGTGTCAAAATTGAAAACTTAAAGAGCTACGACAAAGCCTCCAAGTAATCCAATGTATCCAAAACTATGTGATGCAATGCATTATGCTTCATTTATAAGTCTTTACTCAATGACCACCAATGATCAAGTTAGATTGATCATTTTAACTGGCAGATCAAGTTGTCATGTCCGTACTAAATCGTCTGTAACTTATGATTTTGAGTTCATAATGAAATGAATCCAACGCCCATGTTAAGCTAGCTCAATATTTTGTACTGTGAAAAAATTTAAGATTGAAACAGCTACGACAAAGCCTCCATGTAATCCAATCTATCCCAAATTGCATGATGCCAAGCATTTTGCTTCATATATACGCTTTAACTCAATGAGCATCAATGATTAGTTTAAAATGATTATTTTAACTAGCTGATCAACTTGTCATGTATACAGTAAATCGTTTTTAACTTTTGAATTAGAGCTCAAAATGACATGAATCCAACGCCCACATTAAGCTAGCTAAATTTTCTATATTGTGACAAAATTTAAGATTTAAAGAGCAATGACAAAGCCTCCAAGTAATCCAATGTATCCCAAATTTATGAAATGCATTATGATTCATTTATAAGTCCTTACTCAATGACCACCAATGATCAGTTTAGAATGATCATTTTAACTGGACGATCCAGTTCTCATGTCCGCACTAAATCGTCCGTAACTTTTGATTTAGAGATTAGAGTGACATGAATCCAACGCCCAAGTACGGCTAGCACAAATTTCTATATTGTGACAAAAATTAAGAAACAAATAGCAACGACAAAGCCTCCAAGTAATCAAATCTATATTAAGTTTCGTGATGCCATGCATTGTGCTTCATTTATATGCCTTTGCTCAATGAGCACCAATGATCAGTTTATAATGATGATTTTAACTACATGATCAACTTGACATGTCCACACTAAATCGTCTTTCAATATTCATTTAGATCTCAAAATGACATGAATCCAACACCCACCTTAAGCTTGCTCAATTTTCCATATATACTACAAGAAAACATTAACATTTCCGATGGCATTTCCGACGAAAAAAAAACCATCAGACTTTTCCGACGAATTTACGATGGATACGTGACGGATAGCCAAGGGAACTAAAACCATTGGAGATCCGTTGGTAATTTCTGACGCCGGAAAAATCGTAGGTAAATCGATGGTAAAAACTGATGGTAAACCATTGCATTTCTGACGAAAGCCTAATCGTCGGGATATCCTCTTGAAACCGTCGGAAAGCCTAATCGTCAGGATCCTGTGTTTTAGAGCCCGTCGGGAATCCGTTGGCACATGTCATCGGAAAACCATCAGAAATATCCGACCATTGTCGGATACCGTCGGCAATCCGTCGGAAATTTACGTACCCTATTAAAATTTTGTGTTTATCCGTCGATGGTCGGAAACCGTCGAAAATCCGTCGGTTTATGAAGATAAAATCTATTCAAAATACGTGAATATCCGGTTGTGGTCGGTAACCGTCGGAATTCCATCGGAAATAGAGAATATTCTGAAGAATAATCTTTTTAAAATTCATAATTATCTGTTAAAAATTCTTAATAATCTGTTAAAAATTCGTGGTAATATCTAATTTTCACTATAAATAAGCTATGGTCTTTCAAAATTTTAACAGAACCAAAAATTTTAAGAAAATGTGTTCTTAGGGTTCTTTTGAGTATTTTCGATCGTGGATGGATAAACCTCGATATGATTCAACCACGGGGGAATTGACTGATGAATTTGCGCAAGGTGTAGAAGAGTTCATGACATTTGCATCAAAGAATAGCATGACATCAGAATACGGTAAAATGTATTGTCCGTGTATTAAATGTCGAAACCATAGATTAATCTCTGTTAGAGAAGTACGTAATCATTTGTATAGGAATGGATTTATGCCGGGGTACAAAATTTGGTATTCACAAGGAGAAATTGATGCAACGATGCAATATTATGGTAGTACTTCAAAAAGGATAGATAATACTAATGTTAGGGTAGAGGAACCGGCATCAGAAGTTGATATAAACGGAGGTACTGTTCAGATGGTGAATGATGCATTTCGTGAACAAAGAGAATCGTACATTGAAGATATTAGCAGAATAGAGGAACCTAATTTGGAAGCCGGGAATTTTTTTGATATGTTAGATGAATCCAAGGAGCCTTTGTATAAAGGATGTACAGATGGATTATCGCCTTTATCTGCTGCAAGCAGGTTGATGACGACAAAGACGGATTTCAACTTGCCTGAAGATTGTGTGAATGCGATAGCTGGTTTTGTTAGAGATATATTACCTGAAGATAATATTGCACCTGCTTCATATTACGAGGTTCAAAAACTTGTATCTGGTCTTGGATTGCCATATCAGATGATCGATGTATGTATTGACAACTGCATGATCTATTGGAGAAATGATGAAAACCGCATGAAGTGCCGATTTTGTCACAAACCTCGATTTCAAGAGACAAGCGGTAGAGTACCTATTCCGCATAAACGGATGTGGTATTTGCCATTAACAGAGAGGTTAAAGAGGTTATATCTATCTGAACACAATAATGCATTTTTAATATATTACCTGAAGATAATCCTTGTACCTCTTTTTACTATTCTATTGTGGACCATATATTTCTCTATCCATACGATGGCCGGTATGGTTTGTTTGCCTGGAAGACCTATAAATCCCTAAAGTACCTCCCCTTCATCACTTTAGTTAGCAATGAGTTTGGGAATCTTTCAAACTGCCATAGTTGCTTGGCGAGCAAAGCCTTATTGAAATGTTCAAAATTTCTAAATCCAATGCCTCCCTATGTTTTGAAGAGGCATAGAGTTTCCATAGATCAATTAAAGAGGTTAAAGGTTAAAAAAGTCATGTTATTTTTAATGCATTTTGTTATATACAAAATAAACCAAAAATTTTTTAATAATATATAAATATTGTTTTCGAAATATTGATAAATGTAGCCGTCAGAATGAACAAAAACGTTTTTTAATAATATATAAATAATTTTTGAAATATTTATAAAACAAGCGACGGCGTTCCGACGGCTTTTCTAATTCCATCGAAAAACTGTCGGAAAGAATAGAAACTTTTTAATAATGTGTAAATATTTCGAAATATTTGTAAACATAACCGATGGCTATCCGACGGCTTTTGTCTTTCCGTCGGAAATTTGTCGGAATTGACAAAACGTTTTAATAATATAATAATTTTCGTAATATTGATATACTTCACCGACGGATTGCCGACGGCTTTTGTAAATCTGTTGGAAATCCATCGGAATACAATCAATTTCAACGTGTGCAAACTATTTGTCGAGCATGCACAGGTTTTAAGTTTATCGACTGCATCCCGACGGATTTCTGACGGCTTAAAATTTTAGGAGGGAAACATAATTCCAAACGCGGGATTTGCCGAAAATATTTATTATATTCCCGATGGATTCCCGACGGAAATTGCCGTCAAAAATGTCTAATATAACCTACGGTCGTTTCTTCTTCTTCCTCTCTCGCGTTTCTCTCCTTCGGATCTCAACCTATTCGCCTCCCGCCGTACGTCGCCACAAATAGTTGCCAATCGCCGCAAATCACCGCAAATCGACGCAAATCATGGAAGTTTATATGCTTTCACTAGACCATCTCAATCCATGGTTGATTCCTCTTTATAGCCAAAACGACACACAATTCAACAAATTGCCCAAATCAAAACACAACGGTTCTCTTTTCCATCGTCGATATAACATTCGTTACACTAAAGATATACTGTGGCCTGTGGGTGACCATAAAAATAACAATATTGATATGTATTTATTCAAATTCTTGGTTTTCTTATAAAAAATAGTTTACAGATTTTTTTGGGTAGCAAAATCCTTTAGATAAGATAAAGGTTTATAGTATACATATAATAATCATTTCTGGCTGTTGACACATAATAGCATTTACAAAAAGGACTAAATAAAATTTGTTTTATTAAAAATTTGGTTTGTTAACCAGAACATGTAGTATAAAAGCGTGTTAGTTCTTAAACTAATCACACTAATTCTAAGAAAAACAAATGATTAGTTTAATGACTCTCCTAATTTTTATTTGCTAGAAATAAGCCATTACAAAAAAAAAACATGGCTCCCATAAACGTTGCAGGGGTTGGTTCATCGTAAAACATCGTAAAACGGTTCATCATAAGCCATGGTATCAACCATTGGATTTAGATGGTCTAGTGTTGCTTCAAACTCTAATTTGCCAATCTAGGAGTTAATAGAGCAATGAAAAAAAGATGTGAGTAAATGTGTATAAAAGGTTTTTATTTAAAAAAAAAAAAGAAAAAGAAGAAGAAGAAAAAAGATGTTAGATGTTCACAAGTATGTGAAAATAAACATTATTTTCATTATAATTAAGAAAAAATGTACATAACTAATTAGGTGGAAAAGGTTAGAGTTATTTAAAAAATCATTTCATCAGTAAGTGGTGTTGTAGAGTTATTTAAAAATCAACTAGATTACTAATATATAAAGAACTTTCAGTCATCGTTATCCAACAAAAAAAAGTAGATTGGATGAAGATTTCAAGTATTGATCACAACATCATTTTCTTGTTGCTTGGTTTCTTAACCGAATACTGGTTAATTGACAAGGTTTCAAGGTTTTTTTAAATCAACTTTTATTTAAATATTATTAAAATTACTTTTTTAAAAAATATTATAAACATTAAAAAATTATAGGTTGTATCAAGATTACCAAAGATGTGGTGAGTCATCGACTCCCAGTTTTATACCAACTCAAGTTCCAGAATCTGCAAATGATTCTTTCCGACCAATGACAATTGAAGAATTGGTTCAACAGCCTGGTCGTGAACTTCTCACATTTCTCAATCCGAGACGTCAAGGAAACTCGACATGGTAAATTAAATTTTTTATAATTATATTTAAAATAATTATTTTAATACTATTCTATAATTATATTTAAAATAATTATTTTAATACTATTGTAATAAAATTTCGTAGGTTTGGTATTTCAAACAATGGAATAAGCAAATCTATATTAAAGATGCTTCATTCTCTTTTGAATAAACCATATACCAAATTTCGAGATATACCGTACGAAGAACGTCAGATTTGGTTCAGGACGTTTGCGGTACGTTATTTAAATTTTAAATATATAATTATTTCAAATAGTTTTTAATAATATTTTTTAGTAATATATATTAAAATTTCGCAGCAAGAATTTACATGGGATCCCATGAACACAAAATTGGTGAAAAAGAGGCTGCAGTACAATTTTCCCGCCACATGAACGAATGGAAACAAAATTGGAAAAAGGGAAAAGGTAAACCAAGAGGGTTGAATGAGTCGGTTTGGAACGATTTTATTCGTTATTGGGAATCTTCCACCGCTGAGGTCATCTCGAAAACTAATTCGGGAAACCGGAAGAGCGACCGAGGAGGCAAAGACATTTATATTCACAATGCCGGATCGACTAGTTTTCTCAAACGAGCCGATCAATTGGTAAATTAATTATTATATTAATTATTTATTATTATTTAAAAGTTTTAAAATTATTAATTTAGAATTTTTTTTATTTTTAGGCACAAGAAATTGGAGCGCCTCCAGATCACTTGCAACTTCTCGAAGCCGTCCACACGAACAAAAATATTGGTCGTATCCAAGATGGTCTCATTAGTGAGATCATCGAAAAAGTAAAAAAGAAAAAAAGTGATATTCTAACCCAGCAATCTCAAGTTGGTTCTTCATCTTCGGTCGCCGAATTGCCACGTTCTAAGATTAACCATCTCGTTCTTGATGTATGTTTTTTTTTAAATATATAATTAATATTACAATAATTTTCATTAAATTTTTTAATAATATTTTTTATTTTTACAGGAAGTACCATTTTCAAAGAGTCGTCATCCAGGACTCAGGAGAGTTGCAGATACCGGTGGCACAACATCTGCAGTTAGAACGTGGAAAATGAGCAGTTAAGAGAAGAAATGGCGTCCATGAAAATAGAGATGAATAATCTCAAAAACTTTATAGAAATGATAAAAAATAAATTGCCTGATGACTTTTTTTCTCCTCCTTCTCCTCCTTCTCCTCCTTTGTAATTTGTAATTTAAAATAAATGTTTAATAATATTTATATTTATTATATTATTTTTATTAATTGTATGATTATTTTTAAAAATATTAATTTAAATTTTAAAATAAAAATTTATTAATTTATTTTTTTAATACTTATATTTTAAAAATATATAATTATTTGATTAAATATTATTAAAATATAAATATTAAAAAAATAAATTTTTTATTTTTTCAATTATTTGGTGTTTCCGACGGCTTAGGTCGTCGGAAATTCCCGATGGAAAATGCCGTCGGAAATGTGTTGCTATATCCCCATGGTTATAAACCGTCGGGAAATATCATCGGACAATATTTCCGACGGCAAAAGTCATCGGTGATTACCGATGGATGTGGACCATCGAATATCCGTTGGTAATTTCCGATGGAACGTTGTCATCGCAAATCTGTCGGCAAATTCCAATGGCGAACTTCATCGCTGATCCGTCGGAAATTTTTGATAACTACCCGACGGAATCGAATTTCCGATGAAATAGTTCCGGCAGACTATTTTCGTCGGAAAGTAGTCGAGAATCAGTTTTACCGACGTGTTTCTGACAGATGTGGCCGTCGGAAATATGCTGTTTTCTTGTAGTATATATTGTGACAACATTTCAAACTGAAAGAGCTAGACAAAGCCTCAAAGTAATGCAATCTATCCCAAACTCCGTGATGCCAAGCATTATGCTTCATTTATAAGCCTTTACTGAAGGGGCACCAATGATCAGTTTAGAATGATCATTTTAACTAGCCGATCAAGTTGACATGTCCGCACTAAATCATCTGTAACTTTTGATTTAGAGCTAGATTAACCCAACCCCTACGTTAATCTAGCTCAATATTTTGTATTGTGACAAAATTTTAGACTGAGATAGCTACGACAAAAACTCTAACTATCAGTGATCACTAAATCGTCTTCAACAATGATCAGTTTAGAATGATCATTTAAGTAGCTGATCAACTTGACATGTACTCACTAAATCGTCTTAAACTTTTGATTTAGAGCTCAAAATGACACTAATCCACCGCCCACGTTAAGCTACATAATTTTTCCATATTGTGACTACATTTGAGACTGAAAGAGTTAGGAAAAAGCCTCCAAGGAATCCAATGTATCCCAAACTGCGTGATGTCATGCGCTACGCTTCATTTGTAAACCTTTACGGAAGGGGCACCATTGATCATTTTAGAATGATCACAATAACTGACCGATCAAGTTGACATGGCTGCACTAAATCGTCTGTAACTTTTGATTTTGAGTTCGGAATGGAATAAATCCAACGCCCACGTTAAGCTAGCTCAATATTTTGTACTGTGAAAAAAGTTAAGATTGAATCAGCTACGACAAAGCCTTCAAGTAATCTAATCTATCCCAAATTGCATGATGCCACACATTATGCTTCATATATACGCTTTAACCCAATGAGAATGAATGATCAGCTTAGAATGATCATTTTAACTAGCTAATCAAGTTGGCATGTGTGCAGTAAATTGTCTTTAACTTTTTAATTAGAGCTCAAAATGACATGAATCCAACGCTCACGTTAAGCTAGCTCAATTTTCTATATTTTGTCAAAATTTAAGACTTAAAGAGCTACGACAAAGCCTCCAAATAATCCAATGTATCCAAAACTACGTGATTCAGTGCATTATGCTTCATTTATAAGTCTTTACTCAATGACCACCAATGATCAAGTTAGATTGATCATTTTAACTGGCCGATCAAATTGTCATGTCCGCACTAAATCATCTGTAACTTTTGATTTTGAGTTCATAATGAAATGAATCCAACACCCACGTTAAGCTAGCTCAATATTTTGTACTGTAAAAAAATTTACGACCGAAACAGCTACGACAAAGCCTCCATGTAATCCAATCTATTCCGAATTCCATGATGCCAAGCATTATGCTTCATATATACGCTTTAACTCAATGAGCATGAATGATTAGTTTAAAATGATCATTTTAACTAGCTGATCAACTTGACATCTCTGCAGTAATTCATTTTTAACTTTTCAATTAGAGCTCAAAATGACACGAATCTAACGCTCAAGTTAAGCTAGCTCAATTTTCTATATTGTGACAAAATTTAAGATTTAAAGAGCAATGACAAAGCCTCCAACTAATCCAATGTATCCCAAAATACGTGATGCAATGCATTATGCTTCATTTATAAGTCTTTACTCAATGACCACCAATGATCAGTTTAGAACGATCATTTTAACTGGACGATCCAGTTCTCATGTCTACACTAAATCGTCCGTAACTTTTGATTTAGAGTTTAGAGTGACATGAATCCAACGCCGAAGTACGGCTAGCACAAATTTCTATATTGTGACAAAAATTAAGAACCAAATAGCAACGACAAAGCCTCCAAGTAATCAAATCTATCTTAAGCATTGTGATGCCATGCATTGTGCTTCATTTATATGCCTTTGCTAAATCAGTTTATAATGATCATTTTAACTACATGATCAACTTGACATGTCCACACTAAATCCTCTTTCAATTTTGATTTAGATCTCAAAATGACATGAATCCAACACCCACCTTAAGCTAGCTCAATTTTCCATATTGTGACAACATTTCAGACTGAAAAAGCTAGACAAAGCCTCAAAGTTATGCAATCTATCCCAAACTGCGTCATTCCAAGCATTATGCTTCATTTGTAAGCCTTTACTGAAGAGGGACCAATGATCAGTTTAGAATGATCACTTTAACTGGCCGATCAAGTTGGCATGTCCACACTAAAACATTCGTAACTTTTGATTTAGAGTTCAGAATGAAACGAACCCAACCCCCACGTTAAGCTAGCTCAATATTTTGTATTGTGACAAAATTTAAGACCGAGATAGCTAATCTAATCTATCCCAAATTGTGTGATGCCGTGAATCAATGAGCACCAATGATCAGTTTAGAATAATCATTTAAGTAGCTGATCAACTTGACATGTACACACTAAATCGTCTTTAACTTTTGATTAAGAGCTCAAAATGACATTAATGCACCGCCCACGTTAAGCGAGCTCAATTTTCCATATTGTGACAACATTTGATACTTAAAGATCTACGACAAAGCCTCCAAGTAATCTAATGTATCCCAAGCTACATGATGCAATGCATTATGCTTCATTTGGAAGTCTTTACTCAATGACCACCAATGATCAATTTAGAATGATAATTTTAACAGGCCGATGAACTTGACATATACGCACTAAATTGTCTGTAACTTTTGATTTAGAGTTCAAAATGACACGAATCCAACACCCACATTAAGGTAGGTCAACTTTCTATATTGTGCAAACATTTGATAGTGAAAGAGTTTTGACAAAGCCTTCAATTAATCCAATGAATCCGAAAATGCGTGATGCCATGCATTATGTTTCATTTATAAGTTGTACTCAAGTAGCAATAGTGATCAGTTTCGAATGGTCATTTTAACTAGCCGATCAACTTGACATGTCCACACTAAATCATCCGTAACTTTTGATCTAGAGTCCAAAATGTCACAAATACAATGCCCACGTTAAGCTATCTCAATTTTCTATATTGTGACATCATTTGAGACAAAAACAACTACCACTACGCCTCCAAGTAATCCAATGTGTCCCAAATTGTGTGATGCTATGCATTATGCTTCATTCATAAGCATTTACAACAGGAGGACCAATGATCAGTTTAAAATGATAATTTTAACTGGCCAATCAACTTGACATGTCCGCTCTAAATTGTCCATAACTTTTGATTTAGAGTTCAGAATGACACGAATCCAATGCCCATGTTAAACTAACTCGATTTTCTATACTGCGACAAAATTTAAGACGGAAGTAGCTAAGACAAAGCCTCCATGTAATCAAATCTATGTCAAAGTTTGTGATGCCATGCATTAGGGTTCATTTGTAAACCTTTGCTCCATGAGCACCATGATCATCTTAGAAAGATCAATGTAACTCGCCGATCAACTTGAAGTGTATGCACCAAATCATTCGTAACTTTTGGTTTAGAGATTAGAATGACACAAATAAAATGCCCACGTTAAGTTAGCTCAATTTTTTATATGTGACAATATTTGAGGCTGAAGCAGCTATCACAAAGCGTTTAAGTAATCCAATCTATCCTAAGCTGCGTGATGCCATGCTTTATGCTTCATTTATAAGAATTTACTCAAGTAGCACTAATGATCAGGTTAGAACGATCACTTTAACTGGCGGATACTCTTGACATGTCCGCACAAAATCATCATAACTCTTGATTTAGAGCTCAAAATGACACAAATCGAACGCCTACATTTAACTATCTCAATATTCTATATTGTGACAAAATTTAAGACCTCAATAATTACGACAAAGCCTCCAAGTAATCCAATCTATCCCAAATTGAGTGATGTCATGCATTATACTTCATTTATACGCCTTTACTCAATGAGAACCAATGATCACTTTGGAATGATCATTGTAACTAGCTGATCAACTTGACATGTCCGCACTAAATCGTATTTAACTTTTGATTTGGAGCTCAAAATGATATGAATCCAACACCCACGTTAAACTAGCTAAAATTTCCATCATGTGACAACATTTTAGACTGAAAGAGCTACGACAAAGCCTCCAAGTAATCTAATGTATCCCAAAATCTGTGATGCCATGCATTACTCAATGTATCCTAAACTTCATTTATAAGTCTTTACTCAATGAGCACCAATGATCAATTTACAATGATCATTTCAACAGGCTGATCAAGTTGACATGTACGCACAAAATCATCCATAACTTCTGATTTAGAGTTCATAATGACAAAAATCTAATGCCCACATTAAGGTAGATCAATTTTCTTTATTGTGACAACATTTGAGACTGAAAAAGCTACAACCAAGGCTTCTAGTAATCCAATCAATCCTAAAATCCATGATGCCATGCATTATGCCTCATTTATAAGCCTTTACTCAAGGAGCATTGATGATTAGTTTAGAATGATCACTTTATCTGGCCGATCAACTTGACATGTCCACACTAAATTGTACGTATCTTTTGATTTAGTTTTCAAAAAATGACATGAATCCAACACCAACGTTCAGCTAGCTCAATATTATATATTGTGCCATAATTTAATACCGAAATAGCGACGACAAAGCCTCTAAGTAATCCAATGTATCCCAAACTGCGTGATGCCCTACATTATGCTTCTTTTATAAGTCTTTACTCAATGAGCACGAATGATCTGCTTAGAATGATCATTTTAACTGGCCGATCAACTTGACATGTCCACACTAAATCGTCCATAACTTTTGATTTAAAGTTCAGAATGACATGAATCTAACGCTCACGTTAAGAAAGCTCAATTTTCAATATTGTTACAAAATTTAAGATGATATAGTTATGGCAAAGCTTCCAAGTAATCAAATCTATCCCAAACTGCGTGATGCCATCCATTATGCTTCATTTATACACCTTTACTCAATCAGCACCAATAATCAATTTAGAATGATCATGTTAACTAGTTGATCAGCTTCACATGTCCGCAAAAAATTTTCCTTGACTTTTGATTTAGAGCTCAAAATGACATGAATCCAACGCCCACGTTAAGCTAACTCAGTTTTCCATATTGTGACAACATTTGAAACTAAAAAAGCTACGTAAAAGCCTCCAAGTAATCCAATGTATACCAAACTGCGTGAGGTCATGCATTATGCTTCTTTTATAAGTCTTTACTCAAAGAGCACCAATGATCAGTTTAGAATGATTATTTCAACTGGCCGTTCAACTTGACATGTATGCACTTAATCATCTGTAACCTTTGATTTAAAGTTCAAAATGACACGAATCCAATGCCCACGTTAAGCTAGCTCAATCTTCTATATTGTGACAACATTTGCGATTGAAAGAGCTAGCAAAAAGCCTTTAAATAATCTGATGTATCCCAAACTGCTGATGTCATGCATTACGTTTCATTATAAGCCTATACTAAAGGAGCACCAATGATCAGTTTAGAATGATCATTTGAACTGGCCGATAAACTTCACATGTATGCACTAAATTGTCAGTAACTTTTGATTTAGAGTTCAAAATGACACGAATCCAACACCCACGTTAAACTAGCTCAATTATCTATATTGTGACAAAATTTAAGATAAAAAAGCTATGACAAAGATTCCAAGTAATCCAATCTATCTCAAACTACGTGATGTCATGCATTATGCTTCATTTATATGCCTTTACTCAATGAGCACCAATGATCAGTTTAAAATGAACACCAATGATTAGTTTAGAATGATCATTTTAACTAACTGATAACCTTGACATATTCGCACTAAATATTTTTTAACTTTTGATTTAGAGCTCAAAATGACATGAATCCAACTCCCACGTTAAGGTAGCTCAATTTTTCATATTGTGACAACATTTGAGACTGAAAGAGCTATGACAAAGCCTCTGATTAATCTAATGTATCCCAAACAGCGTGATGCCATGCATTATGCTTCTTTTATAGGTCTTTTCTCAATGAACACCAATGATCAGTTTAGAATGATCATTTCAACTGGTCGTTCAACTGGACATGTACGCACTTTATCATCCGTAACTCTTGATTTAGAGTATTGAATGAAACGAATCCAGCCCCCACGTTAAAGTTGTTCAATTTTCTATATTATGACAAAATTTTATACCGCAATAGCTACGACAAAGCATCCATGTAATCCAATCTATGCAGAATTGCGTAAGGACATGCATTATGCTTCATTTGTAAACCTTTGCTGAATAAGGACTAATGTCAATTTAGAATGATCATTTCAACTAGATAATGAAGTTGACCTGTCTGCACTAAATCGTCTTTTACTTTTGGTCTAGAGCTCAAAATTAATTCAACGCCCACATTAATCTAGCTCAATTTTATATATTGTGATAACATTTGAGATTAAAGCAGATAGCACAAAATGCTTCAAGTAATCCAATATATCCTAAGCTGCGTGTTGCCATGCATTATGCTTCATTTATAAGCCTTTACTCAAGGAGCACCAATGATCAGTTTACAATGATCATTTTGCCTAGCCGATCAACTTGATATGTACACACTAATCGTTTGTAACTTTTGATTTAGAGTTCAGAATGACACAAATCCAATATCCATGTTAAGCTAGCTCAATTTCTATATTGTGATAAACTTTAAGACCGAAATAGGTATGAGAAAGCCTCGAAGTAATCCAATATATCCCAAAATGCGTGATGCCATGCATTATGCTTCATTTCTAAACCTTTGCTTAATGAGCACCAATGATAAGTTTTAAATGATCAATTTAACTAGCCGATAAAATCGTCTTTAACTTTTGATTAAGAGTTCAGAATGAGAGGAATCCAACGTCCACGTTAAAAAAGCTCAATTTTCTATAATGTGACAACATTTGAGACTGAAAGAGATACCACAAAGCCTTCAAGTAATCTAATGTAACCCACACTGCGTGATGCTATGCATTATGCTTCATTTATAAGCCTTTACTCAAGGAGAACCAATGATCAGTTTAGAATGATCATTTTAACTGTCCGATCAACTTGACATGTCTGCACAAAATCGTCCGTAGCTTTTGATATACAGATCATAATGACACAAATCCAATGCCCACATTAAGCTATCTCAATTTTCTGTATTGTGAGAAAATTTATGATCAAAATAGCTATGAAAAAGCTTCCAAGTAATCCAATCTATCCCAAACTACGTGATGCCTTGCATTATGTTTCATATATATGCCATTACTCAATGAGCACCAATTATCAGTTTAGAATAATCATGTTGCCTAGTTGATCAACGTCACATGTCAACACTAAATCGTTTTTAACAATTGGATAATAGCTCAAAATGACATGAATCCAACGCACAGGTTAAGCTAGAACAATTTTCCATATTATGACAACATTTGAGAATGAAAGAGTTACGACAAAGCCTCCAAGTAATTCAATGTATCCCAAACTGCGTGATGCCATTCATTATGCTTTTTTTATAAGTCTTTACTCAAAGAGCCCCGATGATCAGTTGAGATTGATCATTTCAACTGGCCGTTCATCATGACATGTACGCACTTAATCATCCGTAACTTTGGATTTAGAGTTCCAAGTGACACAAATCCAACGCCCACGGTAACCTAGCTCAATTTTCTATATTGAGACACCATTTGAGATGGAAAGAGCTACCACAAAGCCTTTAAGTAATCCTATGTATCCCAAACTATGTGATGCCATGAGTTATGCTTCATTTATAACCCTTTACTCAAGGAGCACCAATGATCAGTTTAGAAAGATCATTTTAACTGGCCGATCAACTTGACATGTCAACACTAAATCGTTCGTAACTTTTGATTTAGAGTTCAGAATGACACGAATCTAACGCCCACTTTATGCTAACTCAATTTTCTATATTGTGAAAAAATTTAAGACCGAAATAGCTACGAAAAAGCCTCCAAGTAATCCAATATATCCCAAAATGCGTGATGCCATGCAGTATGCTTCATTTGTAAACCTTTGCTCAATGACCACCAATTATCATTTCAAAATGATCATTTAATTAGCCGATAAAATTTATATGCCCACACAAAATCACCCGTAACTTTTGATTAGAGTTGAGAATGACACGAATCCAACACCCATGTTAAACTAGCTCAATTTTCTATATGGTGACAACATTTGACACTGAAAGAGCTACCACAAAGACTTCAAGTAATCCAATGAATCCCAAACTGCGTGATGCCATGCATTATGCTTCATTTATAAGCTTTTACGCAAGGAGCACCAACGATCAGTTTAGAACTATCATTTTAACTTGCCTATGAACTTGACATATCCGCATTAAATCGTACGTAACATTTTATTTAGAGTTCAGAATGACAATAATCCAACGCCCACGTTAAACTAACTCAATTTTCTATATTGTGACAAAATTTAAGATTGAAATAGCTACGACAACGCTTCCAACTAATCCAAACTATCCTAAACTGCATGATGCAATGCATTATGATTGATTTGTAAACCTATGCTCAATGAGCACCAATGATCAGTTTAAAATGATTAATTTAACTAGCCGATAAAATTGACATGTTTGCACTAAGTCGTCCGTAAGTTTTGATTTAGAGTTCAGAATGACAAGAATCCAACGCCAACGTTAAACTAGCTTAACTTTCTATATTGTGACAACATTTGAGAGTGAAAGAGCTACCACAAAGCCTTCAAGTAATCCAATGTATCCCAAACTGCGTGATGCCATGCATTATGATTCATTTATAAGTCTTTACTCAAGGAGCACACATGATAAGTTTACAATGATCATTTTAACTAGCCGATCAATTTGACATGTCCGTACTAGATCATCTGTAACTTCTGATTTAGAGTTCAAAATGACACAAATCCAACGCCCAGGTTAAGCTAACTCAAATTTTTTATATTGTGACAATATTTAAGATCGAATTAGCTATGACAAAGCTTTCAAATAATCCAATACATCCCAAAGTGAGTGATGCCATGCATTATACTTCATTTATACGCCTTTACTAAATGAGCACCAATGATCTATTTAGAAAGATCATTTTAACTAGCTAATCAACTTGACATGTCTACACTAAATCGTCTTTAACTTTTGCTTTAGAGCTCAAAAAATGACATGAATCCAACGCTCACTTTAAGCTAGCATAAGTTTCCATATTGTGACAACATTTTATACTTAAAGAGCTACGACAAAGCCTCCAAGTAATCCAACGAATCACACGAATCCAACGCTCACGTTAAGCTAGCTCAATTTTCTATATTGTAAGAAATTTAAGACTTAAATAGCTATGCCAAGCCTCCAAGTAATAGAATGTATTGCAAACAGCATGATGCCATGCATTATGCTTCATTTATAAGTCTTTACTCAATGAACACCAATGATCAGTTTAGAATGATCATTTCAACTTGCCGATCAAATTGACATGTCTGCACGAAATCATCTGTCACTTTTGATTCAAAGATCAGAATGACACGAATCCAATGCCCACGTTAAGCTAGCTCAATTTTCTATAGTGTGACGAAATTAAAGACCAAAATAGCAACGACAAAGCCTCCAAGTAATCTATTCTATCGCAAACTGCTTGATGCCATGCTTTATGCTTCATTAACAAGCCTTTACTTGATGAGCACTTATGATCAGTTAGAATGATTATTTTGACTAGCGTGCCAGCTTGACATGTACGCACCAAATGATCCGTAACTTTTGTTTTAGAGCTCAGAATGGCACGAATCCAGTGCCAATATTAAGCTAGTTCAGTTTCCTATATTGTGACAAATTTTAAGACTGAAATAGCTAGGACAAAGCCTCCAAGTAATTCAATCTAACCCAAACTGCGTGAGACTATGCATTATGCTTCATTTATAAGCCTTTACTCAAGGAGCACCAATGATCAGTTTAGAATAATCATTTTTACTACCGGTCAACTTGACATGTCCGCAAAAAATCTTTCGTAACTTTTGATTCAGAGCTCATAATGACATGAATCCAATGTCCACGTTAAGCAAGCTCAATTTTCTTTATTGTGACAAAATTGAAAACTGAAATAGCTACAACAAAGCCTCCAAGTAATCGAATCGCAAACAATGTGATGGCATGCATTATGCTTTATAAATAAACCTTTACTCAATGAGGTCAAATCATTATTTTATATTTATCATTTTAACTAACCGATCAACTTGACATTTCTGCACTAAATCGTCTATAACTTTTGATTCAAAGCTCAGAATGAAACGAATCCAACGATCACATTAATCTATCTCAATTTTCTGTATTGTGAAAAATTTTAGGACTGAAATAGTTATGACAAAGCCTCCAAGTAATTCATTCTATCGCGAATTGCTTGATGACATGAATTATGCTTCATTAATAAGCCTTTACTTAATGAGCAACAGTGATCATTTTAGAATTATCATTTTAACTAGTCGGTCAACTTAACATGTCGGAAAGAAATTGTCCGTAAGTTTTGATTTATAGCTCTGAATGACACAAATCAAATGCCCACGTTAAGGTAGCTCAATTTTCTATAATGTGACAAAATTTAAAACTAAAATTGCTACGACAAAGCCTCCAAGTAATCCAATCTATCGCAAGCTACTTAATGACATGCATTATGCTTCATTAATAAACCTTTACTCAATGAGCACTAATGATCGGTTTAGAATGATAATTTTAACTGCCCAATCAGTGTTACATGTCCGCATTAAATCGTCTATAACTTTTGATTCGGAGATCCTAATGAAATTAATCCAACGTTCACGTTAAGCTAGCCCAATTTTCTATATTGTACAAAAATTTAAGACTTAAATAGCTACGCCAAGCCTCCAAGTAATTGAATCTATCGCAAACAGCATGATGTCATGCATTATGCTCCATTTATAAGCCTTTACTCAATGAGCACCAATGATAATTTTAGAATGATCATTTTAACTCTCCGATCAACTTGACATGTTCGCACGAAATTGTCTGTAGCTTTTGAATCAGAAATCAGAATGACACGAATACAATGCCCACGTTAAGCTAGCTCAATTTTTTATAGGGTGGCCAAACTTCAGACTAAAATAGCAACGACAAAGCATCCAAGTAATCCAGTCTATCGCAAACTGATTGATGCCATGCATTATGCTTCATTAAGAAGCCTTTACTCGATGAGTACTAATGCTCAGTTAGAAAGATTATTTCAACTAGCCAACCTACTTGACATCTCTGCACAAAATTATCCATAACTTTTGATTCAGAGCTCAGAATGGCACGAATCCAATGCCCATATTAAGCTAGTTCAATTTCCTATATTGTGACAAAATTTAAGACCAATATAGCAACGAAAAAGCATCCAAGTAATTCAATCTAACCAAAACTGTGTGATGCCATGCATTATGCTTCATTTATAAGCCTTTAATCAAGACACACCAGTGATAAGTTTAAAATAATCATTTTTACTACCGGTCAACTTGACATGTCCGCACAAAATCTTCCGTAACTTTTCATTCAGAATGACACGAATCCATTGCCCACGTTAAGCTAGCTCAATATTTTTATTGTGACAAAATTGAAGACTGAAATAGCTACAACAAAACCTACAAGTAATCAAATCTATCACAAATAGTGTGATGTCATGCATTATGCTTCATAAATAAGCCTTAACTCAATGAGGAGAAATGATCAGTTTAGATTGATCATTTCAACTAACCGATCAACTTATCTGCACTAAATCGTGTGTAACTTTCGATTCAGAGCTCAGAATGAAACGAATCCAACAATCACGTTAAACTAGCTCAATTTTCTATGTTGTGAAAAACTTTAGGACTGAAATAGTTATAAAAAAAACCTCCAAGTAACCCAATCTATCGCAAACTGCTTGATGGCATGAATTATGCTCCATTAATAAGCCTTTACTCAATGAGCATCAGTGATCAGTTTAGAATAATCATTTTAACTAGCCGGTCAACTTGACATGTCGGCAAGAAATTTTCCATGACTTTGGATTCATTGCTCTGACTGACACAAATCCGATGCGCACGTTAAGGTAGCTCAATTTTCTATAGTGTGACAAAATTTAAGACTGACATTGCGACGACAAAGCCTTCACGTAATCTAATCTATCGCAAACTTCTAAATGTCATGCATTATGCTTCATTAATAAGCGTTTACTCAATGAGCACTATCAGCGTGACATGTCCACTTTAAATCGTCTATAACTTTTGATTCGGAGCTCGGAATGACATGAATCCAACGCTCACGTTAAGCTAGCTCAATTTTATTTATTGTGAACAAATTAAGTCTAAAATAGCTACGAAAGAGCGTACAAGTAATCCAATCTATCGCAAAATGCTAAATGCCCTATATTATGCTTGATAAATAAGCCTATACTCAATGATCACCAATGATTAGTCTAGAATGATCATTTTAACGGTCCGATCAACTTGACATGTATGCACTAAATCGTCTATAACTTTTAATTTTAGGCTCAGAATGACATGAATCCAACGCCCACATTAAGGTAGTTCAATTTTCTATATGGTGATAAAATTTAAGACCAAAATAGGCATGAAAAAACCTCCAAGTAGTCCAACTATCCCAAATTGCGTGATATCATGCATTATGTTTCATTTATAAGCCTTTACTCAAGGAGCACCAATGATCACTTTAGAATGATCATTTTTACTACTGGTCAACTTGACATGTCCGCATAAAATATTCCGTAACTTCTGATTCAGAGCTCAGAATGACACGAATCCAATGTCCACTTTAAGCTAGCTCAATTTCTATATTGTGACAAAATTGAAAACTGAAATAGCTACAAGAAAGCCTCCAAGTAATCGAATCTATCGCAAACAGTGTGATGCCACACATTATGCTTCATTAATAAGTTTTTACTAATTAGTACCAATGCTTAGTTATGAATGATCATTTTAAATGACCGATCAACTTGACATGTCCGCACTAAATCATCTATAACTTTTGATTTAGAGCTTAGAATAAAATGAATCCAAAGCTCACGTTAACCTAGGTTTATTTTCTATATTGTGAAAAACTTTAGGACTGAAATAGTTAGGACAAAGCGTTCACGTAATCCAATCTATCGCAAACTGTTTGATGCCATGAATTATGCTTAATTATTAAGCCTTTACTCAATGAGGACCAATGATCAGTTTAAAATGATTATTTTAACTAGCTGGTCAACTTGACATGTCGGCAAGAAATTGTCCGTAACTTTTGATTCAGAGGTTTGAATGACACGAATCCAATGCCCACGTTAAATTAGCTCAATTTTAACACTGAAATTACTATGACAAAGGCTCCAAGTAATCCAATCTATCGCAAACTGCTTGACGCCATACATTATGCTGCATTAATAAGCCTTTAGTCAATGATCACTAATGATCAGTTTAGAATGATCGTTTTAACTGCCCGATCAGCGTGACATGTCCACTCAAAATCGTCTATAAATTCTGCTTCAGAGCTCCGAATGACACCAATCCAACGCGCACGTTAAGCTAGCTCAATTTTCTTTATTGTGATAAAATTTAAAACCAAAATAGCGACGACAAATCCTCCATGTAATCCAATCTTATGCAAACTCTGTGATGCCATGCATTATGTTTCATTAATAAGCCTTTACTCAATGGGAACAAATGATCATTTTACAATGATCATTTTCACATGCGGTCTGCACAAAATAATTTGTAACTCTTAGTTATGAGCCAAGAATGACGCGAATCGAACGCCCACGTTACGCTACCTCAATTTTCTCTATTGTGACAAAAATTTAAGACTGAAATAGTTACGACAAAGCCTCCAAGTATTCAAATCTATTGCTAAATGCATGATGCCAAGCATTATGCTTCATTAACAAGCCTTTATTCAATGAGCACCAATGATAAGTTTAGAATGATCAATTTAACCTACCGATCAACTTTATATGTCCACATAAAATCATCCGTAACTTCTGATTCAGAGCTCCGAATGACACGAATCCAATGCCCACGTTAAGCTAGCTCAATCTTCTATATTGTGATAAAATTTAGAACTGAAATAGCTACAACGAAGCCTCCAAGTCATCGAATCTATCACAAACTCTATGATACCACACATTATGCTTGATTAATCAGCCTTTACTGAATGAGTACAAATGATCAGTTTAAAATGATCATATTAACTAGCTGACCAACTTGACTTGTCCGCACTAAATAGTTTGTAACTTTTTATTCATAGCTCAGAATGACACGAATCCAACGCCCATGTTAAGCTAGCTCAATTTTCTATATTGTAAAAAACTTTAAGACTGAAATAGCTATGACAAAGCTTCCAGGTAATCCAGTCTATCACAAAATCCTTGATGCAATGCATTTGCTTCATCAATAAGCTTTTATTCAATGAGCAACAATGATCAATTTAGAATGATCATTTTAACTACATGATTAACTTGACATGTCCGCTGTAAATCATATGTAACTTTATATTCAGAGCTTGGAATGACATGAATGCAACAACCACGTTAAGCTAGCTCAATTTTCAATAGTGTGACAAGATTAAAGGATGAAATAGATACACGACAAAGCCTCCATGTAATTGAAACTATCGCAAACTACATGATGCCACAAATTATGCTTCATTAATAAGCCTTTATTCAATGAGAACCAATGATCAGTTTAGAATGATCATTTTCACTCGTCGGTCAACTTTACATGTCCACACAAAATCATCTGTAACTTTTTATTCTAAGCTCAGAATTACGTGAATCCAACACCAACGTTACGCTAGCACAATTTTCTCTATTTTTAGAAAATTTAAGACTGAAATAGCTTCATTAACAAGCCTTTACTCAATCAGCACCATTGATAAGTTTAGAATGATCATTTTAACTGGCCGATCAACTTTACATGTCCACACAAAATCGTCGGTAACTTCTGATTCAGAGCTCATAATGACACGAGTCCAACGCCCACGTTAAGCTAGCCCAATTGTCTATACTGTGACAAAATTTAAAAAGTAAAATAGCTACGAAAAAGCCTCCAAGTCGTTGAATCTATCGCAAACTGCATGATGCCATGCATTATTCTTGATTAATAAACCTTTACTCAATGAGCACCAATGATCAGTTTAGGATGATCATTTTAACTGGCTGATCAATTTGATCAAATAGTCTTTAACTTTTGATTCAGAGCTTGGAATGACACGAATGCGACTACCACGTTAAGCTAGCTCAGTTTTCTATATTTTGACAAAAGTTAAGACTGAAGTAGCTACGACAAAGCTTCGAAGTAATCGAATCTATCGCAAACTGCGTGATGCCACACATTATGCTTCATTAATAAGCCTTTACTCAATGAGAACCATTGATCTGTTTAGAATGATCATTTTAACTGGCCGACCAAGATGACATGTCTACACAAAATCGACCGTAACTTATGATTCAGAGCTAGGTATTACACGAATCTAACACCCATTTTAAGCTAGTTCAATTTTCTATATTGTGACGAAATTTAGAACAGAAATAGCTACGACAAAGCCTCCAAGTAAACGAATCTATCTCAAATTGCATGATGCCATGAATTATGCTTCATCAATAACCCTTTACTCAATGAGAACCAATGACCAGTTTAGAATGATCATTTTCACTAGCCCGTCAACTTGACATGTCCACACAAAATCATCTGTAATTTTTGATTCAGATCTCAGGATGACGTTAATCAAACGCCCATGTTAAGCTAGATCAATTTTCTCTATTGTGACAAAAATTAAGACTAAAATTGCTACAAAAAAGCCTCCAAGTAATTGAATATATCGCTAATTGTGTGATGTCACACATTATTCTTCATTAATAAGCATTTACTCAATCAGCACCAATGATTAGCTTAGAATGATGATTTGAAATGGCCGATCAACTTCACAACTCCACACAAAATCATCTGTAACTTCTGATTCAAAGCTCAGAATGACACAAACCCAACGCCCTCATTAAGTGATTCAAGCCTTGTTATACGGCCATGAAACTCTCGGACAGGTTACAAGAAACTTAGGGCAGATCGGCCTTAGGCTTTTGCGGTGGGTTTTGTGGTGTATATGATGGGTGGTGGGGTGAGGTAAACCACATGAGGTCATGTGAACAGCCTAATCACAAACTTAGAGCTAGGAGGGCTGGTCTCGACTAGGTCTAAGAGGCAATACTTTTATGGAAAAAACTCTTAGAAAAAAATACGATATTTATTAATATCAAAAAGGTTGTCGAACTACAATGTTGAAAGGAGCCTTATTAATATGCTCAGAAGCTTGACCTTCTAGGTTTGGCCCGAAAGAAAAATGGAAAACTTACAAAAGTGTATAAAGGAAAATTACAAAATGGAAACAATCGAAAAAGGACAACAACCTAATTGTTCTTGACTCAACAAAAAGGAAAACTACTAGTTCCTACCCTGCAAAATAGAAAAGGCAATTTATAATTTGAAAACTTACCTTCTTACCTTTCGGCCAAGAAATGAGTTTAGCAGCCCTTGACTTGATTGTTGCACTCTTGGCCCATTGCTTGTCTTTGGTCTTCTAGGAGCTTTTCCACCACAAGCTGAACTTGTGGAAGAGTGCCTTTGTACTGCTTCTTGTCATGGCTCCTGGTGGTACCATTGCGGTAGAACTTTCCTGTAGGTCCATGCCTTGAAGTTGGCTGGTGATTTGGTCCGAGTCTCCTTGTGTGGAGCTTGAGCTGGCCATGTTATCGTGTGAGCCAACTGTGCCGCGTGTTGAGCTTGCCAAAATGTTATCGGAGCCAGCCGGAATGCTAGGTACGCCGGCCGTGTCACCATCCGAGCCGGCGGTGTTGCCCACATCGCCGCCTATTGGGCAGTAAATTTTTGCTGCTTCGCCGGTAGAGTTGGTCGGCTTGGCCATATTGCTCATCGGGGCGGCTGTACCATTTGCCCCGGCCAAGTCGCCTATCGGTCTGGCTGTCTTGGGCAGGCCTTCTTCACGATCTGTTCAGGAAGCATCATGATCTGGCCGCCCATTTGATCTGGTGTCCTCATCATCCCCTCCCCCTTCAGTAGGTTTTGTCCTCAAAACTGGATCTTCTGCAAGGAAGCGAGCTAAATCAGTCACATTGAATGTGTTAGACACATTTTACTCACCAAGAAGTTCAAGTAGGTAGGCATTGTTGTTGATTCTCTCCAGGATTCTGAATGGTCCATCTCCTCCATGGGCTAGCTTGAAACTCCTTAGGTAGAGGAATCTCTCTTGCCGTAGGTAGGCATTGTTGTTGATTCTCTCATGGATTCTGAATGGTCCATCTCCTCCGTGGGCTAACTTGGAACTACTTACACTACAAGAAAGCATTAACATTTCCGACGGCATTTCCGACGGAAAAAAAACTGTCAGAATTTGCCAACGAAATGGCGATGGTTTTCCGATGGACTACAGAGGGAAAGACTTTCGTCGGGGATTTGTCGGTAATTCCCGATGCCTGCACAACCATCGGGAAATCAATGGTAAAACCTGATGGTAAACCATCAGTTTTCTGATGAACTCATGGTCATCGGGATATCCTCTTGAAACCGTTGCAAATTAACGCCGAAACTAGGACCGTCGGTTTTTTTCCGAAAACTTCTTGACAGCGTGTGTTTTTACTATCCGCCAGGAATCCGTCGGAAATATACCAATGGGATGACGTTGATTATCGTCAGATAGCCATCAGAAATATCCAAACATTGTCGGAATCCGTCGGCAATCCGTTGGAAAATGAAGAATAATCAATTAAAAATTTGTGATTATCCGGCGGTGGTGGAAACCGTCAGAAATCCGTCGGCAAAGGAAGAAAAAATCTATTCAAAAGTTATGATTATCCGGTTGTGGTCGAAAACCGTCGGAAATCCATCGGAAAAAAGAATATTCTTAAGAATAATTTGTTTAAAATTTGTGAATATCTGTTAAAAATTCATAATAATTTGTTAAAAATTCGTAATAATCTGTTAAAAGTTCGTAGTAATCTCTTAAAAATTCGTGATAATCTCTAGTTTTCAATATAAATACGCTATGATCATTCACAATTTCTTCAAAACAAAAAGTCTTAAGAAAATATGTTCTTCGGGTTCTTATGATTACTTTTGATCGTGGATAGATAAACCTCGTTATGATTCAACAACGGGGGAATTGACTGATGAATATGCGCAAGGTGTTGAAGAGTTCATGACATTTGCATAAAACAATATCATGGCATCGGAATAGACTAAATGTATTGTCCATGTATTAAATGTCGAAATCATAGATTAATCTCTGTTAGAGAAGTACGTAATCATTTGTATAGGACTGGATTTATGTCGGGTTACAAAATTTGGTATTCACATAGAGAAACTGATGCAACGATTCAATATTATGGTAGTACTTCAAAAAGGTTAGATAATACTAATGTTAGCGTAGAGGAACTGGCATTAGAAGTTGATATAAACGGAAGTACTGTTCAGATGGTGAATGATGCATTTCGTGAACAAAGAGCATCGTACATTGAAGATATTAGCATAATAGAGGAACCTAATTTGGAAGCCCGAAATTTTTTTGATATGTTAGATGCAACCAAGCAGCCTTTGTATAAAGGATGTAGAGATGGATTATCGTCTTTATCTGCTCCAAGCATGTTGATGACGATAAAGACGGATTTCAACTTGGCTGAAGATTGTGTGAATGCGATAGCTGATTTTGTTAGAGATATATTACCTGAAGATAATATTGCACCTGCTTTATATTACGAGGTTCAAAACCTTGTAGCTGGTCTTGGATTGCCATATCTGATGATTGATTTATGTATTGACAACTGCATGATCTATTGGAGAATGATGAAAACCGCAAGAAGTGCCGATTTTGTCACAAACCTCGATTTCAAGAGACAAGCAACAGAGTACCTATTCCGCATAGACGGATGTGGTATTTGCGATTAACAGAGAGGTTAAAGAGGTTATATCAATCTGAACACACAGCAAAACCTATGAGATGGCATGCAAAACATAATTCGAATGGAGAAATTGTGCATCCCTCGGATGCAGAAGCATAGAAACATTTTCAACAGGTTTATCCTAGTTTTGCATATGAGCCTAGAAACGTATACCTCGGGTTATCTACAGATGGATTCAACCCTTTTGGGAAGCATGAGAGGCTATACTCGTTGTGGCCAGTTATCGTTACACCTTATAATTTGCCTCCTTCTTTGTGCATGAAACGAGAGTTTTTGTTTCTAACAATTCTCGTCCCCGGCCCAGACCATTCTAAGCGATCACTTGATATTTTCTTGCAGCCACTAATTCATGAGTTAAAAATATTGTTGGAAAATGGTGTCGAAGCATTCGATGTTTCCAACCAATAGAACTTGTTGATTCGAGCAGTACTTATGTAGACCATAAGTGATTTTCCAGCATATGGTATGTTATCAAGATGGTTGACGCATGGAAGATTAGCATGCCCATATTGTCAAGATAATACTGATGCGTTCCAACTGAAACACGGACGAAAGAGTAGTTTTTTTATTGTCATCATCGATTTCTACCACAAGATCATCAATATCACCGGAGCACGACATTCTTTAGAAAAAAACAAAAAACAATTTGATGGTCCACCTCCTATTCTTGACGGGAATTATATGATGACTCAAGTTAGAGATTTTGGTGCTGAGAGAACGGCTTCATGTGGAGATAACGGACATTACCCTGTTGATGGTTATGGCGAATACCATAATTGGCACAAGTAAAGCAATTTTTGGGATTTACCATATTGGAAGGACCTTTTGTTGCGTCATAATCTAGATGTTATGCACATTGAGAAGAATTTTTTCGAGAACATAATAAATACCGTTCTAAATGTGCAAGGAAAAACAAAAGATAATTTGAAAGCTAGACTGGATTTGCCAGATATTTGTTCCCGGAAGGAACTACATGTAATGTCAAATGGAAAATCATTGTCTCCTGCATTCCAGTTGGATGCCCATGCAAAAGACGAATTCTTTGACTGGATTAAGCATAGGGTCAAATTTCCAGATTGATACGCATCTAATCTTTGTAATTGTGTCGATACTATTGAAGGCAAATTTTTAGGGATGAAAAGTCATGATTGTCATGTTGTCATGCAAAGACTATTCCCATTTGCTTTTAGCGATCTGTTGCCTAAAAACGTCCACAGAGCAATTGCGGGTACGTTTACCTTATTTTATATATAAATAATCATAATTTCATATATTATATGAGAATAGAATATTTTTTTATGTAGGGATTGGTGTTTTTTCCGAGATTTATGTACAAGATCACTTACTGTAGATTATATCCAAAATTTGAAGGAAAAAATATCGGTTCTCATTTGTAACTTGGAGAAAATATTTCCACCAACATTTTTTTGATGTTATCTTCCTATTCACCTCCCTACAAAATCAGCGCTTAGAGGATCTGTTCAGTACCGATGGATGTAACCTTTTGAGAGATATATGTTCCACCTAAAGAAAAATGTGAGTTGATTCTCACAATTTTAAGTGGCTCAAATCTTAATGATTAATTTTAAGTAGCCCAAAATTAAAATGTTCCCTAAAGTATTGTATAAATACTTATTATGTCTTAGGTTAAGAAAGGCAGCACAAAAAAAGAGAAAAGGTGGCAGCCAGGGGACGCCTAGAGAGGAAAGGAGAGAGTTTCCAAGAGAGAGAGAGAGAGGGGAGTGAGAGAGAAATAAAGGTTACTGTATTTTTCTTTCTAAGTCTACTTTCTCTAAAGTTGTTTCATTGTAAGGGTTTATCAAATTTAAAGTGAAGTTTATAAGAGACAGATCCTACCCGAGAGGTACCTTAAGTGGGAACTCGGTAATCAAATGTTGTGTCTTTATTTCTAAGCAATCCAAAACCAACACCAAGGGTAATAAGAAAGGATCCTAAAATCCTAACAAGTGGTATCAGAGCTTCCAGGTTTATTGCAAGGGGTGTGTTGGGAAACAGGGATTTTTGAGTTGCTGGGAAATTTAGCAGCACAACAGATTTGAAGACCTAATGATGAGTTCAAGGATTGAGGTTGACAGGTTTGATGGGACAGGAGACTTTTCTCTATGGAAAGTGAGAATGATGGCTCACTTTGGGGTTTTAGGGTTGAAAGATATCCTAACATATGAAAAGCTACTCAAGGATCCAGTGGTTACAAAAGGTAAATCTGGTGAAGAGGCAAAAGGAGGTGTAGAAGGCAGCTCACAGATTGATCTGGTAAAGTTTGAAAAATAAGAAAAGACTAAGGATCTGATTGTTTTGAACGTGGGGAATCAAGTGCTCAGGAAAATCTCTAAGTTTGAGACAGCGGCAACCATGTGGTCTACCCAAAACAAGTTATACATGGAGACATCTCTTCCAAATTGGATCTACCTACAGTTGAGGTTCTACACTTTCAAGATGGATGACTATGTAGACGACTTTCTAAGGCTGGTGACAAATCTCAACAACATAGGAGTTGAAATTTCAGAAGAGGTACAAGCAATTCTACTTCTAAGTTCTTTGTCTAACAGGTATGATCAACTCAAGAAAACCCTAAAGTATGAGAGAGATACTTTAAAGTTGAACGAGGTCACAGCAGCAGCTAAGTGTAAGGAAAGGGAGCTAATCGAAAGTGGAAAGGTAACTTCTCAGGATGTAGGTTTGTATGTGGAATCAAGGGGTAGGTCGAACAACTGGTTCGATAACGACAACACAAGGGGAGGCCGATCAAAGAGCAAAGGCAAGTCAAGGCAACAATCTGATAACACAACAAAGGATGTTTCATATGTGGAGATGAAGGGCATTGGAAAAGAGATTGTCCTCAGAGAAAGAAACGTGCAGAATCTGCTAACATAGCAAAGCCTATTCAGCCAGTGGTCTTAACAGCCAGTACTGAAGACACAAGGCAATGGGTAATGGATTCAGGGAGTTCCTACCACATCACACAAAACAAAGATGTTCTGTTTGATTTCAAAGAAATCAATGGAGGTAAAGTTCTGATGGCTAATAATACTCATAACAACATCAAAGGAACAAGGAGTATTAGAATTCAGAACTCAGATGGTTCTATGGTGACACTCAAGGATGTGAAATAAATGCCAAAGGTGAGTAGGAATTTTATTTCATTTGGGTTGTTGGAAAAATCAGGTTGTTGTTATCAAGGAGGTGATTTGGGACTGCAATTTTATAAAGACGACAAGAAGGTAATATCTGGTAAACTCAACAATGGGTTGTATTATCTTCAAGGTAAAGTTTGCAGAGCAGAAACCAGGTAAGGAACGAAGAATCTGAGTAAGGAGATAGCTACACACAAGGTCGAATTAGTGAATAGACAGTCAAAGAAAGTGACTTTCAGTGAGAATCTAATTCAAGGAGTTACACCGAATGGTTTTAAGGCATGTTCAACTGTTCAAGGTGGAGAATTTTCTGATGAAATCTCCAGAGAAATTGTAGCAGAGTAGAATATGGTAGATGTTGATGCTAAACTCACAAGGAAAATGTTTCACAAGGATTACAAAAATTTAGGAGTGGAAAAGTGAGTTTGAGCATGGAAGCCAAGTTAAGCTTTCTGTATAAAGCTGTATAGATATTAGGAACTGATAGGTTCCACAATATTATTGCTAAAGGCGGTGTGATTCTACCTATGATTCAGCTAAGTAAAGTTCCAGAAACCCTAGCTACCAAAAGACATATTTGCTGTGAATTTCTCAAGAGCCTCTAAAGAAGCAGAGGACCTCCTTGGAATATCATTGTAGTTGTCTCGACCTCGTAGAGACAAAGTGAGAAACAAGTTAGTTTCAGGGTATATTTAAAACAGTGGCAGAATCAGAAGTTACCTAGGAGGATGGGTGCAAGGGGAAAAGCGGCAGGAAACATCTCTCAAGGTGGAGCTCGCCTGAAAAGTGGCCGGAAAAGTGTCCGGAAAAGTCGCCAGAAAAGTGGCCGGAAAAGTGGCTGGAAAATTAGCCAGAAAAGTGGCCGGGAAAGTGGCCGGGAAAGTGGCCGGAAAAGTGGCCGGAAAAAGTCGCCAGATAAGTGTCCGGAAAAATGGCCGGAAAAATTGCAGGAAAAAGTCACCGGAAAAGTTGCCGGAACAGTTGCCGGAAAAGTTCACCGGGAAAGTCGCCAGAAAATTTGCGGGGAGCCGCTGGAAAAGTCGTCGGAAACGTCGCCGGCAAAGTCGCCAGAAAAATGTCACCGGAAAAGGTCGCCGAAAAGTCGCTGGAGGTCGGCGCCGCGTGGCCGGAGGCGACGGCGCATGGCCAGAGGACGGTGGAACGTGACGGGAAAGGCAGAGTGTGTGGTCCACGCGTGGTGGCGCGTGAGGCACAAGCGCGGTGGCGCGTGATGTTCACGCGCGGTGGCGCTTGATGTGCATGCGCGGGCGTGTGTGGCACACTCGCGGTGGTGCGTGGTACACACGCGCGGCACGTGGCCGGTGGGTGGGCACGCGTGGGAGCGTTTGGGGGCGCGTGGCCGGCGCGTGTGGGCGAGTGGCAACGCGTGGAGGCGCGTGGGTGGCGCGTGGAGGCGCGTGGTAGGCGCGTGGAGGCGCGTGGAGGCACGTGGGGACGGTGCATGGCCCTCACACGCCCACGAGAAAAAAAAAAGGTTGGGCCAAAGAAAAGGAAAACGGTAGGCCAAATAAAATTGTGAGAAAGGTGGAGAATTGTGAGTTGATTCTCATAATTTTAGGTGGCCCAAATCTTAATGACTAATTTTAAGTCGTCCAAAATTAAAATGTGCCCTAAAGTATTGTATAAGTACTTATTATGTCTTAGGTTAAGAAAGGCAGCACAAAAAAAGAGAAAAGGTGGCAGCCAAAGGACGCCTAGAGTGGAAAGGAGAGAGTTTCCAAGAGAGAGAGAAAGGGGAGTGAGAGAGAAATAAAGGTTATTGTATTTTTCTTTCTAAGTCTACTTTCTCTAAAGTTGTTTCATTGTAAGGGTTTATCAGATTTATAGTGAAGTTTGTAGGAGACAGATCCTACCCGAGAGGTACCTTAATTGGGAACTCGGTAATCAAATTTTGTGTCTTTATTTCTAAGTAATCCAAAACCAACACCAAGGGCAATAAGAAAGGATCCTAAAATCCTAACAAAAAAGTTAAAAATCGTGGTAGGGTTTAAGGTTCAATCGTCGCACAAAATATTAATGAAAAAATATCTAACATCGCCAGCTACAATTTTCCATCGCAAGTCCAAACAAAAAATTGAGGACCTGCACAACATGATGATGGAAGAGAAAAACCAAGTTATCAAGTGTATGTGCCAGAAATATTTGTACAAATTGGACGTTTAAGTGGAAAAGGGAAAACGCGACGCCTATCAGAGGAGGAACATAATCACTTGCATTTGTATATTTTGACAAATTGCGATGACATTTTGGAATATGAAAGGTACATTCAATTAAATTTTGTTTTTAGTTGTCATTATAATTTATTATTAATTATTAATTATGTTGTTCATAATTAACAGGATATACATAGAACAATTACGTGTTCATTATTCAGATTACAGCGAGAATGAGGTGGTCGAACGTAAAAAAAACGAATTTGCAAGTTGGTTGCGTTTTTCTGTTAGTGTTACCACAATTATGTAATTTTCAGTAATAATTTCCTATATATATATATATATATATGATTGACTACATTCAATTATTTTGTAGGTTACTACAGGTCTTTCTAGGGGGATAACGTTTTCCACGTGCTTAGTTGAGTTGGTGAGTGGTCCTACATTTACTGCAAAATCTTATCCAATATACTACACTCGTGGATATGCTTTAAAAATCATAGCGAAGAAAACTCACAAACAACTTGTAATTATGGTGTATCATCTAAATCGGGAGAAATTGTATATAACGGTGTTATTCGTAAAATATTAGAAGTGCACTATCCAGAAATGATTGATTTGAGGTGTATTGTGTTCTACTGTGACTGGTATGACCCTATCATGGGTCAACGTCAAAAAGAATTCGGTGTTACATCTGTCCACTCTCGTAAGCGACATCGAAAATATGATCCTTTTATACTTGCATCACTAGCGGACCAGATTTGTTACATTCGATATCCTCGTGTGAAGAACAAACAAGATCTTTGGATTACAGTGACCTCAATAGATCCTAGAGGAATGGTATGTGGTATTACCGAACAAGACCCTATGCAACAAAGTGCAATTGGTAACTTAGGTTCTATAGACACTTCTCTTGAAGTTAACCTTGTTGTTGATAACACCACGAACGAAGATTACAACGTGTTTCAAGATTTAGAGGAAGAGACTGGCGAGTTTGAGGACCAAAATTCAGCTAATTCGGAATGTTTATCAGATTCAGATTAAATTTGTGATAATAATGTTTTATTTGTTTCCATACTTTAATTATATATAAATTATCTTTTTCTGATAATACTTCATTTCAGAATATTATAACTAGAATAAATTATACTAAACTGAAAAATATTGATTTTCTCACACGACGAATTTCAACATTTATTGGAGATTAGAAGATATTTTAAGTAAAACATGTACATGACTTAATCTATTTCATTATTAATTGATTTTGAATTGAAAACTAACATAATTTAACATGGTATCAAAATTTGATTTAATTTCTTCGAAATATTGACTCTGTCTTCCGACGGGCTTGGTAAATCTGTCGGAAATCCGTTGGAAACCCGTCAAAACGTATTTGCAACATGGGTAGACTATTTGTCGATCATGCATAGTGTTTAAAGAGTCCGACAGATTTCTGACGGATTTACGCGGCAAACGAAATTAACAACGTGAGATTTCGCAAAAATTTATTGAATTACTGACGAATTCCCGACGGAAATTACCATCGGATATATCGAATACAACCTACAACTTCTTCTTCTCCTCTCTCTCTCGCCGTTTCGCGTTACTCTCTCTCTCTCTCTCTCGCCGTTTCTCCTCGTCACCGTTTCTCCTGGTCGCTCTTTCTCCTGGTCGCCGTTTCTCCTCGTCACCATTTCTCGTCGTCGTCGTTTTTCGTTGTCAACATGTAAGTTTTATCGATTTTTCGACATAGACGCATGTTAATAGATTTTTCAGAATCTGGTGAGTTAACTGAATCTGTGTTCTGATGGATATGAATGGTGAGTTAACTGAATCTGGAACAAGACATAGATCTTAGTTAGGTCCAAGAGAGATTTATTGGTTAGGTTAGATGTTACCGTCAATGAACCTTAATTTGAGAAACTACCAAAATCTTCACCATCTAAAAATAGATTAAATTGATTCGGGTGATAATTACATAAGATTTGTCGTTTTTCAGTTTGAAGAGAATATTTGGAACATACAGAATGACTTGTCTTTCAAATACTAGTTTTGAATTATTCTCTCAACACACACATCTTTATCCGATGAATATTTTGGATTATAAATTGAATTCTAAAGGATAGTTCAGCTGTGAGATCAATAATACGTTTGACGGTATTTGTTCTTATTAAACTTCTAAGTACTTTCCAGAAGTCTAATGGAATATTTTCTTCTTTTTGTTGTTGTTTATTAAAATTTGCTTTGTCTTCTTAAATTTGATTAAGAGCTTCTTAGTCTATGGGTTGACTTAAGTTTATCACATAAACTATTAATAGGCAAAAAATTTGTGCCATTTTTATTTCGGTAGTCTCATGTGGATCATATGTATTCGCAACCGAAATTTTTCTTTGTCCCTCGATACAAAAATTATTTCGTGTGTGGCTAAATTGTACAAAATATTTGATATGTTCTCCTTAAAATAATATCTTTGCAGTATTGTATAATATTGTCTAATTAGTTTGTGTAATCGATTGGCCAATAACTCATTATATGATTGTTGTTTTAGTTAGCTAGTTTTAATTCTGCATAATGCCGTGTATTCTTTTCTAGAAAACTAATATTATAGATTAAAAGAAACATTTGTATATTGGTCAAATAACTATTATCTTTATGAATAGAAAATAAAGTTTAAGGTTTAAGTTAAATGTTTTAATTTAAATAAAAATAAATATTTTGAAGAGATATTATTAAACATTAAATTTAAATAGATTGATTAAATGTTGGAAATCATAGATCGTATCAAAAGTACCAAATACATGGTGAGTCGTCTACTACGAGTTATATACCAACTCAAGTTCCAGAATTTGCAAATAAGTCTTTTCGACCAATGACTATTGAAGAATTGGTTCAGCAGTCTGGTCGTGAAGTTCATACGTTTTTCGATCCGAGGCGTCAAGAAAATTCGACATGGTAAATAAAATTTTCTATAATTATATTTAAAATAATTATTTTAACGCTATTCTATAATTATATTTAAAATAATTATTTAAACGTTACTCTAATAAAAATTCATAGGTTTGGTATTTCAAACAACGGAATAAGCAAATCTATATTAAAGATGTTTCATTCTCTTTTGAACAAATCATATACGAAATTTAGAGATATTCCGTAAGAAGAATGTCAGATTTGGTTCAGGATGTTTGTGGTACGTTATTTAATTTTTAAATATACAATTGGTTTAAATAATTTGTAGTAATATATAATTAAATTTCGCACCAAGAATTTATATGGGATCCCATGAATATAAAATTGGTGGAAGAAACTTTCGAAAAAGAGACTGTAGTACAATTTTTCCGCCACATGAACGAGTGGAAACAAAAATAGAAAAAAGGAAAAGATAAAGCAAGAGGGTTGAATGAGTCGGTTTGGAACGACTTTATTCATTATTGTGAATATTCCAGCGCTGAGGTCATCTCGAGAACTAATTCGGGAAACCGGAAGAGCGACCGAGGAGGCAAAGGAATTTATATTCACATTGCCGGATTGACTAGTTTTCTGAGACGAGCCGATCAATTGGTAAATTAATTATTATATTAATTTTTTATTTATTATTATTTGAAAAATTTTAAATTACTAATTTAGAATTTTTTTACTTTTAGACACAAAAAATTGGAGCGCCTCCAGATCACTTGCAACTTCTCGAGGCCGTCCACACGAACAAAAAGACTGGTCGCATCCAAGATGGTCTCATTATTGATATATGTAGCCGTCAGAATGAACAAACACTTTTTTAATAATATATAAATCATTTTTGAAATATTTATAAAACAAGCGACGGCGTTCCGACGGCTTTTCTAATTCCATCGGAAATCTGTCAGAAAGAATAGAAACTTTTTAATAATGTGTAAATATTTTGAAATATTGGTAAACATAACCGACGGCTATCCGACGGCTTTTGTCTTTCCGTCGGAAATTTGTCAGAATTGACAAAACTTTTTAATAATATAATAATTTCGTAATATTGATATACTTCACCGACGGATTGCCGACGGCTTTTGTAAATCTGTCGGAAATCCATCGGAATACAATCAATTGCAATGTGTGCAAACTATTTGTCGAGTATGCACAGGTTTTAAGTTTATCGACTGCATCCCGACGGATTTCTGATGGCTTAAAATTTTAGGAGGGAAACATAATTCCAAACGCGGGATTTACCGAAAATATTTATTATATTCCTGACGGATTCCTGACGGAAATTACCGTCAGAAATATCTAATATAATCTACGGCCGTTTCTTCTTCTTCCTCTCTCTCGTTTCTCTCCTTCGAATCTCAACCTATTCGCCTCCCGCCGTACGTCGCCACAAATAGTTGTAAATCACCGCAAATCACCGCAAATCACCGCAAATCGATGCAAATCATGTAAGTTTATATGCTTTCACTAGACCATCTCAATCCATGGTTGATTCCTCTTTATAGCCAAAACGACACACAATTCAACAAATTGCCCAAATCAAAACACAACGGTTCTCTTTTCCATCGTCGATATAACATTCGTTACACTAAAGATATACTGTGGCCTGTGGGTGACCATAAAAATAACAATATTGATATGTATTTATTCAAATTCTTGGTTTTCTTATAAAAAATAGTTTAAAGATTTTTTTGGGTAGCAAAATCCTTTAGATAAGATAAAGGTTTATAGTATACATATAATAATCATTTCTGGCTGTTGACACATAATAGCATTTACAAAAAGGACTAAATAAAATTTGTTTTATTAAAAATTTGGTTTGTTAACCTGAACATGTAGTATAAAAGCGTGTTAGTTCTTAAACTAATCACACTAATTCTAAGAAAAACAAATGATTAGTTTAATGACTCTCCTAATTTTTATTTGCTAGAAATAAGCCATTACAAAAAAAAAACATGGCTCCAATAAACGTTGCAGGGGTTGGTTCATCGTAAAACATCGTAAAACGGTTCATCGTAAGCCATGGTATCAACCATTGGATTTAGATGGTCTAGTGATGCTTCAAACTCTAATTTTCCAATCTAGGAGTTAATAGAGCAATGAAAAAAAGATGTGAGTAAATGTGTATAAAAGGTTTTTATTTAAAAAAAAAGAAAAAGAAGAAGAAGAAAAACGATGTTAGATGTTCACAAGTCTGTGAAAATAAACATTATTTTCATTATAATTAAGAAAAAATGTACATAACTAATTAGGTGGAAAAGGTTAGAGTTATTTAAAAAATCATTTCATCAACAAGTGGTGTTGTAGAGTTATTTAAAAATCAACTAGATTACTTATATATAAAGAATTTTCAGTTATCGTTATCCAACAAAAAAAAGTAGATTGGATGAAGATTTCAAGTATTGATCGCAACATCATTTTCTTGTTGCTTGGTTTCTTAACCGAATACTGGTTAATTGACAAGGTTTCAAGGTTTTTTTAAATAAACTTTTATTTAAATATTATTAAAATTACTTTTTTATAAAAATATTATAAACATTAAAAAATTATAGGTTGTATCAAGATTACCAAAGACGTGGTGAGTCATCGACTCCGAGTTTTATACTAACTCAAGTTCCAAAAAATGCAAATGATTCTTTCCGACCAATAACAATTGAAGAATTGGTTCAGCAGCCTGGTCGTAAACTTCTCACATTTCTCGATCCGAGACGTCAAGAAAACTCGACATGGTAAATTAAATTTTCTATAATTATATTTAAAATAATTATTTTAATACTATTCTATAATTATATTTAAAATAATTATTTTAATACTATTGTAATAAAAATTCGTAGGTTTGGTATTTCAAACAATGGAATAAGCAAATCTATTTTAAAGATGCTTCATTCTCTTTTGAATAAACCATATACCAAATTTCGAGATATATCGTATCGTCAGATTTGGTTCAGGACATTTGCGGTACGTTATTTAAATTTTAAATATATAATTATTTTAAATAGTTTTTAATAATATTTTTTAGTAATATATATTAAAATTTCGCAGCAAGAATTTACATGGGATCCCATGAACACAAAATTGGTGGAAGAAGCTTTTGAAAAAGAGGTTGCAGTACAATTTTCCCGCCACATGAACGAATGCAAACAAAATTGGAAAAAAGGAAAAGATAAACCAAGAGGGTTGAATGAGTCGGTTTGGAATGACTTTATTCGTTATTGGGAATCTTCCACCGCTGAGGTCCTCTCGAAAACTAATTTGGGAAACCGGAAGAGCGACCGAGGAGGCAAAGGCATTTATATTCACAATGCCGGATCGACTAGTTTTTTCAGACGAGCCGATCAATTGGTAAATTAATTATTATATTAATTATTTATTATTATTTAAAAGTTTTAAAATTATTAATTAAGAATTTTTTTATTTTTAGGCACAAGAAATTGGAGCGCCTCCAGATCACTTGTAACTTCTCGAGGCCATCCACACGAACAAAAATACTGGTCGTATCCAAGATGGTCTAGTTAGTGAGATCATCAAAAAAGTAAAAAAAAAAAAAGTGATATTCTAACCCAGCAATCTCAAGTTTGTTCTTCATCTTCGGTCGCCGAATTGCCACGTTCTGAGATTAACCGTCTCGTTCTTGATGTAAGTTTTTTTTAAATATATAATTAATATTATAATAATTTTCATTAAATTTTTTAATAATATTTTTTATTTTTATAGAAAGTACCATTTTCAAAGAGTCGTCATCCAGGACTCAGGAGAGTTGCAGATACCGGTGGCGCAACATCTGTAGTTAGAAACGAGGAAAATGAGCAGTTAAGAGAAGAATGACGTCCATGAAAATAGAGATGAATAATCTCAAAAACTTTGTAGAAATGATAAAAAATAAATTGCCTAATGACTTTTTTTCTCCTCCTTCTCCTCCTTCTCCTCCTTCTCCTCCTTCTCCTCCTTCTCCTCCTTCTCCTCCTTTGTAATTTGTAATTTAAAATAAATGTTTAATAATATTTATATTTATAATATTATTTTTATTAATTGTATGATTATTTTTAAAAATATTAATTTAAATTTTAAAATAAAAAATTTATTAATTTATTTTTTTAATATTTATATTTTAAAAATATTTAATTATTTGATTAAATATTTTTAAAATATAAATATTAAAAAAAATTATTTTTTTTATTTTTTCAATTATTTGGTGTTTCCGACGGCTTAGGTCGTCGGAAATTCCCGATGGAAAATGCCGTCGGAAATGTGTTGCTATATCCCCACGGTTATAAACCGTCGGGAAATATCATCGGACAATATTCCCGACGGCAAAAGTCATCAGAAAATGCCCTCGATAATTTGTCGGTGATTACCGATGGATGTGGACCATCGAATATCCGTTGGTAATTTCCGACGGAACGTTGTCATCGCAAATCTGTTGGCAAATTCCAACGGCGAACTTCATCGCTAATCCGTCGGAAATTCTTGATAACTACCCGACGGAATCGAATTTCCGACGAAATAGTCCCGGCAGACTATTTTCGTCGGAAAGTAGTCGAGAATCGGTTTTACCGACGTGTTTCCGACAGATGTGGCCGTCAGAAATATGCTGTTTTCTTGTAGTGTATATTGTGACAACATTTCAAACTGAAGGAGCTAGACAAAGCCTCAAAGTAATGCAATCTATCCCAAACTCCGTGATGCCAAGCATTATGCTTCATTTATAAGCCTTTACTGAAGGAGCACCAATGATCAGTTTAGAATGATCACTTTAACTAGCCGATCAAGTTGACATGTCCGCACTAAATCGTTTGTAACTTTTGATTTAGAGTTCACAATGAAACGAACCCAACCCCCACGTTAATCTAGCTCAATATTTTGTATTGTGACAAAATTTAAGACTGAGATAGCTACGACAAAAACTCTAACTAATTTTATCTATCCCAAATTGTGTGATTCCATGAATAAATGAGCAACAATGATCAGTTTAGAATGATCATTTAAGTAGCTGATCAACTTGACATGTACTCACTAAATCGTCTTTAACTTTTGATTTAGAGCTCAAAATGACACTAATGTACCACCCACGTTAAGCTACATAAATTTTCCATATTGTGACTACATTTGAGACTGAAAGAGCTAGGAAAAAGCCTCCAAAGAATCCAATGTATCCCAAATTGTGTGATGTCATGCGCTACGCTTCATTTGTAAACCTTTACGGAAGGGGCACTATTGATCAGTTTAGAATGATCACAATAACTGGCCGATCAAGTTGACATGGCTGCACTAAATCGTCTGTAACTTTTGATTTTGAATTCGGAATGGAATAAATCCAACGCCCACGTTAAGCTAGCTCAATATTTTGTACTGTGAAAAAATTTAAGATTGAATCAGCTACGACAAAGCCTTCAAGTAATCTAATCTATCCCAAATTGCATGATGCCACACATTATGCTTCATATATACGCTTTAACCCAATGAGAATGAATGATCAGTTTAGAATGATCATTTTAACTAGCTAATCAAGTTGGCATGTGTGTATAAATTGTCTTTAACTTTTGAATTAGAGCTCAAAATGACATGAATCCAACGCTCACGTTAAGCTAGCTCAATTTTCTATATTTTGTCAAAAGTTAAGACTGAAAGAGCTACGACAAAGCCTTCAAGTAATACAATGTATCCAAAACTACGTGATTCAATGCATTATACTTCATTTATAAGTCTTTACTCAATGACCACCAATGATCAAGTTAGATTGATCATTTTAACTGGCCGATCAAATTGTCATATCCGCACTAAATCATCTGTAACTTTTGATTTTGAGTTCATAATGAAATGAATCCAATACCCACGTTAAGCTAGCTCAATATTTTGTACTGTAAAAAAATTTACGACCGAAACAGCTACGACAAAGCCTCCATGTAATCCAATCTATTCCAAATTGCATGATGCCAAGCATTATGCTTCATATATACGCTTTAACTCAATGAGCATGAATGATTAGTTTAAAATGATCATTTTAACTAGCTGATCAACTTGACATCTCTGCAGTAATTCGTTTTTAACTTTTCAATTAGAGCTCAAAATGACACGAATCTAACGCTCACGTTAAGCTAGCTCAATTTTCTATATTGTGACAAAATTTAAGATTTAAAGAGCAATGACAAAAGCCTCCAAGTAATCCAATGTATCCCAAAATACGTGATGCAATGCATTATGCTTCATTTATAAGTCTTTACTCAATGACCACCAATGATCAGTTTAGAATGATCATTTTAACTGGATGATCCAGTTCTCATGTCTACACTAAATCGTCCGTAACTTTTGATTTAGAGTTTAGAGTTACATGAATCCAACGCCGAAGTACGGCTAGCACAAATTTCTATATTGTGACAAAAATTAAGAACCAAATAGCAATGACAAAGCCTCCAAGTAATCAAATCTATCTTAAGCATTGTGATGCCATGCATTGTGCTTCATTTATATGCCTTTGCTAAATGAGCATCAATGATCAGTTTATAATGATCATTTTAACTACATGATCAACTTGACATGTCCACACTAAATCCTCTTTCAATTTTGATTTAGATCTCAAAATTACATGAATCCAACACCCACCTTAAGCTAGCTCAATTTTCCATATTGTGACAACATTTCAGACTGAAAAAGCTAGACAAAGCCTCAAAGTAATGCAATCTATCCCAAACTGCGTCATTCCAAGCATTATGCTTCATTTGTAAGCCTTTACTAAAGAGGGACCAATGATCAGTTTAGAATGATCACTTTAACTGTCCGATCAAGTTGGCATGTCCACACTAAAACATTCGTAACTTTTGATTTAGAGTTCAGAATGAAACGAACCCAACCCCCACGTTAAGCTAGCTCAATATTTTGTATTGTGACAAAATTTAAGACCGAGATAGCTAATCTAATCTATCCCAACTTGTGTGATGCCGTGAATCAATGAGCACCAATGATCAGTTTAGAATGATCATTTAAGTAGCTGATCAACTTGACATGTACGCACTAAATCGTCTTTAACTTTTGATTAAGAGCTCAAAATGATATTAATCCACCGCCCACGTTAAGCGAGCTTAATTTTCCATATTGTGACAACATTTGATACTTAAAGATCTACGACAAAGCCTCCAAGTAATCTAATGTATCCCAAACTACGTGATGCAATGCATTATGCTTCATTTGGAAGTCTTTACTCAATGACCACGAATGATCAATTTAGAATGATAATTTTAACAGGCCGATGAACTTGACATATACGCACTAAATTGTCTGTAGCTTTTGATTTAGAGTTCAAAATGACACGAATCCAACACCCACATTAAGGTAGGTCAACTTTCTATATTGTGCGAACATTTGAGAGTGAAAGAGTTTTGACAAAGCCTTCAATTAATCCAATGAATCCAAAAATGCGTGATGCCATGCATTGTGTTTCATTTATAAGCTGTACTCAAGTAGCAATAGTGATCAGTTTCGAATGGTCATTTTAACTAGCCGATCAACTTGACATGTCCACACTAAATCATCCGTAACTTTTGATCTAGAGTCCAAAATGTCACAAATCCAATGCCCACGTTAAGCTATCTCAATTTTCTATATTGTGACATCATTTGAGACAAAAACAACTACCACTACGCCTCCAAGTAATCCAATGTGTCCCAAATTGTGTGATGCTATGCATTATGCTTCATTCATAAGCTTTTACTACAGGAGAACCAATGATCAGTTTAGAATGATAATTTTAACTGGCCAATCAACTTGACATGTCCACTCTAAATTGTCCATAACTTTTGATTTAGTGTTCAGAAGGACACGAATCCAATGCCCATGTTAAACTAACTCGATTTTCTATACTGCGACAAAATTTAAGACAAAAGTAGCTAAGACAAAGCCTCCATGTAATCAAATCTATGTCAAAATTTGTGATGCCATGCATTAGGGTTCATTTGTAAACCTTTGCTCCATGAGCACCAATGATCATCTTAGAAAGATCAATTTAACTCGCCGATCAACTTGAAGTGTATGCACTAAATCATTCGTAACTTTTGGTTTAGAGATTAGAATGACACAAATAAAATGTCCACGTTAAGTTAGCTCAATTTTTTATATGTGACAATATTTGAGGCTGAAGCAGCTACCACAAAGCGTTTAAGTAATCCAATCTATCCTAAGCTGCGTGATGCCATGCTTTATGCTTCATTTATAAGAATTTACTCAAGTAGCACTAATGATCAGGTTAGAACGATCAATTTAACTGGCGGATACTCTTGACATGTCCACACAAAATCATCATAACTCTTGATTTACAGCTCAAAATGACACAAATCGAACGCCTACATTTAACTATCCCAAATTTAAGACCTCAATAATTACGACAAAGCCTCCAAGTAATCCAATCTATCCCAAATTGGGTGATGTCATGCATTATACTTCATTTATACGCCTTTACTCAATGAGAACCAATGATCACTTTGGAATGATCATTGTAACTAGCTGATCAAATTGACATGTCCGCACTAAATCGTATTTAACTTTTGATTTGGAGCTCAAAATGATATGAATCCAACACCCAGGTTAAACTAGCTAAAATTTCCATCTTGTGACAACATTTTAGACTGAAAGAGCTACGACAAAGCCTCCAAGTAATCTAATGTATCCCAAACTCTGTGATGCCATGCATTACTCAATGTATCCTAAACTTCATTTATAAGTCTCTACTCAATCAGCACCAATGATCAATTTACAATGATCATTTCAACAGGCTGATCAAGTTGACATGTACGCACAAAATCATCCATAACTTCTGATTTAGAGTTCATAGTGACAAAAATCTAATGCCCACATTAAGGTAGATCAATTTTCTTTATTGTGACAACATTTGAGACTGAAAAAGCTACAACCAAGGCTTCTAGTAATCCAATCAATCCTAAAATCCATGATGCCATGCATTATGCCTCATTTATAAGCCTTTACTCAAGGAGCATTGATGATTAGTTTAGAATGATCACTTTTCTGGCCGATCAACTTGACATGTCCACACTAAATCGTACGTATCTTTTGATTTAGTTTTCAAAAAATGACATGAATCCAACACCAACGTTCAGCTAGCTCAATATTATATATTTTGCCAAAATTTAATACCAAAATAGCGACGACAAAGCCTCTAAGTAATCCAATGTATCCCAAACTGCGTGATGCCCTCCATTATGCTTCTTTTATAAGTCTTTACTCAATGAGCACGAATGATCTGCTTAGAATGATCATTTTAACTGGCCGATCAACTTGACATGTCCACACTAAATCGTCCGTAACTTTTGATATAAAGTTCAGAATGACATGAATCTAACGCCCACTTTATGCTAACTCAATTTTCTATATTGTGACAAAATTTAAGACCGAAATAGCTACGAAAAAGCCTCCAAGTAATCCAATATATCCCAAAATGCGTGATGCCATGCAGTATGCTTCATTTGTAAACCTTTGCTCAATGACCACCAATTATCATTTCAAAATGATCATTTAATTAGCCGATAAAATTTATATGCCCACATTAAATCACCTGTAACTTTTGATTAGAGTTGAGAATGACAAGAATCCAACACCCATGTTAAACTAGCTCAATTTTCTATATGGTGACAACATTTGAGACTGAAAGAGCTACCACAAAGCCTTCAAGTAATCCAATGAATCCCAAACTGCGTGATGCCATGCATTATGCTTCATTTATAAGCTTTTACGCAAGGAGCACCAACGATCAGTTTAGAACTATCATTTTAACTTGCCTATGAACTTGACATATCCGCATTAAATCGTACATAACATTTGATTTAGAGTTCAGAATGACAATAATCCAACGCCCACGTTAAACTAACTCAATTTTCTATATTGTGACAAAATTTAAGATTGAAATAGCTACGACAACGCTTCCAACTAATCCAAACTATCCTAAACTGCATGATGCAATGCATTATGATTGATTTGTAAACCTATGCTCAATGAGCACCAATGATCAGTTTAAAATAATTAATTTAACTAGCCGATAAAATTGAAATGTTTGCACTAAGTCGTCCGTAAGTTTTGATTTAGAGTTCAGAATGACAGGAATCCAACGCCAACGTTAAACTAGCTTAACTTTCTATATTGTGACAACATTTGAGAGTGAAAGAGCTACCACAAAGCCTTCAAGTAATCCAATGTATCCCAAACTGTGTGATGCCATGCATTATGATTCATTTATAAGTCTTTACTCAAGGAGCACACATGATAAGTTTACAATGATCATTTTAACTGGCCGATCAATTTGACATGTCCGTACTAGATCGTCTGTAACTTCTGATTTAGAGTTCAAAATGACACAAATCCAACGCCCAGGTTAAGCTAACTCAAATTTTTTATATTGTGACAATATTTAAGATCGAAATAGCTATAACAAAGCTTTCAAATAATCCAATACATCCCAAAGTGAGTGAGGCCATGCATTATACTTCATTTATACGCCTTTACTAAATGAGCACCAATGATCTATTTAGAAAGATCATTTTAACTAGCTAATCAACTTGACATGTCTACACTAAATCGTCTTTAACTTTTGCTTTAGAGCTCAAAAAATGACATGAATCCAACGCGCACTTTAAGCTAGCATAAGTTTCCTTATTGTGACAACATTTTATACTTAAAGAGCTACGACAAAGCCTCCAAGTAATCCAATGTATCCCAAACAGCGTGATGACATGCATTATGATTCCTTTATAAGTCTTTAATCAAGAAGCACCAATGATCAGTTTAGAATGATTGTTTCAACGGGCTGTTCAACTTCACATGTACGCACTTAATAATCCATAACTTTTGATTTAGAGTTCAAAATGACACGAATCCAACAACTACGTTAAGCTAGCTCAATTTTCCATATTGTGACAACATTGAGACCTGAAAGACCTACCACAAATTAAATCTAATGTATAACAAACTGCGTGATGCCATGCATTATGATTCATTTATAAGTCTTTACTCAAGGAGCACACATGATAAGTTTACAATGATCATTTTAACTGACCGATCAATTTGACATGTCCGTACTAGATCATCTGTAACTTCTGATTTAGAGTTCAAAATGACACAAATCCAACGCCCATGTTAAGCTAACTCAAAATTTTTATATTGTGACAATATTTAAGATCGAAATAGCTATGACAAAGCTTTCAAATAATCCAATACATCCCAAAGTGAGTGATGCCATGCATTATACTTCATTTATACGCCTTTACTAAATGATCACCAATGATCTATTTAGAAAGATCATTTTAACTAGCTAATCAACTTGACATGTCTACACTAAATCGTCTTTAACTTTTGCTTTAGAGCTCAAAAAATGACATGAATCCAATGCGCACTTTAAGCTAGCATAAGTTTCCTTATTGTGACAACATTTTATACTTAAAGAGCTACGACAAAGCCTCCAAGTAATCCAATGTATCCCAAACAGCGTGATGACATGCATTATGATTCCTTTATAAGTCTTTAATCAAGAAGCACCAATGATCAGTTTAGAATGATTGTTTCAACGGGCCGTTCAACTTCACATGTACGCACTTAATAATCCATAACTTTTGATTTAGAGTTCAAAATGACACGAATCCAACAGCTACGTTAAGCTAGCTCAATTTTCCATATTGTGACAACATTGAGACCTGAAAGACCTACCACAAATTAAATCTAATGTATAACAAACTGCGTGATGCCATGCATTATGCTTCATTTATAAGCCTTTACTCAAGGAGCACCACTGATCAGTTTAGAATGGTTATTTTAATTGGGCGATCAACTTGACATGTCCGCAGCAAATCATCCGTAACTTTTAATTTAGAGTTTAGAATGACACTGATCCAATGCCCACGTTAAGCTTGCTCAATTTTCTATATTGTGACAAAATTCGACATCGAAAAAGCTATGAAAAAGCTTCCAAATAATCCAATCTATCACAAACTGCATGATGCCATGCATTATTATTCATTTATACGCCTTTACTCTATGAGCACCAATGATCAGTTTAGAATGAACATTTTAACTAACTGATCAACTTGATATGTCCGCACTAAATCTTCTTTAACTCTTGATTTAGAGCTCAAAATGATATGAATCCAATTCTCACGGTAAGCTAGCTCAATTTTCTATATTGTGAAAAAATTTAGGACTGAAATAGTTATGACAAAGCCTCCAAGTAATTCAATCTATTGCAAACTTCTTGATGCCATTAATTATGATTCATTAATAAGCCTTTACACAATGAGCACCAGTGATAAGTTTAGAATGATCATTTTAACTAGCCGGTCAACTTGACATGTCGGCAAGAAATTGTCCGTAAGTTTTGATTCATAGCTCTGAATGACACAAATCCAATGCCCACGTTAATGTAGCTCAATTTTCTATAGTGTGACAAAATTTAAGACTGAAATTGCTACGACAAAGCCTCCAAGTAATCCAATCTATTGCAAATGGGTTAATGCCATGATTATGCTTCATTAATAAGCCTTTACTTAATGAGCATTAATGATCAGTTTAGAATGATCATTTTAACTGCCCAATCAGCGTGACATGTCCACACTAAATCGTGTATAACTTTTGATTCGGAGCTCGGAATCACACGAATCCAACACTCACGTTAAGCTAGCTAAATTTTCTATATTGTAAGAAATTTAAGACTTAAATAGCTACGCCAAGCCTCCAAGTAATAGAATCTATCGCAAACAGCATGATGCCATGCATTATGCTTCATTTATAAGTCTTTACTCAATGAACACCAATGATCAGTTTAGAATGATCATTTCAACTTTCCGATCCATTTGACATGTCTGCACGAAATCATCTGTCACTTTTGATTCAAAGATCAGAATGACACAAATCCAATGCCCACGTTAAGCTAGCTCAATTTTCTATAGTGTGACGAAATTAAAGACCAAAATAGCTACGACAAAGCCTCCAAGTAATCCATTCAATCGCAAACTGCTTGATGCCATGCATTATGCTTCATTAACAAGCCTTTACTTGATGAGCACTAATGATCAGTTAGAATGATTATTTTGACTAGCGGACCAGCTTGACATGTACGCACCAAATGGTCCGTAACTTTTGTTTTAGAGCTCAGAATGGCACGAATCCAGTGCCAATATTAAGCTAGTTCAGTTTCCTATATTGTGACAAATTTTAAGACTGAAATAACTAGGACAAAGCCTCCAAGTAATTCAATCTAACCCAAACTGCGTGAGACTATGCATTATGCTTCATTTATAAGCCTTTACTCAAAGAGCACCAATGATCAGTTTAGAATAATCATTTTAACTTGCCTATGAACTTGACATATCCGCATTAAATCGTACGTTACATTTGATTTAGAGTTCAGAATGACAATAATCCAACGCCCACGTTAAACTAACTCAATTTTCTATATTGTGACAAAATTTAAGATTGAAATAGCTACGACAACGCTTCCAACTAATCCAAACTATCCTAAACTGCATGATGCAATGCATTATGAATGATTTGTAAACCTATGCTCAATGAGCACCAATGATCAGTTTAAAATGATTAATTTAACTAGCCGATAAAATTGACATGTTTGCACTAAGTCGTCCGTAAGTTTTGATTTAGAGTTCAGAATGACAAGAATCCAACGCCAACGTTAAACTAGCTTAACTTTCTATATTGTGACAACATTTGAGAGTGAAAGAGCTACCACAAAGCCTTGAAGTAATCCAATGTATCCCAAACTGCGTGATGCCATGCATTATGATTCATTTATAAGTCTTTACTCAAGGAGCACACATGATAAGTTTACAATGATCATTTTAACTGACCGATCAATTTGACATGTCCGTACTAGATCATCTGTAACTTCTGATTTAGAGTTCAAAATGACACAAATCCAACGCCCAGGTTAAGCTAACTCAAATTTTTTATATTGTGACAATATTTAAGATCGAAATAGCTATGACAAAGCTTTCAAATAATCCAATACATCCCAAAGTGAGTGATGCCATGCATTATACTTCATTTATACGCCTTTACTAAATGAGCACCAATGATCTATTTAGAAAGATCATTTTAACTAGCTAATCAACTTGACATGTCTACACTAAATCGTCTTTAACTTTTGCTTTAGAGCTCAAAAAATGACATGAATCCAACGCGCGCTTTAAGCTAGCATAAGTTTCCATATTGTGACAACATTTTATACTTAAAGAGCTACGACAAAGCCTCCAAGTAATCCAATGTATCCCAAACAGCGTGATGACATGCATTATGATTCCTTTATAAGTCTTTAATCAAGAAGCACCAATGATCAGTTTAGAATGATTGTTTCAACGGGCCGTTCAACTTCACATGTACGCACTTAATAATCCATAACTTTTGATTTAGAGTTCAAAATGACACGAATCCAACAGCTACGTTAAGCTAGCTCAATTTTCCATATTGTGACAACATTGAGACCTGAAAGACCTACCACAAATTAAATCTAATGTATAACAAACTGCGTGATGCCATGCATTATGCTTCATTTATAAGCCTTTACTCAAGGAGCACCACTGATCAGTTTAGAATGGTTATTTTAATTGGGCGATCAACTTGACATGTCCGCAGCAAATCATCCGTAACTTTTAATTTAGAGTTTAGAATGACACTGATCCAATGCCCACATTAAGCTTGCTCAATTTTCTATATTGTGACAAAATTCGACATCGAAAAAGCTATGAAAATGCTTCCAAGTAATCCAATCTATCACAAACTGCATGATGCCATGCATTATTATTCATTTATACGCCTTTACTCTATGAGCACCAATGATCAGTTTAGAATGAACATTTTAACTAACTGATCAACTTGATATGTCCGCACTAAATCTTCTTTAACTCTTGATTTAGAGCTCAAAATGATATGAATCCAATTCTCACGGTAAGCTAGCTCAATTTTCTATATTGTGAAAAAATTTAGGACTGAAATAGTTATGACAAAGCCTCCAAGTAATTCAATCTATTGCAAACTTCTTGATGCCATTAATTATGATTCATTAATAAGCCTTTACACAATGAGCACCAGTGATAAGTTTAGAATGATCATTTTAACTAGCCGGTCAACTTGACATGTCGGCAAGAAATTGTCCGTAAGTTTTGATTCATAGCTCTGAATGACACAAATCCAATGCCCACGTTAATGTAGCTCAATTTTCTATAGTGTGACAAAATTTAAGACTGAAATTGCTATGACAAAGCCTCGAAGTAATCCAATCTATTGCAAATGGCTTAATGCCATGATTATGCTTCATTAATAAGCCTTTACTTAATGAGCATTAATGATCAGTTTAGAATGATCATTTTAACTGCCCAATCAGCGTGACATGTCCACACTAAATCGTTATAACTTTTGATTTGGAGCTCGGAATCACACGAATCCAACGCTCACGTTAAGCTAGCTCAATTTTCTATATTGTAAAAAATTTAAGACTTAAATAGCTACGCCAAGCCTCCAAGTAATAGAATCTATCGCAAACAGCATGATGCCATGCATTATGCTTCATTTATAAGTCTTTACTCAATGAACACCAATGATCAGTTTAGAATGATCATTTCAACTTGCCGATCAATTTGACATGTCTGCACGAAATCATCTGTCACTTTTGATTCAAAGATCATAATGACACGAATCCAATGCCCACGTTAAGCTAGCTCAATTTTCTATAGTGTGACGAAATTAAAGACCAAAATAGCTACGACAAAGCCTCCAAGTAATCCATTCTATCGCAAACTGCTTGATGCCATGCATTATGCTTCATTAACAAGCCTTTACTTGATGAGCACTAATGATCAGTTAGAATGATGATTTTGACTAGCGGACCAGCTTGACATGTACGCACCAAATGGTCCGTAACTTTTGTTTTAGAGCTCAGAATGGCACGAATCCAGTGCCAATATTAAGCTAGTTCAGTTTCCTATATTGTGACAAATTTTAAGACTGAAATAGCTAGGACAAAGCCTCCAAGTAATTCAATCTAACCCAAACTGCGTGAGACTATGCATTATGCTTCATTTATAAGCCTTTACTCAAGGAGCACCAATGATCAGTTTAGAATAATCATTTTTACTACCGGTCAACTTGACATGTCCGCAAAAAATCTTTCGTAACTTTTGATTCAGAGCTCATAATGACATGAATCCAATGCCCACGTTAAGCAAGCTCAATTTTCTTTATTGTGACAAAATTGAAAACTGAAATAGCTACAACAAAGCCTCCAAGTAATCGAATCGCAAACAATGTGATGGCATGCATTATGCTTTATAAATAAACCTTTACTCAATGAGGACAAATGATTAGTTTAGATTTATCATTTTAACTAACCGATCAACTTGACATTTCCGCACTAAATCGTCTATAACTTTTGATTCAAAGCTCAGAATGAAACGAATCCAACGATCACGTTAATCTATCTCAATTTTCTGTATTGTGAAAAAATTTAAGACTGAAATAGTTATGAAAAAGCCTCCAAGTAATTCAATCTATCGTGAACTGCTTGATGACATGAATTATGCTTCATTAATAAGCCTTTACTTAATGAGCAACAATGATCATTTTAGAATTATCATTTTAACTAGTCGGTCAATTTGACATGTCGGAAAGAAATTGTCCGTAAGTTTTGATTTATAGCTCTGAATGATACAAATCAAATGCCCACCTTAAGGTAGCTTAATTTTCTATAATGTGACAAAATTTAAAACTAAAATTGCTACGACAAAGCCTCCAAGTAATCCAATCTATCGCAAGCTACTTAATGCCACGCATTATGCTTCATTAATAAACCTTTACTCAATGAGCACTAATGATCGGTTTATAATGATAATTTTAACTTCCCAATCAGTGTTACATGTCCGCATTAAATCGTCTAAAACTTTTGATTCGGAGATCCTACTGACATTAATCCAACGTTCACGTTAAGCTAGCCCAATTTTCTATATTGTAAGAAATTTAAGACTTAAATAGCTACGCCAAGCCTCCAAGTAATTGAATCTATCGCAAACAGCATGATGCCATGCATTATGCTCCATTGATAAGCCTTTACTCAATGAGCACCAATGATAATTTTAGAATGATCATTTTAACTCTCCGATCAACTTGACATCTTCGCACAATATTGTCTGTAACTTTTGATTCAGAAATCAGAATGACACGAATCCAATGCCCGCGTTAAGCTAGCTCAATTTTTTATAGGGTGGCAAAACTTTAGACTAAAATAGCAACGACAAAGCATCCAAGTAATCCAGTCTATCGCAAACTGATTGATGCCATGCATTATGCTTCATTAAGAAGCCTTTACTCGATGAGCACTAATGATCAGTTAGAAAGATTATTTCAACTAGCCGACCTACTTGACATCTCTGCACAAAATTATCCATAACTTTTGATTCAGAGCTCAGAATGGCACGAATCCAATGCCCATATTAAGCTAGTTCAATTTCCTATATTGTGACAAAATTTAAGACCAATATAGCAACAAAAAAGCATCCAAGTAATTCAATCTAACCAAAACTGTGTGAAGCCATGAATTATGCTTCATTTATAAGCCTTTAATCAAGAAACACCAGTGATAAGTTTAAAATAATCATTTTTACTACCGGTCAACTTGACATGTCCGCACAAAATCTTCCGTAACTTTTCATTCAGAATGACACGAATCCTTTTCCCACGTTAAGCTAGCTCAATATTTTTATTGTGACAAAATTGAAGACTGAAATAGCTACGACAAAACCTACAAGTAATCAAATCTATCACAAATAGTGTGATGTCATGCATTATGCTTCATAAATAAGCCTTAACTCATGAGGACAAATGATCAGTTTAGATTGATCATTTCAACTAACCGATCAACTTATCTGCACTAAATCGTGTGTAACTTTCGATTCAGAGCTCAGAATGAAACGAATCCAACGATCACGTTAAACTAGCTCAATTTTCTATGTTGTGAAAAACTTTAGGACTGAAATAGTTATAAAAAGCTTCCAAGTAATCCAATCTATCGCAAACTGCTTGATGGCATGAATTATGCTTCATTAATAAGCCTTTACTCAATGAGCATCAGTGATCAGTTTAGAATAATCATTTTAACTAGCCGGTCAACTTGACATGTCGGCAAGAAATTTTCCATGACTTTGGATTGATTGCTCTGAATGACACAAATCCGATGCGCACGTTAAGGTAGCTCAATTTTCTATAGTGTGACAAAATTTAAGACTGACATTGCGACGACAAAGCCTTCAAGTAATCTAATCTATCGCAAACTTCTAAATGTCATGCATTATGCTTCATTAATAAGCTTTTACTCAATGAGCACTATCAGCATGACATGTCCACTTTAAATCGTCTATAACTTTTGATTCGGAGCTCGGAATGACACGAATCCAACGTTCACGTTAAGCTAGCTCAATTTTATTTATTGTGAACAAATTAAGTCTGAAATAGCTACGAAAGAGCGTACAAGTAATCAAATCTATCGCAAAATGCTAAATGCCCTATATTATGCTTGATTAATAAGCCTATACTCAATGATCACCAATGATTAGTCTAGAATGATCATTTTAACGGTCCGATCAACTTGACATGTATGGACTAAATCGTCTATAACTTTTAATTTATGGCTCAGAATGACATGAATCCAACGCCCACGTTAAGCTAACTTAATTTTCTATATTGTGGAAAATTTTAAGAATGAAATAGCTACAACAAAGCCTCTAGGTAATCGCATCTATCACAAATTGCGCGGTGCCACACATTATGTTTCATTAATAAGCCTTTACTTAATGAGCACCAATGATCAATTTAGAATGAGCACCAATGATCAGTTTAGAATGATCATTTTAATTGGGCGATCAACTTGACATGTCTGCACTAAATCGTCTATAACTTTTGATTCATAGCTCAAAAATGACACCAATCCAATGCCCACATTAAGGTAGTTCAATTTTCTATATGGTGATAAAATTTAAGACCAAAATAGGCATGACAAAACCTCCAAGTAGTCCAACTATCCCAAATTGCATGATATCATGCATTATGTTTCATTTATAAGCCTTTACTCAAGGAGCACCAATGATCACTTTAGAATGATCATTTTTACTACTGGTCAACTTGACATGTCCGCATAAAATATTCCGTAACTTCTGATTCAGAACTCAGAATGACATGAATCCAATGTCCACTTTAAGCTAGCTCAATTTCTATATTGTGACAAAATTGAAAACTGAAATAGCTACAACAAAGCCTCCGTAATCGAATCTATCGCAAACAGCGTGATGCCACACATTATGCTTCATTAATAAGTTTTTACTAATGAGTACCGATGCTCAGTTCAGAATGATCATTTTAAATGACCGATCAACTTGACATGTCCGCATTAAATCATCTATAACTTTTGATTTAGAGCTTAGAATAAAATGAATCCAAAGCTCACGTTAACCTAGGTTTATTTTCTATATTGTGAAAAACTTTAGGACTGAAATAGTTAGGAAAAAGCGTTCACGTAATCCAATCTATCGCAAACTGTTTGATGCCATGAATTATGCTTAATTATTAAGCCTTTACTCAATGAGGACCAATGATCAGTTTAAAATGATTATTTTAACTAGCTGGTCAACTTGACATGTCGGCAAGAAATTGTCCGTAACTTTTGATTCAGAGGTCTGAATGACACGAATCCAATGCCCACGTTAAATTAGCTCAATTTTAACACTGAAATTACTATGACAAAGGCTCCAAGTAATCCAATCTATCGCAAACTGCTTGACGCCATACATTATGCTGCATTAATAAGCCTTTAGTCAATGATCACTAATGATCAGTTTAGAATGATCGTTTTAACTGCCCGATCAGCATGACATGTCCACTCAAAATCGTCTATAAATTCTGCTTCAGAGCTCCGAATGACACCAATCCAACGCGCACGTTAAGCTAGCTCAATTTTCTTTATTGTGATAAAATTTAAAACCAAAATAGCTACGACAAATCCTCCATGTAATCCAATCTTATGCAAACTGTGTGATGCCATGCATTATGTTTCATTAATAAGCCTTTACTCAATGGGAACAAATGATCATTTTACAATGATCATTTTCACACGACGGTCTGCACAAAATAATTTGTAACTCTTAATTATGAGCCCAGAATGACGCGAATCGAACGCCCACGTTACGCTACCTCAATTTTCTCTATTGTGACAAAAATTTAAGACTGAAATAGTTACGACAAAGCCTCCAAGTATTCAAATCTATTGCTAAATGCATGATGCCAAGCATTATGCTTCATTAACAAGCCTTTATCCAATGAGCACCAATGATAAGTTTAGAATGATCAATTTAACTGACCGATCAACTTTATATGTCCACATAAAATCATCCGTAACTTTTATTCAGAGCTCCGAATGACACAAATCCAATGCCCATGTTAAGCTAGCTCACTCTTCTATACTGTGATAAAATTTAGAACTGAAATAGCTACGACGAATCCTCCAAGTCATCGAATCTATCACAAACTCTATGATACCACACATTATGCTTGATTAATAAGCCTTTACTGAATGAGCACAAATGACCAGTTTAGAATGATTGTTTTAACTGCCCGATCAGCGTGACATGTCCACTCAAAATCGTCTATAAATTCTGGTTCAGATCTCCGAATGACACCAATCCAGCGCGCACGTTAAGCTAGCTCAATTTTCTTTATTGTGATAAAATTTAAAACCAAAATAGCTACGACAAATCCTCCATGTAATCCAATCTTATGCAAACTGTGTGATGCCATGCATTATGTTTCATTAATAAGCCTTTACTCAATGGGAACAAATGATCATTTTAAAATGATCATTTTCACACGACGGTCTGCACAAAATCGTTGGTAACTCTTAATTATGAGCCCAGAATGATGCGAATCCAATGCCCACGTTACGCTAGCTCAATTTTCTCTATTGTGACAAAATTTAAGACTGGAATAGTTACGACAAAGCCTCCAAGTAATCAAATCTATCGCTAAATGCATGATGCCAAGCACTATGCTTCATTAACAAGCCTTTATTCATTGAGCACCAATGATAAGTTTATAATGATCAATTTAACTGACCGATCAAATTTATATGTCCACATAAAATCATCCGTAACTTTTGATTCAGAGCTCCGAATGACACGAATCCAATGCCCATGTTAAGCTAGCTCAATCTTCTATACTGTGATAAAATTTAGAACTGAAATAGCTACAACGAAACCTCCAAGTCATCGAATCTATCACAAACTCTATGATGCCACACATTATGCTTGATTAATAAGCCTTTACTGAATGAGCACAAATGATCAGTTTAAAATGATCATATTAACTGGCTGACCAACTTGACTTGTCCGCACTAAATAGTTTGTAACTTTTGATTCATAGCTCAGAATGACACGAATCCAACGCCCATGTTAAGCTAGCTCTTTAAGACTGAAATAGCTATGACAAAGCTTCCAGGTAATCCAGTCTATCACAAAATCCTTGATGCAATGCATTTGCTTCATCAATAAGCTTTTATTCAATGAGCAACAATGATCAATTTAGAATGATCATTTTAACTACATGATTAACTTGACATTTCCGCTGTAAATCATATGTAACTTTATATTCAGAGCTTGGAATGACATGAATGCAACAACCACGTTAAGCTAGCTCAATTTTCAATAGTGTGACAAGATTAAAGGATGAAATAGATACACGACAAAGCCTCCATGTAATTGAAACTATCGCAAACTACATGATGCCACGCATTATGCTTCATTAATAAGCCTTTACTCAATGAGAACCAATGATCAGTTTAGAATGATCATTTTCACTCGTCGGTCAACTTTACACGTCCACACAAAATCATCTGTAACTTTTTATTCTAAGCTCAGAATTACGTGAATCCAACACCAACGTTACGCTAGCTCAATTTTCTCTATTTTTAGAAAATTTAAGACTGAAATAGCTACAACTAAGCCTCCAAGTAATCGAATCTATCACTAACTGCGTGATGCCATGCATTATGCTTCATTAACAAGCCTTTACTCAATCAGCACCATTGATAAGTTTAGAACGATCATTTTAACTGGCCGATCAACTTTACATGTCCACACAAAATCGTCGGTAACTTCTGATTTAGAGCTCATAATGACACGAGTCCAACGCCCATGTTAAGCTAGCCCAATTGTTTATAATGTGACAAAATTTAAAACTGAAATAGCTACGAAAAAGCCTCCAAGTCGTTGAATCTATCGCAAACTGCATGATGCCATGCATTATTCTTGATTAATAAACCTTTACTCAATGAGCATCAATGATCAGTTTAGGATGATCATTTTAACTGGCTGATCAATTTGATCAAATAGTCTTTAACTTTTGATTCAGAGCTCGGAATGACACGAATGCGACTACCACGTTAAGCTAGCTCAGTTTTCTATATTTTGACAAAATTTAAGACTGAAGTAGCTACGACAAAGCTTCGAAGTAATCGAATCTATCGCAAACTGCGTGATGCCACACATTATGTTTCATTAATAAGCCTTTACTCAATGAGAACCATTGATATGTTTAGAATGATCATTTTTACTGGCCGATCAAGATGACATGTCTACAGAAAATCGACCGTAACTTATGATTCAGAGCTAGGTATTACATGAATCTAACACCCATTTTAAGCTAGCTCAATTTTCTATATTGTGACGAAATTTAGAAAATAAATAGCTACGACAAAGCCTCCAAGTAAACGAATCTATCTCAAATTGCGTGATGCCACGAATTATGCTTCATCAATAACCCTTTACTCAATGAGAACCAATGATGAGTTTAGAATGATCATTTTCACTAGCCGGTCAACTTGACATGTCCACACAAAATCATCTGTAATTTTTGATTCAGATCTCAGGATGACGTTAATCAAACGCCCAAGTTAAGCTAGATCAATTTTCTCTGTTGTGAAAAAAATTAAGACTAAAATTGCTACAAAAAAGCCTCCAAGTAATTGAATATATCGCTAATTGTGTGATGTCACACATTATTCTTCATTAATAAGCATTTACTCAATCAGCACCAATGATTAGTTTAGAATGATGATTTGAAATGGCCGATCAACTTCACAACTCCACACAAAATCATCCGTAACTTCTGATTCAAAGCTCTGAATGACACAAACCCAACGCCCTCATTAAGTGATTCAAGCCTTGTTATACAGCCATGAAACTCTCGGACAGGTTACAAGAAACTTAGGGCAGATCGGCCTTAGGCTTTTGCGGTGGGTTTTGTGGTGTATATGATGGGTGGTGGGGTGAGGTAATCCACATGAGGTCATGTGAACAGCCTAATCACAAACTTAGAGCTAGGAGGGCTGGTCTCGACTAGGTCTAAGAGGCAATACTTTTATGGAAAAAACTCTTAGAAAAAAATATGATATTTATTAATATCAAAAAGGTTGTCGAACTACAATGTTGAAAGGAGCCTTATTAATATGCTCAGAAGCTTGACCTTCTAGGTTTGGCCCGAAAGAAAAATGGAAAACTTACAAAAGTGTATAAAGGAAAATTAAAAAATGGAAACAATCGAAAAAGGACAACAACTTAATTGTTCTTGACTCAACAAAAAGGAAAACTACTAGTTCCTACCCTGCAAAATAGAAAAGGCAATTTATAATTTGAAAACTTACCTTCTTACCTTTCGGCCAAGAAATGAGTTTAGCAGCCCTTGACTTGATTGTTGCACTCTTGGCCCATTGCTTGTCTTTGGTCTTCTAGGAGCTTTTCCACCACAAGCTGAACATGTGGAAGAGTGCCCTTGTACTCCTTCTTGTCATGTCTCCTGGTGGTACCATTGCGGTAGAACTTTCCTGTAGGTCCATGCCTTGAAGTTGGCTGGTGATTTGGTCCGAGTCTCCTTGTGTGGAGCTTGAGCTGGCCATGTTATCGTGTGAGCCAGCTGTGCCGCGTGTTGAGCTTGCCAAAATGTTATCGGAGCCAGCCGGAATACTAGGTACGCCGGCCGTGTCACCAGCCGAGCCGGCGGTGTTGCCCACATCGCCGCCTATTGGGCAGTAAATTTTTGCTGCTTCGCCGGTAGAGTTGGTCGGCTTGGCCATATTGCTCATCGGGCCGGCTGTACCATTTGCCCCGGCCAAGTCGCCTATCGGTCTGGCTGTCTTGGGCAGGCCTTCTTCACGATCTGTTCGGGAAGCGTCACGATCTGGCCGCCCATTTGATCTGGTGTCCTCATCATCCCCTCCCCCTTCAGTAGGTTTTGTCCTCAAAACTGGATCTTCTGCAAGGAAGCGAGCTAAATCAGTCACATTGAATGTGTTAGACACATTTAACTCACCAAGAAGTTCAAGTAGGTAGGCATTGTTGTTGATTCTCTCCAGGATTCTGAATGGTCCATCTCCTCCGTGGGCTAGCTTGAAACTCCTTAGGTAGAGGAATCTATCTTGCCGTAGGTAGGCAATGTTGTTGATTCTCTCCTGGATTCTGAATGGTCCATCTCCTCCGTGGGCTAACTTGGAACTCCTTACACTACAAGAAAGCATTAATATTTCCGACGGCATTTCCAACAGAAAAAAAACTGTCAGAATTTGCCAACGAAATGGCGATGGTTTTCCGACGGACTACAGAGGGAAAGACTTTCGTTGGGGATCCGTCGGTAATTCCCGATGCCTGCACAACCATCGGGAAATCAATGGTAAAACCTGATGGTAAACCGTTGGTTTTCTAATGAACCCATGGTCATTGGGATATCCTCTTGAAACCATCGCAAATTAACGCCGGCGATGGTGGAAACCATCGGAAATCCATCGGCAAAGGAAGAAAAAATCTATTCAAAATTTATGATGATCCGGTTGTGGTCGGAAATCGTCGGAAATCCATCGGAAAAAAGAATATTCTTAAGAATAATTTGTTTAAAATTTGTGAATATCTGTTAAAAATTCATAATAATTTGTTAAAAATTCGTAATAATCTGTTAAAAGTTCGTAGTAATCTCTTAAAAATTCGTGATAATCTCTAGTTTTCAATATAAATACGCTATGATCATTCACAATTTCTTCAAAACAAAAAGTCTTAAGAAAATATGTTCTTCGGGTTCTTATGATTATTTTCGATCGTGGATAGATAAACCTCGTTATGATTCAACAACGGGGGAATTGACTGATGAATATGCGCAAGGTATTGAAGAGTTCATGACATTTGCATAAAACAATATCATGGCATCGGAATAGAGTAAAATGTATTGTCCATGTATTAAATGTCGAAATCATAGATTAATCTCTGTTAGAGAAGTGCGTAATCATTTGTATAGGACTGGATTTATGTCGGGTTACAAAATTTGGTATTCACATAGAGAAATTGATGCAACGATACAATATTATGGTAGTACTTCAAAAAGGTTAGATAATACTAATGTTAGGGTAGAGGAACTGGCATTAGAAGTTGATATAAACGGAAGTAATGTTCAGATGGTGAATGATGCATTTCGTGAACAAAGAGCATCGTACATTGAAGATATTAGCATAATAGAGGAACCTAATTTGGAAGCCCGAAATTTTTTTGATATGTTAGATGCATCCAAGCAGCCTTTGTATAAAGGATGTAGAGATGGATTATCGTCTTTATCTGCTGCAAGCATGTTGATGACGATAAAGACTGATTTCAACATGGCTGAAGATTGTGTGAATGCGATAGCTTGTTTTGTTAGAGATATATTACCTGAAGATAATATTGCACCTCCTTCATATTACGAGGTTCAAAAACTTGTAGCTGGTCTTGGATTGCCATATCTGATGATTGATTTATGTATTGACAACTGCATGATCTATTGGAGAATGATGAAAACCGCATGAAGTGCCGATTTTGTCACAAACCTCGATTTCAAGAGACAAGCAACAGAGTACCTATTCCGCATAAACGGATGTGGTATTAGCCATTAACATAGAGGTTAAAGAGGTTATATCAATCTGAACACACAGCAAAACCTATGAGATGGCATGCAAAACATAATTCGAATGGAGAAATTGTGCATCCCTCGGATGCAGAAGCATAGAAACATTTTCAATAGGTTTATCCTAGTTTTGCACATGAGCCTAGAAACGTATACCTCGGGTTATGTACAGATGGATTCAACCCTTTTGGGAAGCATGAGAGGCTATACTCGTTGTGGCCAGTTATCGTTACACCTTATAATTTGCCTCCTTCTTTGTGCATGAAACGAGAGTTTTTGTTTCTAACAATTCTCGTCCCCGGCCCAGAGCATTCTAAGCGATCACTTGATATTTTCTTGCAGCCACTAATTCATGAGTTAAAAATATTGTTGGAAAATGGTGTTGAAGCATTCGATGTTTCCAACCAATAGAACTTGTTGATCCGAGCAGTACTTATGTAGACCATAAGTGATTTTCCAGCATATGGTATGTTATCAAGATGGTTGACGCATGGAAGATTAGCATGCCCATATTGTCAAGATAATACTGATGCGTTCCAACTGAAACACGGACGAAAGATTAGTTTGTTTGATTGTCATCATCGATTTCTACCATAAGATCATCCATATCGCCGGAGCACGACATTCTTTAGAAAAAAACAAAAAACAATTTGATGGTCCACCTCCTATTCTTGACGGGAATTATATGATGACTCAAGTTAGAGATTTTGGTGCTGAGAGAACGGCTTCATGTGGAGATAACGGACATTACCCTGTTGATGGTTGTGGCGAATACCATAATTGGCACAAGAAAAGCAATTTTTGGGATTTACCATATTGGAAGGACCATTTGTTGCGTCATAATCTAGATGTTATGCACATTGAGAAGAATTTTTTCGAGAACATAATAAATACCGTTCTAAATGTGCAAGGAAAAACAAAAGATAATTTGAAAGCTAGATTGGATTTGCCGGATATTTGTTCCCGGAAGGAACTACATGTAATGTCAAATGGAAAATCATTGTCTCCTGCATTCCAGTTGGATGCCCATGCAAAAGACGAATTCTTTGACTGGATTAAGCATAGTGTCAAATTTCCAGATTGATACGCATCTAATCTTTGTAATTGTGTCGATACTATTGAAGGCAAATTTTTAGGGATGAAAAGTCATGATTGTCATGTTGTCATGCAAAGACTATTCCCATTTGCTTTTAGCGATCTGCTGCCTAAAAACGTCCACAGAGCAATTGCAGGTACGTTTACCTTATTTTATATATAAATAATCATAATTTCATATATTATATGAGAATAAAATATTTTTTTATGTAGGGATTGGTGCTTTTTCTGAGATTTATGTACAAGATCACTTACTGCAGATGATATCCAAAATTTGAAGGAAAAAATATCGGTTCTCATTTGTAACTTGGAGAAAATATTTCCACCAACATTTTTTTGATGTTATGGAGCATCTTCCTATTCTCCTCCCTACAAAAGCAGCGCTTGGAGGATCTGTTCAGTACCGATGGATGTAACCTTTTGAGAGATATATGTTCCACCTAAAGAAAAATGTGAATTGATTCTCACAATTTTAAGTGGCTCAAATCTTAATGATTAATTTTAAGTGGCCCAAAATTAAAATGTTCCCTAAAGTATTGTATAAATACTTATTATGTCTTAGGTTAAGAAAGGCAGCACAAAAAAAGAGAAAAGGTGGCAGCCAGGGGACGCCTAGAGAGGAAAGGAGAGAGTTTCCAAGAGAGAGAGAGAGGGGAGTGAGAGAGAAATAAAGGTTATTGTATTTTTCTTTCTAAGTCTACTTTCTCTAAAGTTGTTTCATTGTAAGGGTTTATCAGATTTAAAGTGAAGTTTATAGGAGACAGATCCTACCCGAGAGGTACCTTAAGTGGGAACTCGGTAATCAAATGTTGTGTCTTTATTTCTATGCAATCCAAAACCAACACCAAGGGTAATAAGAAAGGATCCTAAAATCCTAACAAGTGGTATCAGAGCTTCCAGGTTTATTGCAAGGGGTGTGTTGGGAAACAAGGATTTTTGAGTTGCTGGGAAATTTAGCAGCACAATAGATTTGAAGACCTAATGATGAGTTCAAGGATTGAGGTTGACAGGTTTGATGGGACAGGAGACTTTTCTCTATGGAAAGTGAGAATTATGGCTCACTTTGGGGTTTTAGGGTTGAAAGATATCCTAACATATGAAAAGCTACTCAAGGATCCAGTGATTACAAAAGGTAAATCTGGTGAAGAGGCAAAAGGAGGCATAGAAGGCAGCTCACAGATTGATCCGGTAAAGTTTGAAAAATACGAAAAGACTAAGGATCTGATTGTTTTGAACGTGGGGAATCAAGTGCTCAGCAAAATCTCTAAGTTTGAGACAGCGGCAGCCATGTGGTCTACCCAAAACAAGTTATACATGGAGACATCTCTTCCAAATCGGATCTACCTACAGTTGAGGTTCTACACTTTCAAGATGGATGACTCCAAAAACATTGATACCAGTGTAGACGACTTTCTAAGGCTGGTGACAAATCTCAACAACATAGGAGTTGAAATTTCAGAAGAGGTACAAGCAATTCTACTTCTAAGTTCTTTGTCTAACGGGTATGATCAACTCAAGAAAACCCTAAAGTATGGGAGAGATACTTTAAAGTTGAACGAGGTCACAGCAGCAGCTAAGTCTAAGGAAAGGGAGCTAATCGAAAGTGGAAAGGTAACTTCTCAGGATGTAGGTTTGTATGTGGAATCAAGGGGTAGGTCGAACAACTGGTTCGATAACGACAACACATGGGGAGGCCGATCGAAGAGCAAAGGCAAGTCAAGGCAACAATCTGATAACACAACAAAGGATGTTTCATATGTGGAGATGAAGGGCATTAGAAAAGAGATTGTCCTCAGAGAAAGAAACGTGCAGAATCTGCTAACATAGCAAAGCCTATTCAGCCAGTGGTCTTAACAGGCAGTACTGAAGACACAAGGCAATGGGTAATGGATTCAGGGAGTTCTTACCACATCACACAAAACAAAGATGTTCTTTTTGATTTCAAAGAAATCAATGGAGGTAAAGTTCTGATGGCTAATAATACTCATAACAACATCAAAGGAACAAGAAGTATTAGAATTCAGAACTCAGATGGTTCTATGGTGACACTCAAGGATGTGAAATAAATGCCAAAGGTGAGTAGGAATTTGATTTCATTTGGGTTGTTGGAAAAATCAGGTTGTTGTTATCAAGGAGGTGATTTGGGACTGCAGTTTTATAAAGACGGCAAGAAGGTAATATCTGGTAAACTCAACAATGGGTTGTATTATCTTCAAGGTAAAGTTTGCAGAGCAGGAATCAGGTCAGGAACGAAGAATCTGAGTAAGGAGATAGCTACACATAAGGTCGAATTAGTGAATAGACAGTCAAAGAAAGTGACTTTCAGTGAGAATCTAATTCAAGGACCTACACCGAATGCTTTTAAGGCATGTTCAACTGTTCAAGGTGGAGAATTTTCTGATGAAATCTCCAGAGAAATTGTAGCAGAGCAGAATGTGGTAGATGTTGATGCTAAAACTCACAAGGAAAATGTTTCACAAGGATTACAAAAATTCAGGAGTGGAAAAGTGAGTTTGAGCATGGAAGCCAAGTTCAGCTTTCTGTATAAAGCTGTGCAGATATTAGGAACTGATAGGTTTTACAATATTGTTGCTAAAGGCGGTGTGATTCTACCTAAGATTCAGCTAAGTAAAGTTCCAGAAACCCTAGCTACCAAAAGACATATTTGCTGTGAATTTCTCAAGAGCCTCTAAAGAAGCAGAGGACCTCCTAGGAATATCACTGTAGTTGTCTCGACCTCGCAGAGACAAAGTGAGAAACAAGTTAGTTTCAGGGTATATTTAAAACAGTGGTAGATTCAGAAGTTACCTAGGAGGATGGGTGCGAGGGGAAAAGCGGCAGGAAACATCTCTCAAGGTGGAGCTCGCCGGAAAAGTGGCCGGAAAAGTGTCCAGAATAGTCGCCGGAAAAGTGGCCGGAAAAGTGGCTGGAAAATTAGTTGGAAAAGTGGCCGGGAAAGTGGCTGGAAAAGTGGCCGGAAAAAGTCGCCGGAAAAGTGGCCGGAAAAAGTCGCCAGATAAGTGTCCAGAAAAGTGGCCAGAAAAGTTGCCGGAAAAAGTCGCCGGAAAAGTTGCTGGAAAAGTTTGCCAGGAAAGTCGCCAGAAAATTTGTGGGGAGTCGCCGGAAAAGTTGTCGGAAACATCGCCGGCAAAGTCGCCCGAAAAATGTCACCAGAAAAGGTCGCCGAAAAGTCGCCGGAGGTTGGCGGCGCGTGGCCGGAGGCGGCAGCGCATGGCCAGAGGACGATGGAACGTGACGAGAAAGGCAGAGTGTGTGGTCCACGCGTGGTGGTGCATGAGGCACACGCGCGGTGGCGCGTGAGGCACACGCGCGGTGGCGCGTGAGGCACAAGCGCGGTGGCGCGTGATGTTCACGCGCGGTGGCGCTTGATGTTCACGCGCGGACGTGTGTGGCACACTCGCGGTGGCGCATGGTACACACGCGCGGCACGTGGCCGGTGGGTGGGCGCACGTGGAAGCGCGTGGGAGCGTGTGGGGGCACGTGGCCGGCGCGTGTGGGCGAGTGGCAACGCGTGAAGGCGCGTGGGTGGCGCGTGGAGGCGCGTGGGTGGCGCGTGGAGGCGCGTGGAGGCACGTGGGGACGGTGCATGGCCCTCACACGCCCATGATAAAAGGAAAAGGTTGGGCCAAAGAAAAGGAAAACGGCGGGCCAAATAAAATTGTGAGAAAGGTGGAGAATTGTGAGTTGATTCTCATAATTTTAAATGGCCCAAATCTTAATGACTAATTTTAAGTCGTCCAAAATTAAAATGTGCCCTAAAGTATTGTATAAATACTTATTATGTCTTAGGTTAAGAAAGGCAGCACAGAAAAAGAGAAAAGGTGGCAGCCAAAGGATGCCTAGAGAGGAAAGGAGAGAGTTTCTGATACAAGCCTTGATTCAAGGATGTATGCGCGTGGGCTGTTTGTGGAAGATTAGGTGAGAAACTCAACCTTAGGCTTCTGGATAGGGGTTTTCTGGTCGGTAAACGATGGAAGGGTGAAGTGAACCACACGAGGGGTGATGAACCTCGTGATAAATCACAAACTTAGAGCTAGGAGGGCTGGTCTCAACTAGGTTCTAAGCGCACAAGATTCTTAGAGAGAAAACTTGTAGGGAAAAAGTTTACTTTATTAATAATCAAAAAAGGTTGTCGGACTACAATGCTGGAAGAAGCCTTATTAATATGCTCGACAGCTTAACCTTCTAGGGTCGACACAAATAAAGAAAAAGGAAAGTTTACAAAAGTGCACAAAAGGAAAAGATACAAAAGTGCATAACCGAAAAAGGACCTATTCCTAAAATGTTCTTGACTCAAAAATGTAAAGCAACTAGATCCTACCCTGCAAAACAGAAAGAGGCATATATTCGAATGTAAACTTACCTTAACTCACCTCACGGCCAAGAATGGAAGGTGGCCGTCCTTGTGGCATGCACGCGCCTTGCTCCTAGTCTTCGACTTGGAGTAGGGTTACAAATCTCTGGGCCTTGACCTCTCTTGCTACTAAAGCCCAAGTCTCTGATGTCCCTTGTGTTGTTGAGAAGCTATTGGACTCTTCCTTGTATTTTTGGCCCATTGTCCTTAGTCGATCTTCTTCTAGAAGCTTGTCGACCCAAAAGCTGAATTTGTGGAAGAGCGCCCTTGATCTGCTTCTTGTCATTGCTCCTTGAGGTACCACTGGTGTTGAGACTTCCTCTAAGTGCATGTCCTGGAGCTGGTAGCGCATTTGGTCCGAATCCTCTTGTGTAGAAGTGGAAGTGCGCGTGTACTCGGCTGGATGGCCTGTACCGGCTGGATTGTGCGCGGTACTGGCCAGAATGACTTCAGGACCGGCCAAGTTGATCACGGAGTCGGCGGTGTCATCAGAAGTACCGGCGGTGTCATTCACGTCCCCACCAAGTGTGCCGGAAGCTTGGGCCTCTCCGCCGGCGATGTTGACCGGTCTGGTCCTATAGGTCGAGGGTCCGGCGGTACTGTCTGGTCCGGCAGGCGCGCCAGATGGTCCTGCTGTCTCGGGCAAGCTTCCTGGTCGGCCAGTCTGGTCTCTTGGCTGGATGAACGACCTGATGTCCTCATCATTCCCTCCCTCTTCAGTAGGTTTTGTCCTCAAAACTGGATCATCTGCATGGAAAGGGGCCAAGTCAGTAACATTGAACGTATTGGACACATTAAACTCACCTGGCAGCTCGATCCGGTAGGCGTTGTTGTTGATCCTCTCGAGCACTCTGAATGGTCCATCTCCTCTTGGTGCTAGCTTGGAGCTCCTTAGGTTTGGGAACCTCTCCTGCCGTAGGTGTAGCCACACCCAATCGCCTGGTTGAAAAATCACCTCCTTTCTTCCTTTGTTGGCATGAGTCACGTACTGTCCGGTCCTCTTCTCCAAGTTCTCTGCTACCTTCTGGTGTAACCTCCTTATGAACTCTGCTTTGGATGCTCCGTTGAGGTTGGTCATCTCAGCTGGTGGCAGTGGTGTTTGCTCCAATGGGGTGAGAGGGTTGAAGCCGTATACCACTTCAAATGGGGTCTTCTTGGTTGCTGAGTGCACGGCTCGGTTGTAGGTGAACTCAATGAATGGCAGGCAATCCACCCAAGTCTTTAGGTTCTTCCCTAGTGTAGTTCTGAGAAGAGTTGATAGTGTCCTGTTGACAACTTCAGTTTGGCCATCGGTTTGAGGATGGCAAGTGGTTGAGAAGAGTAGCTTCGTGCCTAGTTTTCTCCAAAGGGTCCTCCAGAAATGGCTGAGGAACTTGGTGTCCCTATCTGATACGATGGTCCTTGGCACTCCATGAAGCCGTACTATCTCCCTGAAGAACAGCTCAGCTGTTTGTGTGGCATCATTGACATTGGCACATGGGATGAAATGTGCCATCTTGGAGAATCTGTCCACCACTACAAAGATTGCATCTTTGTGGTTGATCTTAGGCAGACCTAGAACAAAATCCATCGAGATGTCAACCCATGGATGTGTTGGTATGGGCAGTGGGAGATACAACCCGTGAGGTTGCACTCGGGACTTTGCCTTCTTGCAAGTAATGCATCTTGCACAATGTGCTTCTACTGTCCTCTTGATGTGTGGCCAGTAGAAGTGCTCCTTGACCACTGCTAGGGTCTGGTCGACACCAAAGTGGCCCGTGAGTCCTCCTCCATGAGCTTCTCGGATGATAAGCTCCCTTAGTGATCCCTGTGGTATGCACAGCCTTCTTTCTCGGAACAAGAATCCCTCATGGATGTAGAATTTGCCATGACTCCCTGTGCTACACTCCTTGTAGCTCTCAGAAAGGTCAGGATCATCCTTGTATAGATCCTTGATGTGCTCGAATCCTAGGACCTTTGCCTCCATGGTTGATATCAAGGCAAACCTCCTTGATAGTGCATCGGCTACCACATTGTCTTTGCCCTTCTTGTACTTGATGATGTACGGGAAGGTCTCTATGAACTCCATCCACCTGGCATGTCTCCTCTTGAGATTGGTTTGCCCTCTGAGGTGTTTGAGAGTCTCGTGATCAGTGTGGATCACAAACTCCTTGGACAGCAAGTAATGCTGCCAAGTTTCCAGTGCTCGGACAAGGGCATAGAGCTCCTTGTCATAAGTGGGGTAGTTCAGTGAGGCACCACCTAGTTTCTCACTGAAGTATGCCACTGGTCTCCCTCCTTGGGTTAGCACTGCTTCTATGCCTATTCCAGAGGCATCACACTCCACTTCAAACGTCTTGTTGAAGTCGGGAAGGACTAGCACTGGTGCGTGTGTAAGGCTGTCCTTCAAGGCCTTGAATGCCTTCTCCTGAGCTTCTCCCCAGCTGAATCCCATGTTCTTCTTCACTACTGCCGTCAGTGGTGAGGCAATACTGCTGAAGTTGGGCACGAATCTCCTATAGAAGCTGGCCAGTCCGTGGAAGCTCCTCACTTGGCTGATGTTTCCTGGTGTTGGCCATTCTTGTATGGCTCGAATCTTCTCTTCATCAACCTGTAGGCCCTGTGAACTCACAACAAAACCTAAAAAGACAAGCTTATCAGTACAAAAGGTGCACTTCTTGAGATTGGCATAAAGCTCTTCTTGTCGAAGGGTTTTAAGTACCATCTCAAGATGTGTGAGGTGTTCCCGTAGGCACTTACTATAAACCAAAATGTCATCAAAGTAAACTACTACGAACTTACTGATGTACGCCCTAAGAACTTGGTTCATAAGGCGCATGAAGGTGCTTGGGGCATTAGTCAAGCCAAATGGCATGACTGTCCACTCGTAGAGTCCTTGCTTTGTCTTGAAAGCAGTCTTCCACTCATCACCTTCCTTCATTCTTACCTGGTGGTATCCACTTTTGAGGTCTATCTTGGAGAAGACCGTGGCTCCACTCAGCTCATCTAGCATGTCATCCAGTCGTGGTATTGGATGCCTGTACTTGACTGTGATGTTGTTGATTGCTCGGCAGTCCACGCACATGCGCCAAGTCCCATCCTTCTTGGGCATTAGTAGCACTGGTACAGCACATGGACTGAGGCTCTCTCAAACATATCCTTTCTCCAGGAGCTCCTTGACTTGCTTCTCAAGCTCCTTGGACTCCTCTGGACTCATCCGGTAGGCTGGCCGGTTGGGCAGGGCTGCTCCGGGCACTAGATCAATCTGGTGTTCTATGCCACGTAAAGGAGGCAAGCCTGCTGGTATCTCCTCTGGAAATACATCCTGGAATTTGTTGAGGAGAGTTGCTACTTCATGAGGTAGCTCTACCTGTCCCTGTTCTATACTCAACACTTCCTTGAAAACCATTAGTAACATTAAATCCTTCGAGGCTAAAGCTCTCCGGACATGGCTTGGTTGAATAAGAAAATTAGATTTGGTAAGTTTCTTTTCCTTACTCATTTGGAGTTGTAGCTCATGTACTTGGGCAGGTGTAAGAGGAGCTAGGCTGACCTTTCTCTTGTCATGCACGAAGGTGTATAGATTGGTTCGGCCATCATGCCTGGTCTCTTTGTCAAACTGCCATGGTCTTCCTAGTAGAAGATGGCCAGCTTGCATGGGCACCACGTCGCACACGACCTGGTCTTGGTACTTGCCCACACTGAATGGCACAGTGACTTGCTCATGAATCTTGAGCTCCACTTTGTCATCAGCCATCTCAGTCTATATGGTCGAGGATGCCGTGTCCTCTCTAGACCTAGCTTATCAACCATATACGCACTAGCAACGTTAGTGCAAGAACCACCATCTATGATGAGGTTACATACCTTTCCCTTGATGGTGCAACGGCTGTGGAAGATGTTCTCCTCTTGGATGGTCTCTGAAGGATCCACCATTGCACTGAGGATACGTCTAGTGACCAGCACTTCCCCCACATCAGGGTACTCAATGTCACCATATTCTCCTTCTGGCTCATAGTCCTCTTCATCTTGGGACTCATATTCTCCTGCCTCCGTAATCAGCATGACTCGGTTGTTTGGGCACTCCCTTGAGATGTGTCCACGTCCCCTGCACTTGAAACAAGTTATGTCACGTGATCTTTGAGGGTTAGAAGACTTACCAGGCTCTCTCTGGTCACGGGTGGGTTCAGGAGGCTTGCTCTTGAACCTTGACTCGATCTCCACGCTTTTGCCTTTGTCTACTGTCTTAGGCATGTTGCTTGGTGCCCAAGGTGTCCTAGGCTTGCTGCGGATGTCTTGGCTCTTACGTTTGATGTGCTGTTCAGTTTGCACAGATAGGTGGAACAAGTCTTTGAAGTCGTTGTAGATTTGCCTTTCCACCTTGCAGCTGATCCTTTCTTGGAGTCCATCCAAGAATTGCGCCATCAATGCTTCTTCATCATCATTGAGCTCCAATCTGTTCCTTAACTTCTCGAACTCTTCATAGTACTCCTCTACTGATCTGGTACCCTGCTTAAGAGTACGAAAACGTCGTTGCAAATCCCTATGAAAGTAAGGTGGAACAAACCTTTGTCGCATGAGGTCCTTCATGTCGACCCATGAGTCTACGGGTCTCATTCTCTTCCTCCTTCTGTCAGATACCTCACGATCCCACCAGATGAGGGCATTGTCCGTGAGTTGTGCTACTGCCATTGAGACTCTCCTAGGTCCTGGTTGGTTGTAGTGATCAAAGATATGATCCATTCGCTTCTCCCAATCTAGGTAAGCCTCGGGGTCTACTTTTCCTGCAAAACTTGGAGGAGTTAGTTTAACATCAGGATGAATTACCCAGTTGTAGGTGTGTTCATCTCCATCCTCATGACGTCTAGGAGGCATTCTTGGTCTCTGGTGAAGACCATATGGCTCAAAGCCATCATCTTCTGCCTCTGGTTGCCGTGGAGGTCCTCTCGGCCTATGGTGATAGTTATGAGGTTGCGTGTCCTCATCTCCATCTGGCTGGGGTTCCTCCTGTTCGTGCCGTGTCCTAAGGTACTCAGGACCCTCAGGACGGTCTTGCTCAGCTCTCACGTGCCTTATGGCCTGGAATCTTACTGGTCTCTCCACGCGCTCCAACCTCTCGCCTATGGATGCGAGTTGTGTTTGGAGTGTGGTGAACATGGCCATCATGGCTTCAGCTGCGTCTCTATTCTCTTCTCCCATGGTGTGCTACAAAGAAAGAAGACAATTAGGGTGCTCCTAAATTATTAGGAGGGTTTTCTTTTTATATGGGGTTGAAAAAAATGCAAAAAGGAAAAATCTTAATGAAAGGAAATTCGACTACAAGAAAAAGGAAACTTCCTAGACAACTTGTCCTAGCTGTCCAATTCGAAATATCTTGGGTATTTTCCTATTCTCTTTTCTTTCCTTTTTTCTTTTCTTTTCTTTTTCTTTTTAATTTAACTTAAAATTAATGGAAATATGAATTAAACAAAAAGGAAAACGTTAAAGACAATGCAAAAGTGAATCTAAACCCTAGTGATACATGTAGGAGGCTAGATGCACTCGGTTTGGAGTTTGATGTTGTTTTTTTAATTTTTCTTGAATACGACTTAAACTAATGCAAGAAATAGAAATAAGGCAAGCAAAAGGATAGAAACAACCTGGTTTAGGAGCTTTAAGCTCTGATACCAAAATGATACAAGCCTTGATTCAAGGATGTATGCGCGTGGGCTGTTTGTGGAAGATTAGGTGAGAAACTCAACCTTAGGCTTCTGGATAGGGGTTTTCTGGTTGGTAAACGATGGAAGGGTGAAGTGAACCACACGAGGGGTGATGAACCTCGTGATAAATCACAAACTTAGAGCTAGGAGGGCTGGTCTCAACTAGGTTCTAAGCGCACAAGATTCTTAGAGAGAAAACTTGTAGGGAAAAAGTTCTACTTTATTAATAATCAAAAAGGTTGTCGACTACAATGCTGGAAGGAGCCTTATTAATATGCTCGACAGCTTGACCTTCTAGGGTCGACACAAATAAAGAAAAAGGAAAGTTTACAAAAGTGCACAAAAGGAAAAGATACAAAAGTGCATAACCGAAAAAGGACCTATTCCTAAAATGTTCTTGACTCAAAAATGTAAAGCAACTAGATCCTACCCTGCAAAACAGAAAGAGGCATATATTCGAATGTAAACTTACCTTAACTCACCTCACGGCCAAGAATGGAAGGTGGCCGTCCTTGTGGCATGCACGCGCCTTGCTCCTAGTCTTCGACTTGGAGTAGGGTTACAAATCTCTGGGCCTTGACCTCTCTCGCTACTAAAGCCCAAGTCTCTGATGTCCCTTGTGTTGTTGAGAAGCTATTGGACTCTTTCTTGTATTTTTGGCCCATTATCCTTAGTCGATCTTCTTCTAGAAGCTTGTCGACCCATAAGCTGAATTTGTGGAAGAGCGCCCTTGATCTGCTTCTTGTCATTGCTCCTTGAGGTACCACTGGTGTTGAGACTTCCTCTAAGTGCATGTCCTGGAGCTGGTAGCTCATTTGGTCCGAATCCTCTTGTGTAGAAGTGGAAGTGCGCGTGTACTCGGCTGGATGGCCTGTACCGGCTGGATTGTGCGTGGTATTGGCCAGAATGACTTCAGGACCGGCCAAGTTGATCCCGGAGTCGGCGGTGTCATCAGGGGGACCGGCGGTGTCATTCACATCCCCACCAAGTGTGCCGGAAGCTTGGGCCTCTCCGCCGGCAATGTTGACCGGTCTGGTCCTATAGGTCGAGGGTCCGGCGGTACTGTCTGGTCCGGCAGGCGCGCCAGATGGTCCTGCTGTCTCGGGCAAGCTTCCTGGTCGGCCAGTCTGGTCTCCTGGCTGGATGAACGACCTGATGTCCTCATCAGTTTCCAAGAGAGAGAGAAAGGGGAGTGAGAGAGAAATAAAGGTTATTGTATTTTTCTTTCTAAGTCTACTTTCTCTAAAGTGGTTTCATTGTAAGGGTTTATCAGATTTATAGTGAAGTTTGTAGGAGACAGATCCTACCCGAGAGGTACCTTAAGTGGGAACTCGGTAATCAAATTTTGTATCTTTATTTCTAAGTAATCCAAAACCAACACCAAGGGCAATAAGAAAGGATGCTAAAATCCTAACAAAAAAGTTAAAAATCTTGGTAGGGTTGAAGGTTCAATCGCCGCACAAAATATTAATGAAAAAACATCTAACATCGCTAGCTACAATTTTTTATCGTAAGTCCAAACAAAAAATTGACGACCTGCACAACATGATGATGGAAGAGAAAAACCAAGTTCTCCAGTGTATGTGCCAGAAATATTTGTACAAATTGGACGTTTAAGTGGAAAAGGGAAAACGCGACGCCTATCAGAGGAGGAACATAATCACTTGCATTTGTATATTTTGACAAATTGCGATGACATTTTGGAATATGAAAGGTACATTCAATTAAATTTTGTTTTTAGTTGTCATTATAATTTATTATTAATTATTAATTATGTTGTTCATAATTAACAGGATATACATAGAACAAATACGTGTTCATTATTCAGATTACAGCGAGAATGAGGTGGTCGAACGTAAAAAAAACGAATTTGCAAGTTGGTTGCGTTTTTATGTTAGTGTTACCACAATTATGTAATTTTCAGTAATAATTTCCTATATATATATATATGATTGACTACATTCAATTATTTTGTAGGTTACTAAAGGTCCTTTTAGGGGGATAACGTCTCCCACGTGCTTAGTTGAGTTGGTGAGTGGTCCTACATTTACTGCAAAATCTTATCCAATATACACTACACTCGTGAATATGCTTTAAAAATCATAGCGAAGAAAACTCACAAACAACTTGTAATTATGGTGTATCATCTAAATCGGGAGAAATTGTATATAACGGTGTTATTCGTAAAATATTAGAAGTGCACTATCCAGAAATGATTGATTTGAGGTGTATTGTGTTCTACTGTGACTGGTATGACCCTGTCATGGGTCAACGTCAAAAAGAATTCGGTGTTACATCTGTCCACTCTCGTAAGCGACATCGAAAATATGATCCTTTTATACTTGCATCACAAGCGGACCAGATTTGTTACATTCGATATCCTCGTGTGAAGAACAAACAAGATCTTTGGATTACAGTGACCTCAATAGATCCTAGAGGAATGGTATGTGGTATTACCGAACAAGACCCTATGCAACAAAGCGCAATTGGTAACTTAGGTTCCATAGACACTTCTCTTGAAGTTAACCTTGTTGTTGATAACACCACGAACGAAGATTACAACGTGTTTCAAGATTTAGAGGAAGAGACTGGCGAGTTTGAGGACCAAAATTTAGCTAATTTGGAATGTTTATCAGATTCAGATTAAATTTGTGATAATAATGTTTTATTTTTTTCCATACTTTAATTATATATAAATTATCTTTTTCTATTAATACTTCATTTCAGAATATTATAACTAGAATAAATTATACTAAACCGAAAAATATTGATTTTCTCACACGACGAATTTCAACATTTATTGGAGATTAGAAGATATTTTAAGTAAAATATGTACATGACTTAATCTATTTCATTATTAATTGATTTTGAATTGAAAACTAACATAATTTAACATGGTATCAAAATTTGATTTAATTTCTTCGAAATATTGACTCTGTCTTCCGACCGGCTTGGTAAATCCGTCGGAAATCCGTTGGAAACCCGTCAAAACGTATTTGCAACATGGGTAGACTATTTGTCAATCATGCACAGTGTTTAAAGAATCCGACAGATTTCTGACGGATTTACGCGGCAAACGAAATTAACAACGCGAGATTTCGCAAAAATTTATTGAATTACCGATGAATTTCCGACGGAAATTGCCATCGGATATATCGAATACAACCTACAACTTCTTCTTCTCCTCTTTCTCTCGCCGTTTCGCGTTACTCTCTCTCTCTCTCTTTCTCGCCGTTTCTCCTCGTCGTCGTTTCTCCTCGTCGCTGTTTCTCCTCGTCGCCGTTTCTCCTCGTCACCATTTCTCGTCGTCGTCGTTTTTTGTTGTCAACATGTAAGTTTTATCGATTTTTTGACATAGATGCATGTTAATAGATTTTTCAAAATCTTGTGAGTTAACTGAATCTGTGTTCTGATGGATATGAATGGTGAGTTAAGTGAATCTGGAACAAGACATAGATCTTAGTTAGGTCCAAGAGAGATTTTTCGGTTAGGTTAGATGTTACCGTCAATGAACCTTAATTTGAGAAACTACCAAAATCTTCACCATCTAAAAATAGATTAAATTGATTCGGGTGATAATTACATAAGATTTGTCGTTTTCAGTTTGAAGAGAATATTTGGAACATACAGAATGACTTGTCTTTCAAATACTAATTTTCAATTATTCTCTGAACACACACATCTTTATCCGATGAATAATTTGGATTATAAATTGAATTCTAAAGGATAGTTCAGCTGTGAGATCAATAATACGTTTGACGGTATTTGTTCTTGTTAAACTTCTAATTACTTTCCAGAAGTCTAATGGAATATTTTCTTCTTTTTGTTGTTGTTTATTAAAATTTGCTTTGTCTTCTTAAATTTGATTAAGAGCTTCTTAGTCTATGGGTTGACTTAAGTTTATCACATAAACTATTAATAGGCAAAAAATTTGTGCCATTTTTATTTCGGTAGTCTCATGTGGATCATATGTATTCGCAACCGAAATTTTTCTTTGTCCCTCGATACAAAAATTATTTCGTGTGTGGCTAAATTGTACAAAATATTTGATATGTTCTCCTTAAAATAATATCTTTGCAGTATTGTATAATATTGTCTAATTAGTTTGTGTAATCGATTGGCCAATAACTCATTATATGATTGTTGGTTTAGTTAGCTAGTTTTAATTCTGCATAATGCCGTGTATTCTTTTCTAGAAAACTAATATTATAGATTAAAAGAAACATTTGTATATTGGTCAAATAACTATTATCTTTATGAATAGAAAATAAAGTTTAAGGTTTAAGTTAAATGTTTTAATTTAAATAAAAATAAATAATTTGAAGAGATATTATTAAACATTAAATTTAAATAGATTGATTAAATGTTGGAAATCATAGATAGTACCAAGAGTACAAAATACATGGTGAGTCGTCTACTACGAGTTGTATACCAACTCAAGTTCCAGAATTTGCAAATAATTCTATTCGACCAATGACTATTGAAGAATTGGTTCAGCAGTCTGGTCGTGAAGTTCATACTTTTTTCGATCCGAGGCGTCAAGAAAATTCGACATGGTAAATAAAATTTTCTATAATTATATTTAAAATAATTATTTTAACGCTATTCTATAATTATATTTAAAATAATTATTTAAACGTTACTCTAATAAAAATTCATAGGTTTGGTATTTCAAACAACGGAATAAGCAGATCTATATTAAAGATGTTTCATTCTCTTTTGAACAAATCATATACGAAATTTAGAGATATCCCGTAAGAAGAATGTCAGATTTGGTTCAAGACGTTTGCGGTACGTTATTTAATTTTTAAATATATAATTGGTTTAAATAATTTGTAGTAATATATAATTAAATTTCGCACCAAGAATTTATATGGGATCTCATGAATACAAAATTGGTGGAAGAAACTTTCGAAAAAGAGGCTGTAGTACAATTTTTTTGCCACATGAACGAGTGGAAACAAAAATAGAAAAAAGGAAAAGATAAAGCAAGAGGGTTGAATGAATCGGTTTGGAACGACTTTATTCATTATTGTGAATATTCCACCGCTGAAGTCATCTCGAGAACTAATTCGGGAAACCGGAAGAGCGACCGAGGAGGCAAAGGAATTTATATTCACATTGCCGGATCGACTAGTTTTCTGAGATGAGCCGATCAATTGGTAAATTAATTATTATATTAATTTTTATTTATTATTATTTGAAATTTTTTAAATTACTAATTTAGAATTTTTTTACTTTTAGACACAAAAAATTGGAGCGCCTCCAGATCACTTGCAACTTCTCGAGGCCGTCCACACGAACAAAAAGACTGGTCGCATCCAAGATTGTCTCATTATTGATATATGTAGCCGTCAGAATGAACAAAATTTTTTTTAATAATATATAAATAATTTTTGAAATATTTATAAAACAAGCGACGGCGTTCCGACGGCTTTTCTAATTCCATCGGAAATCTGTCAGAAAGAATAGAAACTTTTTAATAATGTGTAAATATTTCGAAATATTGGTAAACATAACCAACGGCTATCTGACGGCTTTTGTTCTTCTGTCGGAAATTTGTCAGAATTGACAAAACGTTTTAATAATATAATAATTTTCGTAATATTGATATACTTGACCGACGGATTGCCGACGGCTTTTGTAAATCTGTCGGAAATCCATCGGAATACAATCAATTGCAACGTGTGCAAACTATTTGTCGAGCATGCACAGGTTTTAAGTTTATCGACTGCATCCCGACGGATTTCTGACGGCTTAAAATTTTAGGAGGGAAACATAATTCCAAACGCGGAATTTGCTGAAAATATTTATTATATTCCCGAAGGATTCCCGACGAAAATTGCCGTCAAATATGTCTAATATAACCTACGGTCGTTTCTTCTTCTTCCTCTCTCGCGTTTCTCTCCTTCGGATCTCAACCTATTCGCCTCCCGCCGTATGTCGCCACAAATAGTTGCAAATCGCCGCAAATCACCGCAAATCGACGCAAATCATGTAAGTTTATATGCTTTCACTAGACCATCTCAATCCATGGTTGATTCCTCTTTATAGCCAAAACGACACACAATTCAACAAATTGCCCAAATCAAAACACAACGGTTCTCTTTTCCATCGTCGATATAACATTCGTTACACTAAAGATATACTGTGGCCTGTGGGTGACCATAAAAATAACAATATTGATATGTATTTATTCAAATTCTTGGTTTTTCTTATAAAAAATAGTTTACAGATTTTTTTGGGTAGAAAAATCCTTTAGATAAGATAAAGGTTTATAGTATACATATAATAATCATTTCTGGCTGTTGACACATAATAGCATTTACAAAAAGGACTAAATAAAATTTGTTTTATTAAAAATTTGGTTTGTTAACCAGAACATGTAGTATAAAAGCGTGTTAGTTCTTAAACTAATCACACTAATTCTAAGAAAAACAAATGATTAGTTTAATGACTCTCCTAATTTTTATTTGATAGAAATAAGCCATTACAAAAAAAACATGGCTCCCATAAACGTTGCAGGGGTTGGTTCAACGTAAAACATCGTAAAACGGTTCATCGTAAGCCATGGTATCAACCATTGGATTTAGATGGTCTAGTGATGCTTCAAACTCTAATTTGCCAATCTAGGAGTTAATAGAGCAATGGAAAAAAGATGTGAGTAAATGTGTATAAAAGGTTTCTATTTAAAAAAAAAAGAAAAAGAAGAAGAAGAAAAACGATGTTAGATGTTCACAAATCTGTGAAAGTAAACATTATTTTCATTATAATTAAGAAAAAATGTACATAACTAATTAGGTGGAAAAGGTTAGAGTTATTTAAAAAACCATTTCATGAGCAAGTGGTGTTGTAGAGTTATTTAAAAATCAACTAGATTACTTATATATAAAGAACTTTCAGTCATCGTTATCCAACAAAAAAAAAGTAGATTGGATGAAGATTTCAAGTATTGATCACAACATCATTTTCTTGTTGCTTGGTTTCTTAACCGAATACTGGTTAATTGACAAGGTTTCAAAGTTTTTTTAAATCAACTTTTATTTAAATATTATTAAAATTACTTTTTTATAAAAATTTTATAAACATTAAAAAATTATAGGTTGTATCAAGATTACCAAAGACGTGGTGAGTCATCGACTCCGAGTTTTATACTAACTCAAGTTCCAGAATCTGCAAATGATTCTTTCCGACCAATGACAATTGAAGAATTGGTTCAGCAGCCTGGTCGTGAACTTCTCAAATTTCTCGATCCGAGACGTCAAGGAAACTCGACATGGTAAATTAAATTTTCTATAATTATATTTAAAATAATTATTTTAATACTATTCTATAATTATATTTAAAATAATTATTTTAATACTATTGTAATAAAAATTCGTAGGTTTGGTATTTCAAACAATGGAATAAGCAAATCTATTTTAAAGATGCTTCATTCTCTTTTGAATAAACCATATACCAAATTTCGAGATATATCGTATCGTCAGATTTGATTCAGGACGTTTGCGGTACGTTATTTAAATTTTAAATAGTTTTTAATAATATTTTTTAGTAATATGTATTAAAATTTCGCAGCAACAATTTACATGGGATCCCATGAACACAAAATTGGTGGAAGAAGCTTTTGAAAAAGAGGCTGCAGTACAATTTTCCCGCCACATGAACGAATGGAAACAAAATTGGAAAAAAGGAAAAGATAAACCAAGAGGGTTGAATGAGTCGGTTTGGAACGACTTTATTCGTTATTGGGAATCTTCCACCGCTGAGGTCATCTCGAAAACTAATTTGGGAAACCGGAAGAGCGACCGAGGAGGCAAAGGTATTTATATTCACAATGCCGGATCGACTAGTTTTCTCAGACGAGCCGATCAATTGGTAAATTAATTATTATATTAATTATTTATTATTATTTAAAAGTTTTAAAATTATTAATTTAGAATTTTTTTATTTTTAGGCACAAGAAATTGGAGCGCCTCCAGATTACTTGAAACTTCTCGAGGCCGTCCACACGAACAAAAATACTGGTCGTATCCAAGATGGTCTAGTTAGTGAGATCATCGAAAAAGTAAAAAAGAAAAAAGTGATATTCTAACGAGCAATCTCAAGTTGGTTCTTCATCTTCGGTCGCCGAATTGCCACGTTCTGAGATTAACCGTCTCGTTCTTGATGTAAGTTTTTTTTAAATATATAATTAATATTATAATAATTTTCATTAAATTTTTTAATAATATTTTTTATTTTTACAGGAACTACCATTTTCAAAGAGTCGTCATCCAGGACTCAGGAGAGTTGCAGATACCGGTGGTGCAACATCTGCAGTTAGAAACGAGGAAAATGAGCAGCTAAGAGAAGAAATGGCGTCCATGAAAATAGAGATGCATAATCTCAAAAAATTTGTAGAAATGATAAAAAAATAAATTGTCTGATGACTTTTTTTCTCCTCTTTCTCCTCCTTCTCCTCCTTCTCCTCCTTTGTAATTTGTAATTTAAAATAAATGTTTAATAATATTTATATTTATAATATTATTTTTATTAATTGTATGATTATTTTTAAAAATATTAATTTAAATTTTAAAATAAAAAATTTATTAATTTATTTTTTTAATATTTATATTTTTAAAATATTTAATTATTTGATTAAATATTTTTAAAACATAAATATTAAAAAAATAAAATTTTTATTTTTTCAATTATTTGGTGTTTCCGACGGCTTAAGTCGTCGGAAATTCCCGACGGAAAATGCCGTCGAAAATGTGTTGCTATATCCCAACGGTTATAAACCGTCGGGAAATATCATCGGACAATATTCCCGATGGCAAAAGTCATCGGAAAACGCCCTCGATAATTCGTCGGTGATTACCGATGGATGTGGACCATCGAATATCCGTCGGTAATTTCCGACAGAATGTTTTCATCGTAAATCTGTCGGCAAATTCCAACGGCGAACTTCATCGCTAATCTGTCGGAAATTCTCGATAACTTCCCGACGGAATCAAATTTCCGACGAAATAGTCCCGGTAGACTATTTTTGTCGGAAAGTAGTTGAGAATCGGTTTTACCGACGGTTGAGAAACAGATGTGGCCGTCGGAAATACGCTGTTTTCTTGTAGTATATATTGTGACAACATTTCAAACTGAAAGAGCTAGACAAAGCCTCAAAGTAATGCAATCTATCCCAAACTCCGTGATGCCAAACATTATGCTTCATTTATAAGCCTTTACTGAAGGGGCACCAATGATCAGTTTAGAATGATCACTTTAACTAGCCGGTCAAGTTGACATGTCCACACTAAATCATTTGTAACTTTTGATTTAGAGTTCAGAATGAAACGAACCCAACCCCCACGTTAATCTAGCTCAATATTTTGTATTGTGACAAAATTTAAGACTGAGATAGCTACGACAAAAACTCTAACTAATTTTATCTATCCCAAATTGTGTGATTCCATGAATAAATGAGCAACAATGATCAGTTTAGAATGATCATTTAACTAGCTGATCAACTTGACATGTACTCACTAAATCGTCTTTAACTTTTGATTTAGAGCTCAAAATGACACTAATCCACCGCCCACGTTAAGCTACATAAATTTTCCATATTGTGACTACATTTGAGACTGAAAGAGCTAGGAAAAAGCCTCCAAGGAATCCAATGTATCCCAAACTGCGTGATGTCATGCGCTACACTTCATTTGTTAACCTTTACGGAAGGGGCACCATTGATCAGTTTAGAATGATCACAATTACTGGCCGATCAAGTTGACATGGCTGCACTAAATCGTCTGTAACTTTTATTTTGAGTTCGGAATGGAATAAATCCAACGCCCACGTTAAGCTAGCTCAATATTTTGTACTGTGAAAAAATTTAAGATTGAATCAGCTACGACAAAGCCTTCAAGTAATCTAATGTATCCCAAATTGCATGATGCCACACATTATGCTTCATATATACGCTCTAACCCAATGAGAATGAATGATCAGTTTAGAATGATCATTTTAACTAGCTTATCAAGTTGGCATGTGTGCAGTAAATTGTCTTTAACTTTTGAATTAGAGCTCAAAATGACATGAATCCAACGCTCACGTTAAGCTAGCTCAATTTTCTATATTTTGTCAAAAGTTAAGACTTAAAGAGCTACGACAAAGCCTCCAAGTAATCCAATGTATCCAAAACTACGTGATTCAATGCATTATACTTCATTTATAAGTGTTTACTCAATGAGCACCAATTATCAAGTTAGATTGATCATTTTAACTGGCCGATCAAATTGTCATGTCCGCACTAAATCATCTGTAACTTTTGATTTTGAGTTCATAATGAAATGAATCCAACACCCACGTTAAGCTAGCTCAATATTTTGTACTGTAAAAAAATTTACGACCGAAACAGCTACGACAAAGCCTCCATGTAATCCAATCTATTCCAAATTGCATGATGCCAAGCATTATGCTTCATATATACGCTTTAACTCAATGAGCATGAATGATAAGTTTAAAATGATCATTTTAACTAGCTGATCAACTTGACATCTCTGCAGTAATTTGTTTTTAACTTTTCAATTAGAGCTCAAAATGACACAAATCTAACGCTCACGTTAAGCTAGCTCATTTTTCTATATTGTGACAAAATTTAAGATTTAAAGAGCAATGACAAAGCCTCCAAGTAATCCAATGTATCCCAAAATACGTGATGCAATGCATTATGCTTCATTTATAAGTCTTTACTCAATGACCACCAATGATCTGTTTAGAATGATCATTTTAACTGGACGATCTAGTTCTCATGTCTACACTAAATCATCCGTAACTTTTGATTTAGAGTTTAGAGTGACATGAATCCAACGCCGAAGTACGGCTAGCACAAATTTCTATATTGTGACAAAAATTAAGAACCAAATAGCAATGACAAAGCCTCCAAGTAATCAAATCTATCTTAAGCATTGTGATGCCATGCATTGTGCTTCATTTATATGCCTTTGCTAAATGAGTATCAATGATCAGTTTATAATGATCATTTTAACTACATGATCAACTTGACATGTCCACACTAAATCCTCTTTCAATTTTGATTTAGATCTCAAAATGACATGAATCCAACACCCACCTTAAGCTAGCTCAGTTTTCCATATTGTGACAACATTTCAGACTGAAAAAGCTAGACAAAGCCTCAAAGTAATGCAATCTATCCCAAACTGCGTTATTCCAAGCATTATGCTTCATTTGTAAGCCTTTACTGAAGAGGGACCAATGATCAGTTTAGAATGATCACTTTAACTGGCCGATCAAGTTGGCATGTCCACACTAAAACATTCGTAACTTTTGATTTAGAGTTCAGAATGAAACGAACCCAACCCCCACGTTAAGCTAGCTCAATATTTTGTATTGTGACAAAATTTAAGACCGAGATAGCTAATCTAATCAATCCCAAATTGTGTGATGCCGTGAATCAATGAGCACTAATGATCAGTTTAGAATGATCATTTAAGTAGCTGATCAACTTGACATGTACGCACTAAATCGTCTTTAACTTTTGATTAAGAGCTCAAAATGACATTAATCCACCGCCCACGTTAAGCGAGCTCAATTTTCCATATTGTGACAACATTTGATACTTAAAGATCTACGAAAAAGCCTCCAAGTAATCTAATGTATCCCAAACTACGTGATGCAATGCATTATGCTTCATTTGGAAGTCTTTACTCAATGACCACCAATGATCAATTTAGAATGATAATTTTAACAGGCCGATGAACTTGACATATACGCACTAAATTGTCTGTAACTTTTGATTTAGAGTTCAAAATGACACGAATCCAACACCCACATTAAGGTAGGTCAACTTTCTATATTGTGCAAACATTTGAGAGTGAAAGAGTTTTGACAAAGCCTTCAATTAATCCAATGAATCCAAAAATGCGTGATGTCACGCATTGTGTTTCATTTATAAGCTGTACTCAAGTAGCAATAGTGATCAGTTTCGAATGGTCATTTTAACTAGCCGATCAACTTGACATGTCCACACTAAATCATCCGTAACTTTTGATCTAGAGTCAAAATGTCACAAATCCAATGCCCACGTTAAGCTATCTCAATTTTCTATATTGTGACATCATTTGAGACAAAAACAACTACCACTACGCCTCCAAGTAATCCAATGTGTCCCAAATTGTGTGATGCTATGCATTATGCATCATTCATAAGCTTTTACTACAGGAGGACCAATGATCAGTTTAGAATGATAATTTTAACTGGCCAATCAACTTGACATGTCCGCTCTAAATTGTCCATAACTTTTGATTTAGAGTTCAGAATGACACGAATCCAATGCCCATGTTAAACTAACTCGATTTTCTATACTGCGACAAAATTTAAGACGGAAGTAGCTAAGACAAAGCCTCCATGTAATCAAATCTATGTCAAAATTTGTGATGCCATGCATTAGGGTTCATTTGTAAACCTTTGCTCCATGAGCACCAATGATCATCTTAGAAAGATCAATTTAACTCGCCGATCAACTTGAAGTGTATGCACTAAATCATTCGTAACTTTTGGTTTAGAGATTAGAATGACACAAATAAAATGCCCACGTTAAGTTAGCTCAATTTTTATATGTGACAATATTTGAGGCTGAAGCAACTACCACAAAACGTTTAAGTAATCCAATCTATCCTAAGCTGCGTGATGTCATGCTTTATGCTTCATTTATAAGAATTTACTCAAGTAGCACTAATGATCAGGTTAGAACGATCACTTTAACTGGTGGATACTCTTGACATGTCCGCACAAAATCATCATAACTCTTGATTTAGAGCTCAAAATGACACAAATCGAATGCCTACATTTAACTATCTCAATATTCTATATTGTGACAAAATTTAAGACCTCAATAATTACGAAAAAGCCTCCAAGTAATCCAATCTATCCCAAATTGGGTGATGTCATGCATTATACTTCATTTATATGCCTTTACTCAATGAGAACCAATGATCACTTTGGAATGATCATTGTAACTAGCTGATCAACTTGACATGTCCGCACAAAATCGTATTTAACTTTTGATTTGGAGCTCAAAATGATATGAATCCAACACCCACGTTAAACTAGCTAAAATTTCCATCTTGTGACAACATTTTAGACTGAAAGAGCTACGACAAAGCCTCCAAGTAATCTAATGTATCCCGAACTCTGTGATGCCATGCATTACTCAATGTATCCTAAACTTCATTTATAAGTCTTTACTCAATGAGCACCATTGATCAATTTACAATGATCATTTCAACAGGCTGATCAAGTTGACATGTACGCACAAAATCATCCATAACTTCTGATTTAGAGTTCATAATGACAAAAATCTAATGCCCACATTAAGGTAGATCAATTTTCTTTATTGTGACAACATTTGAGACTGAAAAAGCTACAACCAAGGCTTCTAGTAATCCAATCAATCCTAAAATCCATGATGCCATGCATTATGCCTCATTTATAAGCCTTTACTCAAGGAGCATTGATGATTAGTTTAGAATGATCACTTTATCTGGCCGATCAACTTGACATGTCCACACTAAATCGTACGTATCTTTTGATTTAGTTTTCAAAAAATGACATGAATCCAACACCAACGTTCAGCCAGCTCAATATTATATATTGTGCCAAAATTTAATACCGAAATAGCGACGACAAAGCCTCTAAGTAATCCAATGTATTCCAAACTGCGTGATGCCCCACATTATGCTTCTTTTATAAGTCTTTACTCAATGAGCACGAATGATCTGCTTAGAATGATCATTTTAACTGGCCGATCAACTTGACATGTCCACACTAAATCGTCCGTAACTTTTGATTTAAAGTTCAGAATGACATTAATCTAATGCTCACGTTAAGAAAGCTCAATTTTCAATATTGTTACAAAATTTAAGATGATATAGTTAAGGCAAAGCTTCCAAGTAATCAAATCTATCCCAAACTGCGTGATGCCATCCATTATGCTTCATTTATACACCTTTACTCAATCAGCACCAATAATCAATTTAGAATGATCATGTTAACTAGTTGATCAGCTTCACATGTCCGCACAAAATTTTCCTTGACTTTTGATTTAGAGCTCAAAATGACATGAATCCAACGCCCACGTTAAGCTAACTCAGTTTTCCATATTGTGATAACATTTGAAACTAAAAAAGCTACGAAAAAGCCTCCAAGTAATCCAATGTATCCCAAACTGCGTGAGGTCATGCATTATGCTTCTTTTATATGTCTTTACTCAAAGAGCACCAATGATCAGTTTAGAATGATTATTTCAACTGGCCGTTTAACTTGACATGTATGCACTTTATCATCTGTAACCTTTGATTTAAAGTTCAAAATGACATGAATCCAATGCCCACGTTAAGCTAGCTCAATCTTCTATATTGTGACAACATTTGCAATTGAAAGAGCTAGCAAAAAGCCTTTAAATAATCCGATGTATCCCAAACTACTGATGTCATGCATTACGTTTCATTATAAGCCTATACTAAAGGAGCACCAATGATCAGTTTAGAATGATCATTTGAACTGGCCGATAAACTTCACATGTCTGCACTAAATCGTCAGTAACTTTTGATTTAGAGTTCAAAATGACACAAATCCAACACCCACGTTAAACTAGCTCAATTATCTATATTGTGACAAAATTTAAGATAAAAAAGCTATGACAAAGATTCCAAGTAATCCAATCTATCTCAAACTGCGTGATGTCATGCATTATGCTTCATTTATATGCCACTCAATGAGCACCAATGATCAGTTTAAAATGAACACCAATGATCAGTTTAGAATGATCATTTTAACTAACTGATAACCTTGACATATTCGCACTAAATATTTTTTTAACTTTTGATTTAGAGCTCAAAATGACATGAATCCAACTCCCACGTTAAGGTAGCTCAATTTTTCATATTGTGAGAACATTTGAGACTGAAAGAGCTATGACAAAGCCTCCAATTAATCTAATGTATCCCAAACAGCGTGATGCCATGCATTATGCTTCTTTTATAGGTCTTTTCTCAATGAACACCAATGATCAGTTTAGAATGATCGTTTCAACTGGTCGTTCAACTGGACATGTACGCACTTTATCATCCGTAACTCTTGATTTAGAGTATTGAATGAAACAAATTCAGCCCCCACGTTAAAGTTGCTCAATTTTCTATATTATGACAAAATTTTATACCGCAATAGCTACAACAAAGCATCCAAGTAATCCAATCTATGCAGAATTGTGTAAGGACATGCATTATGCTTCATTTGTAAACCTTTGCTGAATAAGGACTAATGTCAATTTAGAATGATCATTTCAACTAGATAATGAAGTTGACCTGTCTGCACTAAATCGTCTTTTACTTTTGGTCTAGAGCTCTAAATTAATTCAACGCCCACATTAATCTAGCTCAATTTTATATATTGTGATAACATTTGAGATTAAAGCAGATACCACAAAATGCTTCAAGTAATCCAATATATCCTAAGCTGCGTGTTGCCATGCATTATGCTTCATTTATAAACCTTTACTCAAGGAGCACAAATGATCAGTTTACAATGATCATTTTGCCTAGCCGATCAACTTGATATGTACACACTAATCGTTTGTAACTTTTGATTTAGAGTTCAGAATGACACAAATCCAATATCCATGTTAAGCTAGCTCAATTTCTATATTGTGATAAACTTTAAGACCGAAATAGGTATGAGAAAGCCTCGAAGTAATCCAATATTTCCCAAAATGCGTGATGCCATGCATTATGCTTCATTTGTAAACCTTTGCTCAATGAGCACCAATGATCAGTTTTAAATGATCAATTTAACTATCCGATAAAATCGTCTTTAACTTTTGATTAAGAGTTCAGAATGAGAGGAATCCAACGTCCACGTTAAAAAAGCTCAATTTTCTATAATGTGACAACATTTGAGACTGAAAGAGATACCACAAAGCCTTCAAGTAATCTAATGTAACCCACACTGCGTGATGCTATGCATTATGCTTCATTTATAAGCCTTTACTCAAGGAGAACCAATGATCAGTTTTGAATGATCATTTTAACTGTCCGATCAACTTGACATGTCTGCACAAAATCGTCCGTAGCTTTTGATATACAGATCATAATGACACAAATCCAATGCCCACATTAAGCTATCTCAATTTTCTGTATTATGAGAAAATTTATGATCAAAATAGCTATGAAAAAGCTTCCAAGTAATCCAATCTATCCCAAACTACGTGATGCCTTGCATTATGTTTCATATATATGCCATTACTCAATGAGCACCAATTATCAGTTTAGAATAATCATGTTACCTAGTTGATCAACGTCACATGTCAACACTAAATCGTTTTTAACAATTGGATAATAGCTCAAAATGACATGAATCCAACGCACAGGTTAAGCTAGAACAATTTTCCATATTATGACAACATTTGAGAATGAAAGAGTTACGACAAAGCCTCCAAGTAATTCAATGTATCCCAAATTGCGTGATGCCATGCATTATGCTTTTTTTATAAGTCTTTACTCAAGGAGCCCCAATGATCAGTTGAGATTGATCATTTCAACTGGCCGTTCATCATGACATGTACGCATTTAATCATCCGTAACTTTGGATTTAGAGTTCCAGGTGACACAAATCCAACGCCCACGGTAACCTAGCTCAATTCTCTATATTGAGACAACATTTGAGATGGAAAGAGCTACCACAAAGCCTTTAAGTAATCCTATGTATCCCAAACTATGTGATGCAATGAGTTATGCTTCATTTATAACCCTTTACTCAAGGAGCACCAATGATCAGTTTAGAAAGATCATTTTAACTGGCCGATCAACTTGACATGTCAACACTAAATCGTTCGTAACTTTTGATTTAGAGTTCAGAATGACATGAATCTAACGCCCACTTTATGCTAACTCAATTTTCTATATTGTGACAAAATTTAAGACCGAAATAGCTACGAAAAAGCCTCCAAGTAATCCAATATATCCCAAAATGCGTGATGCCATGCAGTATGCTTCATTTGTAAACCTTTGCTCAATGACCACCAATTATCATTTCAAAATGACCATTTAATTAGCCGATAAAATTTATATGCCCACACTAAATCACCCGTAACTTTTGATTAGAGTTGAGAATGACACGAATCCAACACCCATGTTAAACTAGCTCAATTTTCTATATGGTGACAACATTTGAGACTGAAAGAGCTACCACAAAGCCTTCAAGTAATCCAATGAATCCCAAACTGTGTGATGCCATGCATTATACTTCATTTATAAGCTTTTACGCAAGGAGCACCAACGATCAGTTTAGAACTATCATTTTAACTTGCCTATGAACTTGACATATCCGCATTAAATCGTACGTAACATTTGATTTAGAGTTCAGAATGACAATAATCCAACGCCTACGTTAAACTAACTCAATTTTCTATATTGTGACAAAATTTAAGATTGAAATAGCTACGACAACGCTTCCAACTAATCCAAACTATCCTAAACTGCATGATGCAATGCATAATAATTGATTTGTAAACCTATGCTCAATGAGCACCAATGATCAGTTTAAAATGATTAATTTAACTAGCCGATAAAATTGACATGTTTGCACTAAGTCGTCCGTAAGTTTTGATTTAGAGTTCAGAATGCCAGGAATCCAACGCCAACGTTAAACTAGCTTAACTTTCTATATTGTGACAACATTTGAGAGTGAAAGAGCTACCACAAAGCCTTCAAGTAATCCAATGTTTCCCAAACTGCGTGATGCCATGCATTATGATTCATTTATAAGTCTTTACTCAAGGAGCACGCATGATAAGTTTACAATGATCATTTTAACTGGCCGATCAATTTGACATGTCCATACTAGATCGTCTGTAACTTCTGATTTAGAGTTCAAAATGACACAAATCCAACGCCCAGGTTAAGCTAACTCAAATTTTTTATATTGTGACAATATTTAAGATCGAAATAGCTATGACAAAGCTTTCAAATAATCCAATACATCCCAAAGTGAGTGATGCCATGCATTATACTTCATTTATACGCCTTTACTAAATGAGCACCAATGATCTATTTAGAAAGATCATTTTAACTAGCTAATCAACTTGACATGTCTACACTAAATCGTCTTTAACTTTTGCTTTAGAGCTCAAAAAATGACATGAATCCAACGCGCACTTTAAGCTAACATAAGTTTCCATATTGTGACAACATTTTATACTGAAAGAGCTACGACAAAGCCTCCAAGTAATCCAATGTATCCCAAACAGCCTGATGACATGCATTATGATTCCTTTATAAGTCTTTAATCAAGAAGCACCAATGATCAGTTTAGAATGATTGTTTCAACGGGCCATTCAACTTCACATGTACGCACTTAATAATCCATAACTTTTGATTTAGAGTTCAAAATGACACGAATCCAACAGCTACGTTAAGCTAGCTCAATTTTCCATATTGTGACAACATTGAGACCTGAAAGACCTACCACAAATTAAATCTAATGTATAACAAACTGCGTGATGCCATGCATTATGCTTCATTTATAAGCCTTTACGCAAGGAGCACCACTGATCAGTTTAGAATGATTATTTTAATTGGGTGATCAACTTGACATGTCCGCAGCAAATCATCCGTAAATTTTAACTTAGAGTTTAGAATGACACTGATCCAATGCCCACGTTAAGCTTGCTCAATTTTCTATATTGTGACAAAATTCGACATCGAAAAAGCTATGAAAAAGCTTCCAAGTAATCCAATCTATCACAAACTGCATGATGCCATGCATTATTATTCATTTATACGCCTTTACTCTATGAGCACCAATGATCAGTTTAGAATGAACATTTTAACTAACTGATCAACTTGACATGTCCGCACTAAATCTTCTTTAACTCTTGATTTAGAGCTCAAAATGATATGAATCCAATTCTCACAGTAAGCTAGCTCAATTTTCTATATTGTGCAAAAATTTAGGACTGAAATAGTTATGACAAAGCCTCCAAGTAATTCAATCTATTGCAAACTTCTTGATGCCATTAATTATGATTCATTAATAAGCCTTTACACAATGAGCACCAGTGATAAGTTTAGAATGATCATTTTAACTAGCCGGTCAACTTGACATGTCGGCAAGAAATTGTCCGTAAGTTTTGATTCATAGCTCTGAATGACACAAATCCAATGCCCACGTTAATGTAGCTCAATTTTCTATAGTGTGACAAAATTTAAGACTGAAATTGCTATGACAAAGCCTCGAAGTAATCCAATCTATTGCAAATGGCTTAATGCCATGATTATGCTTCATTAATAAGCCTTTACTTAATGAGCATTAATGATCAGTTTAGAATGATCATTTTAACTGCCCAATCAGCGTGACATGTCCACACTAAATCGTTATAACTTTTGATTTGGAGCTCGGAATCACACGAATCCAACGCTCACGTTAAGCTAGCTCAATTTTCTATATTGTAAAAAATTTAAGACTTAAATAGCTACGCCAAGCCTCCAAGTAATAGAATCTATCGCAAACAGCATGATGCCATGCATTATGCTTCATTTATAAGTCTTTACTCAATGAACACCAATGATCAGTTTAGAATGATCATTTCAACTTGCCGATCAATTTGACATGTCTGCACGAAATCATCTGTCACTTTTGATTCAAAGATCATAATGACACGAATCCAATGCCCACGTTAAGCTAGCTCAATTTTCTATAGTGTGACGAAATTAAAGACCAAAATAGCTACGACAAAGCCTCCAAGTAATCCATTCTATCGCAAACTGCTTGATGCCATGCATTATGCTTCATTAACAAGCCTTTACTTGATGAGCACTAATGATCAGTTAGAATGATGATTTTGACTAGCGGACCAGCTTGACATGTACGCACCAAATGGTCCGTAACTTTTGTTTTAGAGCTCAGAATGGCACGAATCCAGTGCCAATATTAAGCTAGTTCAGTTTCCTATATTGTGACAAATTTTAAGACTGAAATAGCTAGGACAAAGCCTCCAAGTAATTCAATCTAACCCAAACTGCGTGAGACTATGCATTATGCTTCATTTATAAGCCTTTACTCAAGGAGCACCAATGATCAGTTTAGAATAATCATTTTTACTACCGGTCAACTTGACATGTCCGCAAAAAATCTTTCGTAACTTTTGATTCAGAGCTCATAATGACATGAATCCAATGCCCACGTTAAGCAAGCTCAATTTTCTTTATTGTGACAAAATTGAAAACTGAAATAGCTACAACAAAGCCTCCAAGTAATCGAATCGCAAACAATGTGATGGCATGCATTATGCTTTATAAATAAACCTTTACTCAATGAGGACAAATGATTAGTTTAGATTTATCATTTTAACTAACCGATCAACTTGACATTTCCGCACTAAATCGTCTATAACTTTTGATTCAAAGCTCAGAATGAAACGAATCCAACGATCACGTTAATCTATCTCAATTTTCTGTATTGTGAAAAAATTTAAGACTGAAATAGTTATGAAAAAGCCTCCAAGTAATTCAATCTATCGTGAACTGCTTGATGACATGAATTATGCTTCATTAATAAGCCTTTACTTAATGAGCAACAATGATCATTTTAGAATTATCATTTTAACTAGTCGGTCAATTTGACATGTCGGAAAGAAATTGTCCGTAAGTTTTGATTTATAGCTCTGAATGATACAAATCAAATGCCCACCTTAAGGTAGCTTAATTTTCTATAATGTGACAAAATTTAAAACTAAAATTGCTACGACAAAGCCTCCAAGTAATCCAATCTATCGCAAGCTACTTAATGCCACGCATTATGCTTCATTAATAAACCTTTACTCAATGAGCACTAATGATCGGTTTATAATGATAATTTTAACTTCCCAATCAGTGTTACATGTCCGCATTAAATCGTCTAAAACTTTTGATTCGGAGATCCTACTGACATTAATCCAACGTTCACGTTAAGCTAGCCCAATTTTCTATATTGTAAGAAATTTAAGACTTAAATAGCTACGCCAAGCCTCCAAGTAATTGAATCTATCGCAAACAGCATGATGCCATGCATTATGCTCCATTGATAAGCCTTTACTCAATGAGCACCAATGATAATTTTAGAATGATCATTTTAACTCTCCGATCAACTTGACATCTTCGCACAATATTGTCTGTAACTTTTGATTCAGAAATCAGAATGACACGAATCCAATGCCCGCGTTAAGCTAGCTCAATTTTTTATATGGTGGCAAAACTTTAGACTAAAATAGCAACGACAAAGCATCCAAGTAATCCAGTCTATCGCAAACTGATTGATGCCATGCATTATGCTTCATTAAGAAGCCTTTACTCGATGAGCACTAATGATCAGTTAGAAAGATTATTTCAACTAGCCGACCTACTTGACATCTCTGCACAAAATTATCCATAACTTTTGATTCAGAGCTCAGAATGGCACGAATCCAATGCCCATATTAAGCTAGTTCAATTTCCTATATTGTGACAAAATTTAAGACCAATATAGCAACGAAAAAGCATCCAAGTAATTCAATCTAACCAAAACTGTGTGATGCCATGAATTATGCTTCATTTATAAGCCTTTAATCAAGAAACACCAGTGATAAGTTTAAAATAATCATTTTTACTACCGGTCAACTTGACATGTCCGCACAAAATCTTCCGTAACTTTTCATTCAGAATGACACGAATCCATTTCCCACGTTAAGCTAGCTCAATATTTTTATTGTGACAAAATTGAAGACTGAAATAGCTACGACAAAACCTACAAGTAATCAAATCTATCACAAATAGTGTGATGTCATGCATTATGCTTCATAAATAAGCCTTAACTCATGAGGACAAATGATCAGTTTAGATTGATCATTTCAACTAACCGATCAACTTATCTGCACTAAATCGTGTGTAACTTTCGATTCAGAGCTCAGAATGAAACGAATCCAACGATCACGTTAAACTAGCTCAATTTTCTATGTTGTGAAAAACTTTAGGACTGAAATAGTTATAAAAAGCTTCCAAGTAATCCAATCTATCGCAAACTGCTTGAAGGCATGAATTATGCTTCATTAATAAGCCTTTACTCAATGAGCATCAGTGATCAGTTTAGAATAATCATTTTAACTAGCCGGTCAACTTGACATGTTGGCAAGAAATTTTCCATGACTTTGGATTCATTGCTCTGAATGACACAAATCCGATGCGCACGTTAAGGTAGCTCAATTTTCTATAGTGTGACAAAATTTAAGACTGACATTGCGACGACAAAGCCTTCAAGTAATCTAATCTATCGCAAACTTCTAAATGTCATGCATTATGCTTCATTAATAAGCTTTTACTCAATGAGCACTATCAGCGTGACATGTCCACTTTAAATCGTCTATAACTTTTGATTCGGAGCTCGGAATGACACGAATCCAACGCTCACATTAAGCTAGCTCAATTTTATTTATTGTGAACAAATTAAGTCTGAAATAGCTACGAAAGAGCGTACAAGTAATCCAATCTATCACAAAATGCTAAATGCCCTATATTATGCTTGATTAATAAGCCTATACTCAATGATCACCAATGATTAGTCTAGAATGGTCATTTTAACGGTCCGATCAACTTGACATGTATGCACTAAATCGTCTATAACTTTTAATTTATGGCTCAGAATGACATGAATCCAACGCCCACGTTAAGCTAGCTTAATTTTCTATATTGTGGAAAAAATTAAGAATGAAATAGCTACAACAAAGCCTCTAGGTAATCGCATCTATCACAAATTGCGTGATGCCACACATTATGTTTCATTAATAAGCCTTTACTTAATGAGCACCAATGATCAATTTAGAATGAGCACCAATGATCAGTTTAGAATGATCATTTTAATTGGCAGATCAACTTGACATATCCGCACTAAATCGTCTATAACTTTTGATTCATAGCTCAAAAATGACACCAATCCAATGCCCACATTAAGGTAGTTCAATTTTCTATATGGTGATAAAATTTAAGACCAAAATAGGCAAGACAAAACCTCCAAGTAGTCCAACTATCCCAAATTGCGTGATATCATGCATTATGTTTCATTTATAAGCCTTTACTCAAGGAGCACCAATGATCACTTTAGAATGATCATTTTTACTACTGGTCAACTTGACATGTCCGCATAAAATATTCCGTAACTTCTGATTCAGAACTCAGAATGACATGAATCCAATGTCCACTTTAAGCTAGCTCAATTTCTATATTGTGACAAAATTGAAAACTGAAATAGCTACAACAAAGCCTCCGTAATCGAATCTATCGCAAACAGCGTGATGCCACACATTATGCTTCATTAATAAGTTTTTACTAATGAGTACCGATGCTCAGTTCAGAATGATCATTTTAAATGACCGATCAACTTGACATGTCCGCATTAAATCATCTATAACTTTTGATTTAGAGCTTAGAATAAAATGAATCCAAAGCTCACGTTAACCTAGGTTTATTTTCTATATTGTGAAAAACTTTAGGACTGAAATAGTTAGGAAAAAGCGTTCACGTAATCCAATCTATCGCAAACTGTTTGATGCCATGAATTATGCTTAATTATTAAGCCTTTACTCAATGAGGACCAATGATCAGTTTAAAATGATTATTTTAACTAGCTGGTCAACTTGACATGTCGGCAAGAAATTGTCCGTAACTTTTGATTCAGAGGTCTGAATGACACGAATCCAATGCCCACGTTAAATTAGCTCAATTTTAACACTGAAATTACTATGACAAAGGCTCCAAGTAATCCAATCTATCGCAAACTGCTTGACGCCATACATTATGCTGCATTAATAAGCCTTTAGTCAATGATCACTAATGATCAGTTTAGAATGATCGTTTTAACTGCCCGATCAGCATGACATGTCCACTCAAAATCGTCTATAAATTCTGCTTCAGAGCTCCGAATGACACCAATCCAACGCGCACGTTAAGCTAGCTCAATTTTCTTTATTGTGATAAAATTTAAAACCAAAATAGCTACGACAAATCCTCCATGTAATCCAATCTTATGCAAACTGTGTGATGCCATGCATTATGTTTCATTAATAAGCCTTTACTCAATGGGAACAAATGATCATTTTACAATGATCATTTTCACACGACGGTCTGCACAAAATAATTTGTAACTCTTAATTATGAGCCCAGAATGACGCGAATCGAACGCCCACGTTACGCTACCTCAATTTTCTCTATTGTGACAAAAATTTAAGACTGAAATAGTTACGACAAAGCCTCCAAGTATTCAAATCTATTGCTAAATGCATGATGCCAAGCATTATGCTTCATTAACAAGCCTTTATTCAATGAGCACCAATGATAAGTTTAGAATGATCAATTTAACTGACCGATCAACTTTATATGTCCACATAAAATCATCCGTAACTTCTGATTCAGAGCTCCGAATGACACGAATCCAATGCCCACGTTAAGCTAGCTCACTCTTCTATACTGTGATAAAATTTAGAACTGAAATAGCTACGACGAATCCTCCAAGTCATCGAATCTATCACAAACTCTATGATACCACACATTATGCTTGATTAATAAGCCTTTACTGAATGAGCACAAATGACCAGTTTAGAATGATTGTTTTAACTGCCCGATCAGCGTGACATGTCCACTCAAAATCGTCTATAAATTCTGGTTCAGATCTCCGAATGACACCAATCCAGCGCGCACGTTAAGCTAGCTCAATTTTCTTTATTGTGATAAAATTTAAAACCAAAATAGCTACGACAAATCCTCCATGTAATCCAATCTTATGCAAACTGTGTGATGCCATGCATTATGTTTCATTAATAAGCCTTTACTCAATGGGAACAAATGATCATTTTAAAATGATCATTTTCACACGACGGTCTGCACAAAATCGTTGGTAACTCTTAATTATGAGCCCAGAATGATGCGAATCCAACGTCCACGTTACGCTAGCTCAATTTTCTCTATTGTGACAAAATTTAAGACTGGAATAGTTACGACAAAGCCTCCAAGTAATCAAATCTATCGCTAAATGCATGATGCCAAGCACTATGCTTCATTAACAAGCCTTTATTCATTGAGCACCAATGATAAGTTTATAATGATCAATTTAACTGACCGATCAACTTTATATGTCCACATAAAATCATCCGTAACTTTTGATTCAGAGCTCCGAATGACACGAATCCAATGCCCATGTTAAGCTAGCTCAATCTTCTATACTGTGATAAAATTTAGAACTGAAATAGCTACAACGAAACCTCCAAGTCATCGAATCTATCACAAACTCTATGATGCCACACATTATGCTTGATTAATAAGCCTTTACTGAATGAGCACAAATGATCAGTTTAAAATGATCATATTAACTGGCTGACCAACTTGACTTGTCCGCACTAAATAGTTTGTAACTTTTGATTCATAGCTCAGAATGACACGAATCCAACGCCCATGTTAAGCTAGCTCTTTAAGACTGAAATAGCTATGACAAAGCTTCCAGGTAATCCAGTCTATCACAAAATCCTTGATGCAATGCATTTGCTTCATCAATAAGCTTTTATTCAATGAGCAACAATGATCAATTTAGAATGATCATTTTAACTACATGATTAACTTGACATGTCCGCTGTAAATCATATGTAACTTTATATTCAGAGCTTGGAATGACATGAATGCAACAACCACGTTAAGCTAGCTCAATTTTCAATAGTGTGACAAGATTAAAGGATGAAATAGTTACACGACAAAGCCTCCTTGTAATTGAAACTATCGCAAACTACATGATGCCACGCATTATGCTTCATTAATAAGCCTTTACTCAATGAGAACCAATGATCAGTTTAGAATGATCATTTTCACTCGTCGGTCAACTTTACATGTCCACACAAAATCATCTGTAACTTTTTATTCTAAGCTCAGAATTACGTGAATCCAACACCAACGTTACGCTAGCTCAATTTTCTCTATTTTTAGAAAATTTAAGACTGAAATAGCTACAGCTAAGCCTCCAAGTAATTGAATCTATCACTAACTGCGTGATGCCATGTATTATGCTTCATTAACAAGCCTTTACTCAATCAGCACCATTGATAAGTTTAGAACGATCATTTTAACTGGCCGATCAACTTTACATGTCCACACAAAATCGTTGGTAACTTCTGATTCAGAGCTCATAATGACACGAGTCCAACGCCCACGTTAAGCTAGCCCAATTTTCTATATTGTGACAAAATTTAAAACTGAAATAGCTACGAAAAAGCCTCCAAGTCGTTGAATCTATCGCAAACTGCATGATGCCATGCATTATTCTTGATTAATAAACCTTTACTCAATGAGCATCAATGATCAGTTTAGGATGATCATTTTAACTGGCTGATCAATTTGATCAAATAGTCTTTAACTTTTGATTCAGAGCTCGGAATGACACGAATGCGAATACCACGTTAAGCTAGCTCAGTTTTCTATATTTTGACAAAATTTAAGACTGAAGTAGCTACGACAAAGCTTCGAAGTAATCGAATCTATCGCAAACTGCGTGATGCCACACATTATGTTTCATTAATAAGCCTTTACTCAATGAGAACCATTGATATGTTTAGAATGATCATTTTTACTGGCCGATCAAGATGACATGTCTACAGAAAATCGACCGTAACTTATGATTCAGAGCTAGGTATTACATGAATCTAACACCCATTTTAAGCTAGCTCAATTTTCTATATTGTGACGAAATTTAGAAAATAAATAGCTACGACAAAGCCTCCAAGTAAACGAATCTATCTCAAATTGCGTGATGCCACGAATTATGCTTCATCAATAACCCTTTACTCAATGAGAACCAATGATCAGTTTAGAATGATCATTTTCACTAGCCGGTCAACTTGACATGTCCACACAAAATCATCTGTAATTTTTGATTCAGATCTCAGGATGACGTTAATCAAACGCCCAAGTTAAGCTAGATCAATTTTCTCTGTTGTGAAAAAAATTAAGACTAAAATTGCTACAAAAAAGCCTCCAAGTAATTGAATATATCGCTAATTGTGTGATGTCACACATTATTCTTCATTAATAAGCATTTACTCAATCAGCACCAATGATTAGTTTAGCATGATGATTTGAAATGGCCGATCAACTTCACAACTCCACACAAAATCATCCGTAACTTCTGATTCAAAGCTCAGAATGACACAAACCCAACGCCCTCATTAAGTGATTCAAGCCTTGTTATACGGCCATGAAACTCTCGGACAGGTTACAAGAAACTTAGGGCAGATCGGCCTTAGGCTTTTGCGGTGGGTTTTGTGGTGTATATGATGGGTGGTGGGGTGAGGTAAACCACATGAGGTCATGTGAACAGCCTAATCACAAACTTAGAGCTAGGAGGGCTGGTCTCGACTAGGTCTAAGAGGCAATACTTTTATGGAAAAAACTCTTAGAAAAAAATACGATATTTATTAATATCAAAAAGGTTGTCGAACTACAATGTTGAAAGGAGCCTTATTAATATGCTCAGAAGCTTGACCTTCTAGGTTTGGCCCGAAAGAAAAATGGAAAACTTACAAAAGTGTATAAAGGAAAATTAAAAAATGGAAACAATCGAAAAAGGACAACAACTTAATTGTTCTTGACTCAACAAAAAGGAAAACTACTAGTTCCTACCCTACAAAATAGAAAAGGCAATTTATAATTTGAAAACTTACCTTCTTACCTTTCGGCCAAGAAATGAGTTTAGCAGCCCTTGACTTGATTGTTGCACTCTTGGCCCATTGCTTGTCTTTGGTCTTCTAGGAGCTTTTCCACCACAAGCTGAACATGTGGAAGAGTGCCCTTGTACTCCTTCTTGTCATGTCTCCTGGTGGTACCATTGCGGTAGAACTTTCCTGTAGGTCCATGCCTTGAAGTTGGCTGGTGATTTGGTCCGAGTCTCCTTGTGTGGAGCTTGAGCTGGCCATGTTATCGTGTGAGCCAGCTGTGCCGCGTGTTGAGCTTGCCAAAATGTTATCGGAGCCAGCCGGAATACTAGGTACGCCGGCCGTGTCACCAGCCGAGCCGGCGGTGTTGCCCACATCGCCGCCTATTGGGCAGTAAATTTTTGCTGCTTCGCCGGTAGAGTTGGTCGGCTTGGCCATATTGCTCATCGGGCCGGCTGTACCATTTGCCCCGGCCAAGTCGCCTATCGGTCTGGCTGTCTTGGGCAGGCCTTCTTCACGATCTGTTCGGGAAGCGTCACGATCTGGCCGCCCATTTGATCTGGTGTCCTCATCATCCCCTCCCCCTTCAGTAGGTTTTGTCCTCAAAACTGGATCTTCTGCAAGGAAGCGAGCTAAATCAGTCACATTGAATGTGTTAGACACATTTAACTCACCAAGAAGTTCAAGTAGGTAGGCATTGTTGTTGATTCTCTCCAGGATTCTGAATGGTCCATCTCCTCCGTGGGCTAGCTTGAAACTCCTTAGGTAGAGGAATCTATCTTGCCGTAGGTAGGCAATGTTGTTGATTCTCTCCTGGATTCTGAATGGTCCTATCAAGAATTGGAATCCAATTTTTGTCAGATTCAGAATCCGAAATGTGGTCCGGGAAAAACTCAAAGATGAAACCGGGAAATCAAATCTATTCAAAATTTATGATGATCCGGTTGTGGTCGGAAACCGTCGGAAATCCATCGGAAAAAAGAATATTCTTAAGAATAATTTGTTTAAAATTTGTGAATATCTATTAAAAATTCATAATAATTTGTTAAAAATTCGTAATAATCTGTTAAAAGTTCGTAGTAATCTCTTAAAAATTCGTGATAATCTCTAGTTTTCAATATAAATACGCTATGATCATTCACAATTTCTTCAAAACAAAAAGTCTTAAGAAAATATGTTCTTTGGGTTCTTATGATTATTTTCGATCGTGGATAGATAAACCTCGTTATGATTCAACAACGGGGGAATTGACTGATGAATATGCGCAAGGTATTGAAGAGTTCATGACATTTGCATAAAACAATATCATGGCATCGGAATAGAGTAAAATGTATTGTCCATGTATTAAATGTCGAAATCATAGATTAATCTCTGTTAGAGAAGTGCGTAATCATTTGTATAGGACTGGATTTATGTCGGGTTACAAAATTTGGTATTCACATAGAGAAATTGATGCAACGATACAATATTATGGTAGTACTTCAAAAAGGTTAGATAATACTAATGTTAGGGTAGAGGAACTGGCATTAGAAGTTGATATAAACGGAAGTAATGTTCAGATGGTGAATGATGCATTTCGTGAACAAAGAGCATCGTACATTGAAGATATTAGCATAATAGAGGAACCTAATTTGGAAGCCCGAAATTTTTTTGATATGTTAGATGCAACCAAGCAGCCTTTGTATAAAGGATGTAGAGATGGATTATCGTCTTTATCTGCTCCAAGCATGTTGATGACGATAAAGACGGATTTCAACTTGGCTGAAGATTGTGTGAATGCGATAGCTGATTTTGTTAGAGATATATTACCTGAAGATAATATTGCACCTGCTTTATATTACGAGGTTCAAAACCTTGTAGCTGGTCTTGGATTGCCATATCTGATGATTGATTTATGTATTGACAACTGCATGATCTATTGGAGAATGATGAAAACCGCAAGAAGTGCCGATTTTGTCACAAACCTCGATTTCAAGAGACAAGCAACAGAGTACCTATTCCGCATAGACGGATGTGGTATTTGCGATTAACAGAGAGGTTAAAGAGGTTATATCAATCTGAACACACAGCAAAACCTATGAGATGGCATGCAAAACATAATTCGAATGGAGAAATTGTGCATCCCTCGGATGCAGAAGCATAGAAACATTTTCAACAGGTTTATCCTAGTTTTGCATATGAGCCTAGAAACGTATACCTCGGGTTATCTACAGATGGATTCAACCCTTTTGGGAAGCATGAGAGGCTATACTCGTTGTGGCCAGTTATCGTTACACCTTATAATTTGCCTCCTTCTTTGTGCATGAAACGAGAGTTTTTGTTTCTAACAATTCTCGTCCCCGGCCCAGACCATTCTAAGCGATCACTTGATATTTTCTTGCAGCCACTAATTCATGAGTTAAAAATATTGTTGGAAAATGGTGTCGAAGCATTCGATGTTTCCAACCAATAGAACTTGTTGATTCGAGCAGTACTTATGTAGACCATAAGTGATTTTCCAGCATATGGTATGTTATCAAGATGGTTGACGCATGGAAGATTAGCATGCCCATATTGTCAAGATAATACTGATGCGTTCCAACTGAAACACGGACGAAAGAGTAGTTTTTTTATTGTCATCATCGATTTCTACCACAAGATCATCAATATCACCGGAGCACGACATTCTTTAGAAAAAAACAAAAAACAATTTGATGGTCCACCTCCTATTCTTGACGGGAATTATATGATGACTCAAGTTAGAGATTTTGGTGCTGAGAGAACGGCTTCATGTGGAGATAACGGACATTACCCTGTTGATGGTTATGGCGAATACCATAATTGGCACAAGTAAAGCAATTTTTGGGATTTACCATATTGGAAGGACCTTTTGTTGCGTCATAATCTAGATGTTATGCACATTGAGAAGAATTTTTTCGAGAACATAATAAATACCGTTCTAAATGTGCAAGGAAAAACAAAAGATAATTTGAAAGCTAGACTGGATTTGCCAGATATTTGTTCCCGGAAGGAACTACATGTAATGTCAAATGGAAAATCATTGTCTCCTGCATTCCAGTTGGATGCCCATGCAAAAGACGAATTCTTTGACTGGATTAAGCATAGGGTCAAATTTCCAGATTGATACGCATCTAATCTTTGTAATTGTGTCGATACTATTGAAGGCAAATTTTTAGGGATGAAAAGTCATGATTGTCATGTTGTCATGCAAAGACTATTCCCATTTGCTTTTAGCGATCTGTTGCCTAAAAACGTCCACAGAGCAATTGCGGGTACGTTTACCTTATTTTATATATAAATAATCATAATTTCATATATTATATGAGAATAGAATATTTTTTTATGTAGGGATTGGTGTTTTTTCCGAGATTTATGTACAAGATCACTTACTGTAGATTATATCCAAAATTTGAAGGAAAAAATATCGGTTCTCATTTGTAACTTGGAGAAAATATTTCCACCAACATTTTTTTGATGTTATCTTCCTATTCACCTCCCTACAAAAGCAGCGCTTAGAGGATCTGTTCAGTACCGATGGATGTAACCTTTTGAGAGATATATGTTCCACCTAAAGAAAAATGTGAGTTGATTCTCACAATTTTAAGTGGCTCAAATCTTAATGATTAATTTTAAGTGGCCCAAAATTAAAATGTTCCCTAAAGTATTGTATAAATACTTATTATGTCTTAGGTTAAGAAAGGCAGCACAAAAAAAGAGAAAAGGTGGCAGCCAGGGGACGCCTAGAGAGGAAAGGAGAGAGTTTCCAAGAGAGAGAGAGAGGGGAGTGAGAGAGAAATAAAGGTTATTGTATTTTTCTTTCTAAGTCTACTTTCTCTAAAGTTGTTTCATTGTAAGGGTTTATCAAATTTAAAGTGAAGTTTATAGGAGACAGATCCTACCCGAGAGGTACCTTAAGTGGGAACTCGGTAATCAAATGTTGTGTCTTTATTTCTAAGCAATCCAAAACCAACACCAAGGGTAATAAGAAAGGATCCTAAAATCCTAACAAGTGGTATCAGAGCTTCCAGGTTTATTGCAAGGGGTGTGTTGGGAAACAGGGATTTTTGAGTTGCTGGGAAATTTAGCAGCACAACAGATTTGAAGACCTAATGATGAGTTCAAGGATTGAGGTTGACAGGTTTGATGGGACAGGAGACTTTTCTCTATGGAAAGTGAGAATGATGGCTCACTTTGGGGTTTTAGGGTTGAAAGATATCCTAACATATGAAAAGCTACTCAAGGATCCAGTGGTTACAAAAGGTAAATCTGGTGAAGAGGCAAAAGGAGGTGTAGAAGGCAGCTCACAGATTGATCTGGTAAAGTTTGAAAAATAAGAAAAGACTAAGGATCTGATTGTTTTGAACGTGGGGAATCAAGTGCTCAGGAAAATCTCTAAGTTTGAGACAGCGGCAACCATGTGGTCTACCCAAAACAAGTTATACATGGAGACATGTCTTCCAAATCGGATCTACCTACAGTTGAGGTTCTACACTTTCAAGATGGATGACTGTGTAGACGACTTTCTAAGGCTGGTGACAAATCTCAACAACATAGGAGTTGAAATTTCAGAAGAGGTACAAGCAATTCTACTTCTAAGTTCTTTGTCTAACAGGTATGATCAACTCAAGAAAACCCTAAAGTATGGGAGAGATACTTTAAAGTTGAACGAGGTCACAGCAGCAGCTAAGTGTAAGGAAAGGGAGCTAATCGAAAGTGGAAAGGTAACTTCTCAGGATGTAGGTTTGTATGTGGAATCAAGGGGTAGGTCGAACAACTGGTTCGATAACGACAACACAAGGGGAGGCCGATCAAAGAGCAAAGGAAAGTCAAGGCAACAATCTGATAACACAACAAAGGATGTTTCATATGTGGAGATGAAGGGCATTGGAAAAGAGATTGTCCTCAGAGAAAGAAACGTGCAGAATCTGCTAACATAGCAAAGCCTATTCAGCCAGTGGTCTTAACAGCCAGTACTGAAGACACAAGGCAATGGGTAATGGATTCAGGGAGTTCCTACCACATCACACAAAACAAAGATGTTCTGTTTGATTTCAAAGAAATCAATGGAGGTAAAGTTTTGATGGCTAATAATACTCATAACAACATCAACGGAACAAGGAGTATTAGAATTCAGAACTCAGATGGTTCTATGGTGACACTCAAGGATGTGAAATAAATGCCAAAGGTGAGTAGGAATTTGATTTCATTTGGGTTGTTGGAAAAATCAGGTTGTTGTTATCAAGGAGGTGATTTGGGACTGCAATTTTATAAAGACGACAAGAAGGTAATATCTGGTAAACTCAACAATGGGTTGTATTATCTTCAAGGTAAAGTTTGCAGAGCAGAAACCAGGTAAGGAACGAAGAATCTGAGTAAGGAGATAGCTACACACAAGGTCGAATTAGTGAATAGACAGTCAAAGAAAGTGACTTTCAGTGAGAATCTAATTCAAGGAGTTACACCGAATGGTTTTAAGGCATGTTCAACTGTTCAAGGTGGAGAATTTTCTGATGAAATCTCCAGAGAAATTGTAGCAGAGTAGAATATGGTAGATGTTGATGCTAAACTCACAAGGAAAATGTTTCACAAGGATTACAAAAATTTAGGAGTGGAAAAGTGAGTTTGAGCATGGAAGCCAAGTTAAGCTTTCTGTATAAAGCTGTATAGATATTAGGAACTGATAGGTTCTACAATATTATTGCTAAAGGCGGTGTGATTCTACCTATGATTCAGCTAAGTAAAGTTCCAGAAACCCTAGCTACCAAAAGACATATTTGCTGTGAATTTCTCAAGAGCCTCTAAAGAAGCAGAGGACCTCCTTGGAATATCATTGTAGTTGTCTCGACCTCGTAGAGACAAAGTGAGAAACAAGTTAGTTTCAGGGTATATTTAAAACAGTGGCAGAATCAGAAGTTACCTAGGAGGATTGGTGCAAGGGGAAAAGCGGCAGGAAACATCTCTCAAGGTGGAGCTCGCCTAAAAAGTGGCCGGAAAAGTGTCCGGAAAAGTCGCCAGAAAAGTGGCCGGAAAAGTGGCTGGAAAATTAGCCAGAAAAGTGGCCGGGAAAGTGGCCGGAAAAGTGGCCGGAAAAAGTCGCCAGATAAGTGTCCGGAAAAATGGCCGGAAAAATTGCAGGAAAAAGTCACCGGAAAAGTTGCCGGAACAGTTGCCGGAAAAGTTCACCGGGAAAGTCGCCGGAAAATTTGCGGGGAGCCGCTGGAAAAGTCGTCGGAAACATCGGCGGCAAAGTCGCCAGAAAAATGTCACCGGAAAAGGTCGCCGAAAAGTCGCTGGAGGTCGGCGCCGCGTGGCCGGAGGCGACGGCGCATGGCCAGAGGACGGTGGAACGTGACGGGAAAGGCAGAGTGTGTGGTCCACGCGTGGTGGCGCGTGAGGCACAAGCGCGGTGGCGCGTGATGTTCACGCGCGGTGGCGCTTGATGTGCACGCGCGGGCGTGTGTGGCACACTCGCGGTGGTGCGTGGTACACACGCGCGGCACGTGGCCGGTGGGTGGGCACGCGTGGGAGCGTGTGGGGGCGCGTGGCCGGCGCGTGTGGGCGAGTGGCAACGCGTGGAGGCGCGTGGGTGGCGCGTGGAGGCGCGTGGTAGGCGCGTGGAGGCGCGTGGAGGCACGTGGGGACGGTGCATGGCCCTCACACGCCCACGAGAAAAAAAAAAGGTTGGGCCAAAGAAAAGGAAAACGGTAGGCCAAATAAAATTGTGAGAAAGGTGGAGAATTGTGAGTTGATTCTCATAATTTTAGGTGGCCCAAATCTTAATGACTAATTTTAAGTCGTCCAAAATTAAAATGTGCCCTAAAGTATTGTATAAGTACTTATTATGTCTTAGGTTAAGAAAGGCAGCACAAAAAAAGAGAAAAGGTGGCAGCCAAAGGACGCCTAGAGTGGAAAGGAGAGAGTTTCCAAGAGAGAGAGAAAGGGGAGTGAGAGAGAAATAAAGGTTATTGTATTTTTCTTTCTAAGTCTACTTTCTCTAAAGTTGTTTCATTGTAAGGGTTTATCAGATTTATAGTGAAGTTTGTAGGAGACAGATCCTACCCGAGAGGTACCTTAATTGGGAACTCGGTAATCAAATTTTGTGTCTTTATTTCTAAGTAATCCAAAACCAACACCAAGGGCAATAAGAAAGGATCCTAAAATCCTAACAAAAAAGTTAAAAATCGTGGTAGGGTTGAAGGTTCAATCGTCGCACAAAATATTAATGAAAAAATATCTAACATCGCCAGCTACAATTTTCCATCGCAAGTCCAAACAAAAAATTGAGGACCTGCACAACATGATGATGGAAGAGAAAAACCAAGTTATCAAGTGTATGTGCCAGAAATATTTGTACAAATTGGACGTTTAAGTGGAAAAGGGAAAACGCGACGCCTATCAGAGGAGGAACATAATCACTTGCATTTGTATATTTTGACAAATTGCGATGACATTTTGGAATATGAAAGGTACATTCAATTAAATTTTGTTTTTAGTTGTCATTATAATTTATTATTAATTATTAATTATGTTGTTCATAATTAACAGGATATACATAGAACAAATACGTGTTCATTATTCAGATTACAGCGAGAATGAGGTGGTCGAACGTAAAAAAACGAATTTGCAAGTTGGTTGCGTTTTTATGTTAGTGTTACCACAATTATGTAATTTTCAGTAATAATTTCCTATATATATATATATATATATGATTGACTACATTCAATTATTTTGTAGGTTACTACAGGTCTTTCTAGGGGGATAACGTTTTCCACGTGCTTAGTTGAGTTGGTGAGTGGTCCTACATTTACTGCAAAATCTTATCCAATATACTACACTCGTGGATATGCTTTAAAAATCATAGCGAAGAAAACTCACAAACAACTTGTAATTATGGTGTATCATCTAAATCGGGAGAAATTGTATATAACGGTGTTATTCGTAAAATATTAGAAGTGCACTATCCAGAAATGATTGATTTGAGGTGTATTGTGTTCTACTGTGACTGGTATGACCCTGTCATGGGTCAACGTCAAAAAGAATTCGGTGTTACATCTGTCCACTCTCGTAAGCGACATCGAAAATATGATCCTTTTATACTTGCATCACTAGCGGACCAGATTTGTTACATTCGATATCCTCGTGTGAAGAACAAACAAGATCTTTGGATTACAGTGACCTCAATAGATCCTAGAGGAATGGTATGTGGTATTACCGAACAAGACCCTATGCAACAAAGTGCAATTGGTAACTTAGGTTCTATAGACACTTCTCTTGAAGTTAACCTTGTTGTTGATAACACCACGAACGAAGATTACAACGTGTTTCAAGATTTAGAGGAAGAGACTGGCGAGTTTGAGGACCAAAATTCAGCTAATTCGGAATGTTTATCAGATTCAGATTAAATTTGTGATAATAATGTTTTATTTGTTTCCATACTTTAATTATATATAAATTATCTTTTTCCGATAATACTTCATTTCAGAATATTATAACTAGAATAAATTATACTAAACTGAAAAATATTGATTTTCTCACACGACGAATTTCAACATTTATTGGAGATTAGAAGATATTTTAAGTAAAACATGTACATGACTTAATCTATTTCATTATTAATTGATTTTGAATTGAAAACTAACATAATTTAACATGGTATCAAAATTTGATTTAATTTCTTTGAAATATTGACTCTGTCTTCCGACGGGCTTGGTAAATCTGTCGGAAATCCGTTGGAAACCCGTCAAAACGTATTTGCAACATGGGTAGACTATTTGTCGATCATGCATAGTGTTTAAAGAGTCCGACAGATTTCTGACGGATTTACGCGGCAAACGAAATTAACAACGTGAGATTTCGCAAAAATTTATTGAATTACTGACGAATTCCCGACGGAAATTACCATCGGATATATCGAATACAACCTACAACTTCTTCTTCTCCTCTCTCTCTCGCCGTTTCGCGTTACTCTCTCTCTCTCTCTCTCGCCGTTTCTCCTCGTCACCGTTTCTCCTGGTCGCTCTTTCTCCTGGTCGCCGTTTCTCCTCGTCACCATTTCTCGTCGTCGTCGTTTTTCGTTGTCAACATGTAAGTTTTATCGATTTTTCGACATAGACGCATGTTAATAGATTTTTCAGAATCTGGTGAGTTAACTGAATCTGTGTTCTGATGGATATGAATGGTGAGTTAACTGAATCTGGAACAAGACATAGATCTTAGTTAGGTCCAAGAGAGATTTATTGGTTAGGTTAGATGTTACCGTCAATGAACCTTAATTTGAGAAACTACCAAAATCTTCACCATCTAAAAATAGATTAAATTGATTCGGGTGATAATTACATAAGATTTGTCGTTTTTCAGTTTGAAGAGAATATTTGGAACATACAGAATGACTTGTCTTTCAAATACTAGTTTTGAATTATTCTCTCAACACACACATCTTTATCCGATGAATATTTTGGATTATAAATTGAATTCTAAAGGATAGTTCAGCTGTGAGATCAATAATACGTTTGACGGTATTTGTTCTTATTAAACTTCTAAGTACTTTCCAGAAGTCTAATGGAATATTTTCTTCTTTTTGTTGTTGTTTATTAAAATTTGCTTTGTCTTCTTAAATTTGATTAAGAGCTTCTTAGTCTATGGGTTGACTTAAGTTTATCACATAAACTATTAATAGGCAAAACATTTGTGCCATTTTTATTTCGGTAGTCTCATGTGGATCATATGTATTCGCAACCGAAATTTTTCTTTGTCCCTCGATACAAAAATTATTTCGTGTGTGGCTAAATTGTACAAAATATTTGATATGTTCTCCTTAAAATAATATCTTTGCAGTATTGTATAATATTGTCTAATTAGTTTGTGTAATCGATTGGCCAATAACTCATTATATGATTGTTGTTTTAGTTAGCTAGTTTTAATTCTGCATAATGCCGTGTATTCTTTTCTAGAAAACTAATATTATAGATTAAAAGAAACATTTGTATATTGGTCAAATAACTATTATCTTTATGAATAGAAAATAAAGTTTAAGGTTTAAGTTAAATGTTTTAATTTAAATAAAAATAAATATTTTGAAGAGATATTATTAAACATTAAATTTAAATAGATTGATTAAATGTTGGAAATCATAGATCGTATCAAAAGTACCAAATACATGGTGAGTCGTCTACTACGAGTTGTATACCAACTCAAGTTCCAGAATTTGCAAATAAGTCTTTTCGACCAATGACTATTGAAGAATTGGTTCAGCAGTCTGGTCGTGAAGTTCATACGTTTTTCGATCCGAGGCGTCAAGAAAATTCGACATGGTAAATAAAATTTTCTATAATTATATTTAAAATAATTATTTTAACGCTATTCTATAATTATATTTAAAATAATTATTTAAACGTTACTCTAATAAAAATTCATAGGTTTGGTATTTCAAACAACGGAATAAGCAAATCTATATTAAAGATGTTTCATTCTCTTTTGAACAAATCATATACGAAATTTAGAGATATTCCGTAAGAAGAATGTAAGATTTGGTTCAGGATGTTTGTGGTACGTTATTTAATTTTTAAATATACAATTGGTTTAAATAATTTGTAGTAATATATAATTAAATTTCGCACCAAGAATTTATATGGGATCCCATGAATATAAAATTGGTGGAAGAAACTTTCGAAAAAGAGACTGTAGTACAATTTTTCCGCCACATGAACGAGTGGAAACAAAAATAGAAAAAAGGAAAAGATAAAGCAAGAGGGTTGAATGAGTCGGTTTGGAACGACTTTATTCATTATTGTGAATATTCCAGCGCTGAGGTCATCTCGAGAACTAATTCGGGAAACCGGAAGAGCGACCGAGGAGGCAAAGGAATTTATATTCACATTGCCGGATTGACTAGTTTTCTGAGACGAGCCGATCAATTGGTAAATTAATTATTATATTAATTTTTTATTTATTATTATTTGAAAAATTTTAAATTACTAATTTAGAATTTTTTTACTTTTAGACACAAAAAATTGGAGCGCCTCCAGATCACTTGCAACTTCTCGAGGCCGTCCACACGAACAAAAAGACTGGTCGTATCCAAGATGGTCTCGTTAGTGAGATCATCGAAAAAGTAAAAAAGAAAAAAAGTGATATTCTAACCCAGCAATCTCAAGTTGGTTCTTCATCTTCGGTCGCTGAATTGCCGCGTTCTGAGATTAACCGTCTCGTTCTTGATGTAAGTTTTTTTTTAAATATATAATTAATATTATAATAATTTTCATTAAATTTTCTAATAATATTTCTTATTTTTACAGGAAGTACCATTTTCAAAGGATCGTCATCCAGGTCTCGGGAGAGTTGCAGATACCGGTGGCACAACATCTGCAGTTAGAAATGAGGAAAATGAGCAGTTAAAAGAAGAAATAGCGTCCATGAAAATAGAGATGAATAATCTCAAAAACTTTGTAAAAATGATAAAAAAATAAATTATCTGATGACTTTTTTTCTCCTCCTTCTCCTCCTGCTCCTCCTTTGTAATTTATAATTGAAAATAAATGTTTAATAATATTTATATTTATAATATTATTTTTATTAATTGTATGATTATTTTTAAAAATATTAATTTAAATTTTAAAATAAAAAATTTATTAATTTATTTTTTCAATTATTT